>JAPQRP010000018.1:13516944-13539202 GCA_037367295.1 Apogon hyalosoma
CAGAGGATGAAGAACTAGGGTATGTAAACTTATGATCAGGGTCATTTGGATAGTTTCTGTTGTCAGTAGGATTTAAAGAGTAAATACATTTGTTTGATAAATGGATTCACCAAACCACTAGCTACGAGTGAAAGAAACATTTCTGTATTTTCATTCATATTCTCTGTAAAATGGTAAAAAAAAAAAAAAAATCACAGATTCTACTAGGGTATGTAAACTTATGAGCACAACTGTATATGTCCTAGAGCTGTCAAAATTAGCGCGGATTAATCCATCAGCATGATTAATCTGATTCAAAATTTTAACACAATTAACCCATCTGCAGCACAGAATGACTCTGAATGTCTCTGCCAGCACATTTGGGGCAGTTTGTCCAAGTAGAGTTACCATCGCGCAAGAACAAATGGGCAGTTGATCCAGTAATGACAGGCAGCAGAACCAACCCATAAAGGTGGAGGCTGCTAAACAGCACGTTGGCCCTCTGGATGGAAATACGAGGACAAAAAACCCAAGACGGAACAGCTGTTTCAAGTTGTTTTGTTGAAACTATTGAAGGTGTTTAATAAACATGTTAAGTGCTACATATAATCCCTTCTTCCTTGAGTCTGTTTGCTCATGCATAATGAAATGCGATTAATATAAATTAAAAATGAATGATATTTAATCGTGATTAATTGAAATTAATCCACAGAGACCCAGTGATTAATCTGATTTAAAATTTGTAATCATTTGACAGCACTAAGACGTACATGAAAACAAAATATGACTTCATATACATATTTGAAAAGGAGTGGGAGGAAGTGTAATTTAGTATATAATTAAGTGTAATTACACTTCTAAAAAAACTTGATGTGATTTCGGTAATTGGTCAGTACTCAAATGATTCTAGTGGAATTTGTTTGTGTGATATTCATGCACTTTTGCGATTTTTTTTTTTTTTTTTTTTTTTTTTTTTTTTTAATGTTTTGAAAACGTTTGTCAGTAAAACATAATTTATTGCTAATTATGCATTCATTCATTCATTCATACAGTTATTCAAATGACCTTTTCTGCCACACATAACAGGTACAATCTCAACCAAATAAGTAGGCATGCAAAAAAGACATAAAGTCAAGGTTTGGGGAAAAAAATAGCAGTTTTGAAAATGTGTGGAATTTTTATTTGGATGAGGAGCAAGCACCCTGTAAGCATGAATTGTACTTCGATGTGCTTGATATTCGATTTGATGTGAAAGGGTAGTTTTTTCTATTTCATATCGCTTGCCCTTTACTGCTCATACATTATGAAACTGTTGCCTGTGTTCTGCCTGTACAGGACCAGCTGTTGTTCTGCGATGACTGTGACAGAGGATACCACATGTACTGCCTGAAGCCTCCGATGACACAACCTCCTGAAGGTAAATCAGCAAGGAGCCACTCCTCTTAGGGTTTCATATACATCAGTGGAGGGCTAATAATATGTATATGTGTCTAGTACTTGTATGTTTGGGAGAACTTACATTCAAAGGCTATATATGGAGAAGAAGGTTTCAGCCTGTGTTTTTAACTTTCCACAGGGAGCTGGAGCTGTCACTTGTGTCTGGACCTGTTAAAAGACAAGGCCTCAGCCTACGGAGAGGCGTAACAGCCAGGACATCTCAACACACGCATGCACTCAGTATATATATTTGTACATATATACTGTATATAACTGTTTGACATGCCCACACAGTAGAAAGACTTAAAAGCTTTTTCTCAAATAGAGCTGAACACAGGTACAGACACACTCCAGCTTCTCTCTCACACACTGCAGTGCATTCGCAGGCTCAGGGCAGTTTCTTGTGTGAGGCGCAGAGATCCTCTACCTCTCATTTAGCCAAGCAACACTCCAGATGCAAACGGCATCAACATGCAATGTCATCCACAAGTCAGCCATTCAGTCATTTCTCTACCTCGCCTCCCAGCCGATGCCAAGAAGCCAAAGCAAGATTGATACTGTGTTGCGCATAAAGTATGTACAGTATGTGAAAGTCATGCTAATTTAGACCAAACATCTCGAAAATCTGCACGGCGGCTGATTTTTTTAAATTTTTTTTTTTTCGCGCTGTTTTCAATTTATTTGATGTGGAAAGTTGTTTATTCCACAGTATTTGCTCAAGCAGCCCCCCCCCCTCCCCGTTCGAGATCTCCAGTGGGGGAACCTGAGTGGGTTTGACTGATGTTTGTTTAAATCTCTCCCTCCAGCTGTACTCCTCTCCTGTGTTTAGACTTTACAGTGACATTCCTATTTTATATCTGGACAGACTCACTTTTAGCAACGCCATCATTCACAGATTTTGTCAAGCTTTGGAGAAATTTATGTCCAGTGCTCAGAGGAAATAGGACCATAAAACAACTGAAACTATCATTCCTTTTGGTACGTGGTAACATTTTTCATCCACATCTTTTTTTTTTTTTTCAATCCTTTCGGTAACTAGAGAATCATGGTGCTCAGTGTAATATGTTTCAAAATGTCCAGCATTTCATGGCAAAGACTGAAACATGTCACTGTTAATCCAGTGTTTCTGTTATGGACATTATTGTAATAAGTAGTGAAAACTTAATTCACTATGCTCCTGTTTAGAAGGTGAACACCCCTCCTAAACGCAAACTGACCAGTTTTATGAACTGGTAATAATATATTGGAAAGTGTGGAGCGGTGTTGAAACAAAGTTAAATTAATTTGATATAAACTGCAGCTGCATGTGGATATAGTTAGCAGTGATAAATCCAGGTAGTATAAGGGCATACCAACTGATTGGACTTGTTAAATACTACAACTCTGGTTTGGTTGCTGAGCTACGATGTGACAGTTATCAGCTTGTCAAACACACGAGAGGTCACGAATAATTTGCAATATGCAAGTTAAATATGTTTATTGTTAAACCTTCCACCCTTTGGCTCATGACTGTGTGGTGAAAATCTTAGAAAAAAAATGGAATGTCGTAGGTAAAAATATAAAATCATGCATAATTCTTCATGCAGTTTATTTTGTATCCTGGGCATTTTTATTACATGTTGATCCAGTTATATATTTAATTGGTTATAAGTCAAGTGGAATACAGAGCTTTTAATGCCTCCTCTAAAAGTGTGGTTTTACACTGAGCAGTATGATGAGGAAGAAACACAGAGAATATGCTCAAAAATGTACAAATAAAACCCATTATGAACACATTATGTGCAGGCCTGGACAGGATATCACATTCTACATTTGTGCTTTGTTTTGTGAATTTGTGTTTGATATTGCTTTTCTACAGACAATCATGACCTAGTTTAGAAACATAATGTTATTGAGGAAATGCAGATGGATTTCTGTGCTCTTCCAAGGTGGGCATAGTGGCCCTCTGTGTCTTCTTTTTGAAAATGTTTTGTTATTCGATTCCATCACCACACAGTGGTTAAAGGTGTTTGTTGTATTTTGTTAATGTAATGTTTTGCTTTGTGTTGAAATAAAGACTTTTTCACAAATCATCTTTCCTTGTATCAGTGGGAATTCCGTCCATCTTTCTGGTTGTGACATGTTCGTTACTATTAGGAGAGATGCAGTGCACAGTTTGATGCAGGAATTTAAATTTTTATTATTATTTTTTTTTTTTACAAATTTTTGAAAATTTAAACTTAGAACATTTGTCCAACCCATTTCTCTGACACTATTCACCCAATTCTTTTCAAACTGAACACATTTACATGTGCCTTTCTCACACTTTTTGCAATTTTTTTTTCACAAATTTTTGAAAATGAAAATTTAGACTCATAGTGTTGTGCGACCGGGAAGGGGTATTAATAAGCCCCACTTTTTCCACTCATTCAATATTTGTTTCTCATATCTTTATAGTTTCCAGAAAAGTGTTTTCTATGTACATCTGTTGCCCCTTTATCAACCCATTTCTATGAAAACTATGATCTCACTATAGGGCCTGGGTCATGATCAGTCACTCTTTAAAATCTAATGGACATACAGGGTTTCCTGTCTCTGTAGAGGTCCTATGTAGACACGTTACAGGTTTATTATTCTCACAGAAATCATGCACATGTCGTGAAATCAACTGACAAAGTGGAGTTGTTTGTTGAACTTGTTTGTGGTTCTATTGGCCTTGGCCTCTCTGGGTGCCCTTCTGGTTACATACAGAATACTGTATGTTAGTGCCGTAGACTGAACATGATTAGACAAGACTCACTGCCAAATTCAGATCTGTGTGTATTTCCACTAATCTACCACTGGGTGGTGCTATTGGACTGCAGAACAGCTCCTAATGACAACTTCACCTCAATTAAAATACACTCCATGGTGTGTTTTTAGTGGCATCAGTTCTTGATTTTGGACATTTTGAGCCATGAACATAAACCGGCTGCTGTTAATTTATGTAAGAACCCTCTCTGTACATCACTGTTGACCATTCCCTGTCTTGTTTCAGTTTGTATGCTGTGAATTTGTTGCTGAAGTGCATTAAAAAAGAGCAGACTGAAGAGTTGGTTTCACAGTTTACTGAGACAGTCACTTTCAAAAGAGTGAACAGAACAATGTCATGGCAAAGTCAGGGTTACCTTCTTTGAACTGTAACCTTCAAACAGTTACATGATTATTTATGCTTAATTGCACAAAAAGTACACATTCTACATTATGAACATTATATAAAAATGGCGTATTTCTTTGATGTTTTTGTTAGTGTGTTGTGGAGGTCCGTATCTGTTGGTCTCAGCAACTTGTGCTCATGGAAGTGATGATACCCACGAAACTGCTTGTGGCGTAGCCGGGATTCAGCAGGAGCTGCTCCAACAGTTCTCTGCCTTTTTCTCTTGTAGTCACTGAACACATAGCGCTCTGCCATGTGGTCACCAGCCTGCCACCTGGTGCATCACACACATAACCACTTATATTATTATATTATTCCTGATTTACAATTTGTTTTAATATCATGTTCAGGTCCTTCTTATGATATCTGCACTTATGATGCTCTACATGTGTGTTTATCTCACCTAACAGTGTATTCATATTCTTCATCCAAGAGAAGATTCTCAGAGTGTGGTTCTCCTCTGTGCTCAGATCAGCAATGTTAGGTGGACTATCACCCTCCTGGATAAAGACATAAGACAATTAGGACAAAAAAAAGAATAGATTTGGTTTTATAGGAATGAATGATCAAATAAAGTTGGTTTGTTGCTATGTACCTGTAAAATGCGTCCTGGCAGAGGGGTCATAAACTTCACCGTTTTCTCTATGTTGGATTGAAAATGTGCTGCTGCTACGTACTCTGCTGAGTTTAGCCAGCTGTTAGCAAAAGTCACCTCTACAGTGGAGTAGGAACTCTGCCTGCAAAAAAAAAAAAAAAAAAAGAGAGAAAGGCATAGATAAATAGATACAAAATATGGACAAAAGTATTGGGACACATTGAATTCAAGTATTTCTTTTCTAACAGGGGTCTGGGATACAAAGCAATAATGACAAATGTTATGATATAGTTTTATATTGTGATAAATATCATTACATTGCAAAGGTTAGTTTTGTTTAAATTGTTATCTTGGCTTCCAAAATGCCTCAGAGATGGTTTTTACTTCATTTCTCTTAACATTGATTTTTTTTTTTTAAATCCAGAACAGTGGTTTTAAATGTTCTACCTCCTAAATTTCTAAAATATTTTTTGTGCTCTGACTGTAAATAATAATTTTATAGATAGATAGATAGACTGATAGATAGATTTATTACAAGCTGTTGCATGCTGCGGAGGCATAAGTTGAACCCATCTGCCCTTTCCAGTAAAGACCGAGGAGGGCGTCTTTCTTCTCGTTGTCAGGAAGGGGAGACTCAGCTGCAGCCCTAAGACCCTTAAAACACAAATGTAAAAATATTACAAGTCGTAAATCAATATCTATAGCTTGCAAAAGTTCACTTTATGTGCTTAATGGATGTTTGGCACTTGTATTGCTTTTGCTTTCATAGACAATATAATTTCACTTTTTGAGAAGTATGTACAAATCATACTCAATGTAAAGGTGAGAACAAATTTCTATAAAGCCACATCAATTATTTCAAGTAATATAATGCAAAATAAGCGACTGCATAGATATTCAAAATGAAATTAAACGGAGATCAGCTGAGTATACACCATGAAGGTAAAAACAACTCTCCAGGCAGTTTCACAAAAAGGTGGCTTGTAAAGGTAGAGTGTAAATGCATGTTAAAAAAAAAAGAAAAATCCTGAAGAAGGACCTGATTCAGTCTGCAGGATGACTACAACTTGGGAGAAGACTTATTTTTCAGCAAGATAGTGGCTTGAAGTGTTCATTGAAAGCTACAAAGAAATGGTTTAAGGACATGGTGACTGTTCTGGTGTGGTCGAGTCAAAGCCCAGACCTCAGCCTAGTAGAGAATCTGGACTTGAAAAAAAGACTGTTCCTGCTCAGTTTCCATGTAACTTGACAGAGCTTGAGGAAGAATGGAGTAAAATTGCAGTGTCCTAATATGCAAGCCTGACTAATTTTCATTATTTTGTTTATCGTTTGGATATTAAAGCGTTAAAGCCAAATTATACCGACCATAATTATTATTTTTTTTAAATCAATACAAGAGGAAAACATCCAAAGTGTTATAGGCAATGTATATTCATATAGATCAATACAAGACTCTATATTTGTTTTTATAGTAAAACTTGTATTGTGTGTATGGATTTACAGTGTGTATTGAACATACCTGATAAAATTTATCCCAGTTATCGACGGCATCAGGGAAGCGAGTTTTACAGTCATCATAGGTGGTACAGAAGTCTTCTCCTGCAGGCTGCTGCATCTGGACCTAATACAATGACATTTGTTATTAAAATCACCAGATTGAATATTTGTGCATATTTTATTGTCATTTTATTTGTACACATACGGAAACTCCTGCCCCGAAGAAGCCCTGCTGTGCAGCAGACAGGAAGGGTATGACGGCACCAAAGTAGTTGACACCTGGAGATACAAGCGGTCAGATAGTTCAGTAAGTATGTTTGTTTGTGTGTATACATTGTGTGTCTGTCATACTTACAGCCCCACCAGCTCTTAGGAGATATACACATAGTATCTCCAGTTTGCAGACCACAAGTTGTAGCACCAGTCGGGTCAGCGAGACGCCCTACAGAGATGACACATTTTCAGTTTGGTAGTGAGTCACAGAAAAAAAAAGCTGCTGTAAGTTTTAAGTGATTTACTGTACGCACCACACCAACAAAAATATAAAACAAACTAAACTGATTCTTCTATATTTCATCCTACCTGATGTTAGCATCCATCCAAGCTGCAGTGGCAGTCCCCAGATAGGGCTTTCTGTAGGGCCTGTTCCCATGACTCCCATAAATGGATCTGTAGCCGCAATGATGAGCCGATAAAGACTCATACGGTGAAGGTAGTGCCAGGCATCAGGATTCAAAATGCCATTCTCAATTGGCAGATCAGTTAATGAATCGGTTGTATGGGCCCACATGATGGGCAGGCCACCATCTTCAACAACACCAGCATTGCTAAAAGACACTGTACATGCCAGTAGGAGGCCGAGGACTGCGGGATGCAGCATGGCTGAGGAGCTGGACCTGCAGAAAGAGAAGTCGAAAGGTACTGTCTAGACTGAGAGTTGCCAAAGAGACGTGAGGTTTTTGTACTGTCTGCGTATCTATTCTGACCCCCCTGACCTGCATGAGTAAACACATCCTTTTTGAGTAGAGGCTTATTTAAAGACAGACAGATCAGAGATTGTGTGCACAAAAAGTATGACCAAGTTAATCAAAGACAGAAAAGTAAATAGACTGTGAAGTTGAATGCAGACAACGTGAGACAAAAGCACTCGGTCACCTCATGAAACAGACTTTTATGGTTGCCTTTTTTAACAAAGGTTAATTTTACTTTACATATAATACACTGCACAGCCAAAAAAAAAAAAAAAAAAAAAAAATCATCACCTGCTTTTAACTAAGAAAATAGTTCTGATCATTCCACTGGATAATTACTACACTGATTAATGTTTCAAATACTGTTGTTTTGGTTTTTTTTTTTTGTTTGTTTGTTTTAACTCTAACTGATGCAGTAGCTTCTCATTTCTTAAACAACCGTTAGTTTATTATAGAGCATAAAGATTGGACTGTGGATCAGTGGAAAAGGTCATGTAGTCTGATGAGTCCAGACTGATGATGTTCCAGAGTGATGGATGCATCAAGTTGGAAAGAGAGGTGGATGAAGCGATTACCCATCATGCACTGGGCCTACAGTACAAGCCTGTGGGGGCAGTGTTGTGATCTGGAGTTGATTTATTTGGTCAGGTCTATGTTCAGTAGTCAGCTGAACCTGAATACACTGAATGACCAGGTCTGAACATCAATGGATTTTTTTTTTTCACTGCTAATACAGAAAAGATGACGATACCAGGATTCATCAAGGTCAGACTGTGAAAGAATGATTCAGGAAGCATGAGACATTATTTCACACATGGATTTGCCACCACAGAACCTTATTGAAGATATTAGAGAAGAGTACGGCTGTAGATTTTACGCAGTGGTCAGACTCTCCAAACATCAAAACAAGATCTTGGCGACAAATTAATGCAAGTCTGGATGGAAATAAATCTTGTGACATTTACTGTGACTATGCATAATTATTACATAGTATAAATGATGCCACACTGAACTGCGTCCTGTAATTAAAGCCAAATATGTGCATTCACCAATTATTTTGAAGGGTGACACGATGGTGCAGTGGATAGCACTTGTGCCTCTTAGCAAGAAGGTCCTGGGTACGATTCCAACACCAGTTGATGTGGGACCTTTCTGTGTGGAGTTTGCATGTTCTCCCCATGTTTACGTGGGTTCTCTACAGGTGCCCCTGCATCCTCATCATGGCAGAATCTAAATTACCCATAGGTGTGACAGTGATTGGTTATTTCTTTGTCAGCCCTGCATTGAACTAATGACATGTCCAGGGTGTACCCCACCTTTGCCCATAAGTAGCTGGGATAGACCCCGGCAACCCTAGTGAGGATAAAGCGGGATCAGATAATTAATGAATGAAATCCTGCAATCAAAATAATCTGAAGACTTGAATAGATGCTCTAACAAAATAGGACAGTCCTGTCAGTTAGCAGTGATGAAGCCCCAGTTAACATCAGCTCAGTACTATGGACTCAATGTACTGTTTGCTGACATTGTTACAGAATTCAGTAGCTAAACATAACCTCTGACCATACCAAAAACCAAAAGATAGGACCTTGGAAAATCTATCATTCCAACTTTCAACATGTTTTGTACTTTGAAACGGTCCAAAAAGCTCAATAGGGTTTTCCATCTTTATGATCTTGTTCTTACATTGACATAAATCCCCTCCTGAAGGCAAATGGTATCTGCGTTCCTGACTTTGGGTCTACAGACGAACTCTGAAAAAATGAGAGAAATTGAATTGTGTGGAATTGCAGAGTGTGATCAAACTCTCAGAACCATGGTGTTCTAACAGCTGTGTCCTGCCACGATGACAAGGTTCACTGACCTTTTACCTCATTGATGCAAACATTCAACCATCAGCCACCATTTGTGTTCATCTGCAGTGTTGGGGAAGCTACTCTGCAAGTATAGCTTGAAAACAACAAGTAGTTCAGCATGGCAGTAGTTCAAACAAACTACACTTCTACCCCTGGAGAAATGTACCTTGTAACGCTACAGCTAGAAAAAGTAGTTTTAGCAAGTACTTTTTATTTTCAGCGTTAAATTGAGAATGTGCATGTGTATATGAAACAAAATACAGCCATGGTTGGGGCAGCACATCACTATTGGGGGTGGTGCTGGCGGGAGGGTTGTCCGTGGTGGTGATGACCACATGACGTTAGTAATGATCACACATCTGCGCAGCATTCAAGTGCTGCCGGGGCAAGCCATTCAGTGGCAGCGTTGGCTGTGATGTCATGACATGATCATGGCTTCAAAGCAATTCATGATGAAAAAAAAGTGACTGTCTTGCGTTCAATGGTGAAATACAATTTATATAACAAAAAACAAATCTAAAAAAAAACCCCTTTATTTCATGTTGTTGACCAAAATTGTACTTTGGAAATTGAGTAATTAAACTAAAACAAATTACTCAAAAAGTACTTATATGAATGAAAATATGAATGTAGTTTAACTACCAGCAAGTTACAGCAAAATGTAGTTTAACTACATAGTTCAACTACATGTAATTTAAGTCTGCCCAACACTGTTCATTTGCAAGTGACACATATTGTGAATATAAGGACTTTATCATTTAATCTTTGCAGGTTTAATATACATTTATCTTTGAAATGTACTTATCCAGAACAGTGATCCCAGTCTTTGTCATCTTAAGATGCAAAACTCAATTCTTTTTTCTCCTCAGGGACCCAAAATTACATAAAAATGAGCTGCCATGTCTGCATTTTACTGACTTTACCTCCATCAAACAGTGCTGAATTCAATGCCCTTTGCTGAAGTGACAGATAAATCAAGATGATGTCTGCTTCCAACGCTGAAAAATGTCAGCTGCAAACAGACAAATGAAAAGAATTACTCACAGTAACACATGCACACAAAACTGACTGACTGACTGACTTTGCACCAGTACACTATGTCAAATTGTTTTTTTTAACTGTGTTTAACTGTGTTGTTGCATCGTTTGTGTTGTTTTTGGCTTGTAACATTACTAATGTCATTTTCATTATGTTATATCTTTTACATGGTTCTTGTGTGTTTCTTATCACTTCACCCATCTTAAATTTATTACATCCTTAATGTGTTTCTCAAGTTATGTGCTTCACAACTGCTGTTTTAATTAGACAATTTATGTAAAATATCATCTTCTGGTTGTGTATTATACTTTGTTATTTGTTAATTCAGTAAACACAACTTTGTGACCCATTCTGGGGTCCTACCCTAAAAGTGGAAAAGGCCGATCTAAAATAACTAGAACTGAACAAGTCAAAAAATGGGCAAAAAGTATCAAATAATACATGACTGGTGCTGACAGATGGAGGTTTGAGTTCAGTTTTCCACACCATCTATTTCTTATGGTCTTATGTGATTGTCTGGCTGCACTTTAGTATTCCTTTAAACACAGTCACAATAGTATGATGGCCATTGTTTCACTTTCTATTAAATGGGACAGTCAGACCTATATAATCTGGAAGACCTGCAGGGGCAGATCTATAGGGAGCACTTGCCAATGTAGATCTTTGCTCTACTAACCTTTCTGATCTGGAAGTGTAAATAAAAACTGCCACTATGCCCACACATGTCGACAAGTACTAAAACAAATATTGACCAAGAGTGATTTCAAAAGTATTTGAATATTCTGCTATGCTTTTACAGAGCAGAGCCTGTACTTGTATCACAGTGTTTTCATCTTGTTTTTACATGCACAGACATGCAGTTCTCTTTTGTTTGAACACTGGTCTGATTCCTGGTGTCACTGTGTTTGAGGTCTGTGTCACTGCAGAGATGCATGTCCCACGTGTTCAGTCTGAGTTCAAAAAAATCTGCTTTTCATTTTTATCAAACCAGAATAATAAAACAAAACACAACACCTTCATAAAACCAATACACTTGTACATTTCAACCTATTCAAAATTTGACCCTAAACCTCCCTCCTTTACGTGTAAATGTTTTATATAGACATTCTGAATGTTTTATTCAGTGTTTATATATTCTCATCTAGCTGTACTGTGCAGTTTAAATTTGTATAATTACTTTTTCTTCATGATACTTTATTTGATTTAACTTTTATACAATGTCATAGCAAAAAAGTGTTATAACTCAGTGACTTTTCCATGAACACTGAAGGTTGATTGAATGATTGATTGATTCAGTCATTGTGCATAAACATTTTCATTGAGTATTCATATGAGAAGCAGACAGATAACAAAGTCCATTTGTCGAATACTCTCTTTTGAGCTTTTGAGTGTATTCGGCAAATACACTCAAAAGAACTTGGACCTCGTCAAACGTATTTGCTGAATATGCTGTAAAGAAATTCAGTGAGATTTCCATTTTAAAATAACAGAAATGCAGTGGAAACACAAACCACACAGATTCGCAAATTCCTGGAAATAAAAGTTCCTGGGAATGTTGGTGGAAACTGTTTCTTTGACTGACTGTCAAAATAAGCAGCAATGTGCTCTAGTTTGAAAGAAAACTTGATACCATATTACAGCTATGTGTAAACAATCAGCTTTATACTCTTTTTAGTGGCTGAGTCAGAAACAGTACTTTGTTAATCCCAAAGGAAATTATTGCGTGTTAAAGTCGCTCCATTAAAAGTATCAGCAAAGAAATGACCGATACTACACTCAGGTTCAGGTTACTTTACTTATACCATTAGTTAGATTTGTTTTACAGTTAGATGATGACATCTTTTCGACATTCCTCAAAACATAATGATATATAACACAAAACTGAGACATGAGTAGACACGATACAATAAAAGCGCTCCTACTTCCACAAATCAGGACATAAAAGATAAGTATGGAGCCCCTTTGTTGACATGTGAGGAGAAAAATATTAATGCGTGGCCACGATTTATTAATGTGTGGCCACTGCTGCATGGCCATTACTTTAATCCAAGTATATCACGGTAGTCCATACCAAAGTGAAAATAAAATTAAATCAAATTGAGGGTTTCCATTTTGGTAAGAGCTTCAAATTGGTGTGCTATGCTATACAGCGATCTCATGGCCACGAAATAAATAACTTGTGGCCACGCATTAATATTTTTTCCTCACTTGTCACCAAAGGGGCTCCGAAGTAAGAGAGAGATGAATAGAATAAAAGAATGATTGTGATAAAAATAAATAAATACAATAAAAAGGAGATTAAAACTCACACAATACCTAAATAAATACAAGATAAACCCATAAAGAAGTAAATACATAAATAAATAATAAAACACTGTGTAACCACAGATAAAATACAGGGATGCTTGTGGACACGTGACATTGGTTCATCGGTGGTTTTGGTAGTCCTGAGTGGATTCTGGTACCAGACTGTCCCCTGCTGGTGAGAGTTGGGAACATCCATACCACATATCACCCTTTTAACCTTTAACTGGAATCTATCTGTGAAATAAACTCACATCCAGTGACTGTTGTGGCCTTTCCACCTCACTTGTTTCTTTTTTTCTTTTCTTTTCTTTTCTTTTCTTTTTTCTTTTCTTCCAGCAGTGCCTGTGCCTGCTTTGCCCCAGACATCATGTGATGGGGGGAGTGGCACAATATCAGGAAACACATCGCCGCTGCTGCAAGTCACAAGAAAGGTAAAGTCACTACTTTGTCACAACTGACACGGACAATAAGATGATAAACAATAGTGACACATTCGGATGGTTTATACGACATAATGATGCTGTTTGACATTAAGAAAGGATGAGAATTTATTCAAATTTCTCTGCGATGGAAGGGGATAAATACTGAGATTACGCTGCGACTTTGACTGCAACTTAATGACTCCTGCACAGACTGCTGTTTTTTTTAATACAACAATGGAATAAACACATAAATGGGTAAATCTACGAGCTCTGTGGTGCTTTATAAGCTCCGTTTCTTGTCATTGCAAAGCTCCTGTGATTTCCGCATTTTTGTGGCTGACAGCTGCTGCTCAGACACAGAAGGTGCGGCGGCTGCTTTATTTAACATGTTAAAGGTCGGTGTAAAGGCAAAGTTTAGGCAACTGCCGACAAAATGTACAAGGAATAGAGACTAATAAAGAGAGTTCCTCATCGACTGGTCATTTACATACTGGCTGTGGTTGAGTCAAAGTGCACAGGAAGTCTGCATGACAAGGTTACAGTCAACAGCCCTGTTGACAAATGAGGGCAGCTTCTGTGGAAATAGGATCAGACTGAACACACACTGTACACTGACTCAACCCTGTGATTTAAAGGGGAACTTTGCAGGATTTTTACCTTAATTCAACAGTTTCGGAGTAATTGTGATGGTTAAATGGCATGTTATGGGTTGAATGGAAGCCCTCTGTCCACCCACTATAACGTATCTAGGGCTGAATCTGCCATTTGTAACTTCTCAGTACCGTCCCGGAGCCTAGATCTCGTCCAAGATCTCGTGTCTCGCGAGAAACGTCACGGTTTCCGGCACTACCACATAAACACACCTTTAGCTAGTTATCTTCACCTTCACCTACCGCTGGCTAACTGTAAACACAAGCCATCCACGCCTTCATTTCACAGGTGTTTACAATGGCAGAGCCGGCGCAGATAAATTCTCTATACTCTATGTGTTTCAGTGGATTTGTGCTCTTGATGATGCTACTGGTTCTAACTGTTAATTCGTTTATTCGTTTATTAGATTATTTTATGAACAATACCTGGATGCTTGTTGGCTAGCGCAGATGTTAGCATACTCATTAGTAATCCCAGATGTTTGTGTCACGTAAGTGTATGTTTGTTTTGTTTATTAGATGGCCCTTTGTCTGCCTCAGGAATGTGTTTTTGTTAGTTGAATCTAGTTTTTGTTAGATGTATGTAGTTCATTATATGACCCATGTCTAATTGGTTTCATCTGAATAGCGACTGGTATAATAATTAGCCTTGATGTTCGATCTTAGCTGGTGTTGTATGATACTTGTCTGTTGTACAGTAAATATTAGCCCCGGGATGATAGCATGCTAATCGTAACGGGACTGGGACACAGTGACGGGTGGGAGTTGTTGGTGTTTGTTAGCCTGTTAGCTCTTCTGCTGTGTGGCTAAGATAGACAGATATAGATCACTTTATTAATTCCCAAATGGGGAAATTCAAATGCCATGGAGTCATAACACTCATCACACAGTACAAAAAACACAACATCACTATGGACTCAGACCCCTGAAACATCAGTGCAACAGCCCAAGAGCAATTTCAAATAAAGTTCTCATTATAAAAACGCACAACAGCAGGAACAAAACAGTTCCTGAGACATTAAGTAGAACACCGGGGCATCACCATTTGTTTATGAGCTAACTAACATTAGAGGCATGGTGCTAGCGACTGCAGACCGAGCTTCAGGGCACTGATTAGCTCATAACCTGTGCAGCTAATGTTAGCAGTGCAGTACTAGTGGCTGCAAACCCAGCCTTGTGTTTCTGTCTGTACATTCCCCCCTGGCTTCTCAGACGTACAGGTCACAATGACAACGCTGGTTGTGTTGTGTGTACAGAGACCAGCAGTCTGAGGTGAGCAGCCGCTGGCACCAAGCTGCTAATGTTAGCCACAGAGCTAAAGAGTAGCATGAAGTGAAAAAAATGTCCGAAACTTCAATGTCTGGCTAAAGTTTCCCATTCCGCTCTGCTCCAGTAACGTATTTGATCACTATTTTTTCTCTTCTTGTCGCTGGCTTCGTTGAAAATAAATGCACATGATTGAAGGGGGAGAGTTAACGGTTTGTTTTTACACAGTAAATATGTACTACGAAACTGTAGAGGGAGCTCCGCTGAGAAAAATGCTAGAAAACCAGCGAAGAAGAACCTAAACGGTAAAATCCTGCAGAGTTCCCCTTTAAAGAGGTACACTGACTCTGGGCTGAATACAAGTGAACACACCTCTGTCCTTCAGATAACAGGCCTCTTATTTATGTGTTTTGCAGAGGGCCTTTGGATGCATTTAGGGGACAGGGTATTGCTCCTGTCAGTGTACAAGTTCTGTCTAATTGAGTGGTGTCAAACATATGGCCCGTGGGCCAAAAATGGGCCGGGCACAGCTTTGAATCTGGGCCGCAGGTTGAATTTGCAAAGGGCAAACATTACACCGAAGATGTCAGTGGTCGAAGGGGTCAAGTGGGTCAGACCGCTAAAATAATAGCACAATAACCTATAAGTAATGATAACTCCAACAGTATAATGTGTGTTACTAAATATTTTGTGCCTTTGTAGATCCACTGTGATCTGTAATGCAGATGTCTAAATGATAAGTGTGGCATAATATTGTTAAAATTGCATTTATTTTTCTGGAAAAAATGTCAGGTTCCTCCTGGTTGTTCAGGTTATTCAAATTAATGTAAAAGGATAGTTTGTAAATGTAAACATTTTCATTGTTTAATTTTACTTTTTTACTTGAAAACATAGAGCTCTGGACCTAAAGTGATTTAACCCTTGTGTTCTCCTGAAATTTACCACCCAATGGACACCTTTGTAGCAAAAATACACACATACACACACGCACGCACACACACACACACACACGCACACACACACACACACACACACACACACAAACAGCTGTAAAATCATCATACATCAATACTTTTCCTGCTTTCTTTTTTTTTTATAAACCACTTGAACAGTGACTGTGTGAGTGTGAGATGATTTTATAGCAGTTTTTGGTTTGTGTACATGTTTGGCCATGAAGGTGTCCAGAGCGTTTAAAATGCATCAATCAAGTATAAATAATATGTAAGATATTTCAAAAAGCTAACTAAAAAGAAAAGTGCTTGGGGAAATGTTATGCCAGACGCTCTAACACAGCCAAAAGAAGTACTAAATGGAAAAAAAAAAACAAACAAAAAAAACAAAAGTTGAGAAAAATGTACAAATATACCCAAGGAGGGCATAAAGATTAAGATGAATGCAATCACAGAGAGACACTCACTGGCCACTTTATTAGGTACATCTCTTCTCCTGATGGTGATGATGATGATACACTTTATTTCGAATACAAGAAGCAACAATCATTAAGGTTAACAAAAGAAAAAGATAAAACCACAGATTGCAACAGAACGGTCCTGAATACAGAAGGTAACGGCCAAGACAAAATAAAATTGCCAAACAAAATGTACAGTTATTTCAGTGTAGCACTGAAATAACAACAGTGTTTTGTGTAATAGCACTTTGTGTCTAAAATGGAGTAGGAAGCACCTGAGCTTATCTCTTCCCACACCAATTTTATGTTATTTAATTAATCACTTTGTAAATACAGTACACATAACCCCCTCTCCATCTGTAAATTGATTCTGTATATAGCTTGGAAGTAGATTATTCTTTGCTTGTGTGCTATTTCTTCCATTTTAAATTCCACCAGATCCCCAAACCTGAATGGATGTGACAATAAGAATAGTTTATTGGTATGTTCTAGATATCCTGCATTGCACTTTAATACACCTAGTAAACCAATCACATGCAGTGACTCATGCATTCAGTCACGTAGACAAGATGATCTGCTGAAGTTCAGTACAAGAATCAAAAAGGGGAGGAAAGGTTTACTGTTTATTATTTATTAGGATCCTCATTAGCTATTTCCCTAGAGCACAGGTTCTTATCCGGGGTTCCGCCTTTATTTACATACATCTACAGAAACAGAACATTAGATGTCACAGTTGATACAAGTCAAGATCAAATCCTCTACCTAAAATAATCCTCTAGATATCATAGTCAGTGCATATATAAATGTCTTGGACAAAAAAAGCAGTCAGACTTATTTAAATATGATAACATAGTTGATAATAATAATATAGTGATAGGCTATTTAATGATAATATATACGGCGAGTGAAGTGACTTTGAACATGGTTGGTGCCAGACAGGCTGATCAGTGTGTTTCTGATTTAGTGGTATTTTCACGCACAGCCACCTCTAGGATTTGCAGAGAATGGGCCAAAAAATGGAAAATCTCCAGTGAGTGGCAGTTTAATGGGTGAAAATGCCTTGAGAAGAATGGCCAGACTTGTATCAGCTGATAGAAGGACAGCAGTAACTCAAATAACCACAGGGTCCAACTGGGACAGCGCAATATACTGTACTATTTTTATTAACTGAGCTTTTACTTTCTGGAAACTGTGAAAAAAGTACTAAATCACAAAGTCAAGATTATTCCTCTGGAGACCTTTCTTCCACAACAAAAACAAATAAAATGGAGCCAGTTTGCTTCTTGGAATATAATAATTGTGAAACTGTTTCTTCAGTCAGATACGATATATAGTTTTAGTACGGAAATAATAATTTTGAATCATGTTTTGTCTTCAGTTCATGTAGCCAGATTAAATTTTTGGCCATATCACCCAAATCTACTTACAAGTGAGGTGTGCAGGCGAGCATCTCTGAATGCACAATGCACCAAAACTTTGTTTGGACAAATATAATGATAACAATAAAAATAGCTCATAGTGGTTTAATTTCAGAGCTGATATCTATCCATTTTCCATGTTTTCTTGATTATAACCAAAATCACTTCAGTTCTTATATCAATATCTATGTCATTGTACTGACAAAAACAGTGCTTTTATTCATTCCATGTTTTCTTTTCTGTCTGTTTTAGTCACATGATACACACAGGAGTTAGTACTTGATTGCATGACCATTGTTTCTGATTACTTTTGATGGTCTAATAATTTTTTCCACGATTGTATATCCTCCTGAGACCCAGGAAAGTATAAGTTTTGGTTTTTTTATACATTAAGTAAATGCCTTCATTAGAAACAGCATTATTCATTCAGATACATTTATTATTATTATTATTTTTTTTTTAAACTTTTTTGTAAGGGACGTCCGTTGCAGTCGACCAGATTTTTTTTTTTAAGTAAAACTGTGACACTCTTGTCCCCTACAGAGAACAAAAATACATTGGTGTGTTTCAGGAGGATATTAAAAATCACACGTGGTTGTCGAATGGTTACAGGGAACGGCAAATTACTGAAAACAGTCTTTACTACTACATTGTAATTATATTTTGTGTGTATTCCTCACAGCTCTCCATCATGGCCTACCAGGCGGGGTTTCAGGAGGAGCCCAGTGCTTTGGTTCACAACATCAGCTCCAACATCCAAAAGCTCACACTGCTGAGTAATCGCTGCATTTCAATCACATCCTTAATGATCCCAATGTGTGAATCTTGCTAAATACACAGAGATACTTATTTGCATATAAACAAGTCTTTCTCATTTTTTTTTCCTTGTAGCCTCTGAGCTTCAGAGGGCAGTGTCTCAGCTGGGAACGGAGCAGGACAACAGTCAGCTACGACACACACTGTGAGTTATGGCAGCTCAGACGGTTTATGGGTCTGATTAACCCTTTAATCCCTTAGACATTATTCCAGTCAAACTTGCTGCTGTGAATTTGCATCGGTTTCAGTGTCATAAAAGCTGCTGTGAGTATGTGCTTGTGTACCTTTTCTTCAGTAGTTTTGCTTTACTGTGTGTTTTAGGGTCAAAATAAGGTAGAATAAAAGAAAAAGACAAAGAGGAGAATTGAGGTTTGACAAGTTTTCACTAAATAATTTACTCAGAATGTACATCAGTAAGAGATGTAGGATTGTTGAACATAAACTGTGAACTGGAACACACTGAATAACAACAAGTATTTGAATTTTGGTAACAGTAGTTTTTGTTTTAGGGCTCTTTTTTTTCTAAATTCGTCTACCTGCTTTTTGGCACCTGGTTGAACTCTTGACAGTTACACGGTTAACAGTCAGTAAAAACAGTAAAAAAGGAAAATAATGACAACACTGTAAACAACAGTAAAACAAAAAATGACAAGGGAAAACTGTTAAAAAAAAAAAGGCCAAATCATCTATTTTTATAGCGAGTCAAACCTCACTCACTGCTCTGTGCCTCTGTGCTTTTACCCCCTATTACACAGGTGGTGGGGGGTGCACTGAGCATGCTCAGATGTCTATGGAAAGAGCAAGGTCCATTCTATCAGCACATTTTGAAATTTTTCCTACTGAGCAAACAGTTGAATTTTTAGGAATATTTAAGATACATCATACTTTCAGAACGCTCACCACCGACACATCAGGGGTTAAAGGGTTAATTGATTTTTTTATGATGAGGGCCTTACTGTTCAGTTTGAATCCCATCAGTTTACAGGTAGCTTATTAGTAGTGTTGTAGTACTTGAGATTGGTCTTTGTCTCGAGACCGCTTTTTTAACGTCTTGGTCTCGTCACGGTCTTGGGTGCATTTTTCCTCAGTCTGGGACTGTGCGGACGCGGGATTTTAAGATGAGACCAGTCGACACCACTGCTGTTAAGTTATTTGCTCACTCCACTGATTAGAGTGGAAAGGGATGTATTTCAAAGCAACCAGTTATTGGTTGCTTGATTTGTTTTCCATGGTTTTCCCAGCAATGGAGGCATACAGACACAACACACAAGTGACATCATGAGTGACCCCCCCCTTGACGGATGCTGAATTTTTGACACAGTAAAGTAAACTAAGAATTGAGATTTCTTGCCTTGTGGTGTTTTGAAAAAAGTGCAGAGACTGTTTGTCGTTGATACTGTAAATCAATATTAAAATAGAGAATTCTTACTTTGTTCACTCTTCTAATAATTCTTCATTGTTTGTACCATCTCAGTCTCAACTTGCCTTGGTCTCAACCGTTTAAAGTCTTGGTTTTGTCTTAGTCTCGGAACCCTCTGGTCTCAGAAATGTCTTGGTCTGGGATGGTGCGGTCTTGAATACAACACTAGTTATTAGTCCGCATAACAAACTGAAAAAGATTTGATTCATGTTCTGTCTATTTTTTCCATGCTCTCCAGGCAACAGAAACAACAGCAAGGTAACCAGCTGGCCAAAGAGACAGACAAACTGATCAAGGCCTTCAGTGCACTTCCTGTTGGTACTGATCAGGTACCTTCATTAACCCCAGTTATGCTTTGATTCCTGGTTTGGTACAACGCACCGGGCTGATGACTTTGCATCTACTCTTCTCAATAAATGTATCCTGTGCGTCTTGCAGCGGCAGAGAAAAATACAAAGAGAACGCCTGTTGAATGACTTCTCTGCAGCCTTGAACAGCTTCCAGAAGATTCAGCGCCAGGCGGCCGATAAAGAGAGAGAGTTTGTAGCCCGAGTCAGAGCCAGCTCCAGAGTGTCAGTAAGTATTAACCTGGGGTCAAAGAGTGGTCAGGGAGAGGAAAGAAGGTCATAGCTTGATTGGCCTTCAGAATTACACGTAAAATTATTATGCATTATTATTATATAGTATAGTTTTTATTACTATTTTATTCTTTTATATTGTTTTTATATAGTTTTTTTGCACTATCTTCATGCATGCACACTTTTTCTTGCACTTTATTCTGCTACTGCCTTGACAGTTGAATTCCCCATTGTGAAATAAATAAAATCTAATCTAATCTAATCTAGTCTAATCAAATCTGATCTAGTCTGATCTATTATAATTTAATCTAATCTAGTCTGATCTATTGTAGTCTAATGTAGTCTAATCTAATTTAGTCTAGTCTAGTTTAATCTAGTCTAGTTTAATCTAATCTAATGCAGTATAATCTAGTCTAGTCTAATCTAATCTAGTCTAGTTTAATTTAATGTAGTATAATCTAATCTAATCTAGTCTATTCTAATTTAATCTAGTCTGATCTACTATAGTCTAATCTAGTCTAATCTAATTTAGTCTAGTCTAGTTTAATCTGATCTAATGTAGTATAATCTAGTCTAGTCTAATGTAGTTTAATCTAGTCTAGTCTAATCTAATCTAGTCTAGTCTAATTTAATCTAATGTAGTATAATCTAGTCTAGTCTAATGTAATGTAATCTAATCTAATAACTTCATAATAGTTTTTTTTTGGCTTCTTTTTGGTCAAAGGTCAGTGAAGGCATCCTGGTTTCAATCTGAATTCAGGTTTAGTATTAAAAGCTGTATGAATAAAATCAAGACTGAATGTTCTTGACACACTGTCGTCTGTTTTTTCATAGATTTCCTCTCTTCTTGGTAACAAAACAAACGTCTTCAGTCTGCAGTGTATCTAAGCTGTGTTTTAAAGTAAAAGTTTGGAGGTTCCACAGGATAGATCTGTGACTTCACGGTGTCACATTCAGTTCCTTAAAACCGTGTCTGTTTTAGACACCGATTCCCTCGGGGTAACCTGCTCACCTGGCAACTCTGCTTATCTCACCGCACAGAAAAAGTATCTGTAGCTGCTGTGTTCGCGCTTGTTAGGAAGGAACAGTCCCTGCTCTTTTACAAGTTTTCTCAGTCACTTTGGCGCATGCTTTGAATCGTCTTCCATATTTTACATAAGCCACTGATAATGTGAGAACAAGCGGAGGACTGCAGATCACCCCTTGAATGATTGTGAATGTACAGTCGTAGCTTGTTCAGATGAAACTATTGTGTGATGTGCAAAAGTAATCTGATGGTGTGAAGATTAAACAGATAATTTGGGGAATTTCTGTTATAGTCGGAGGTAAAACTGCACTGCAAAAATCCAAATCTTACCAAGAGTATTTTTCTCATTTCTAGTCCAAATATCTCATCACACTTAAAATAAGACATAATCACCTAAA
>JAPQRP010000018.1:13562798-13579000 GCA_037367295.1 Apogon hyalosoma
TAAAGATAGCTTTGCAGCACCTGGAGGGTTCAAATTCAAACTTTTGGAACTATTAGAGTCCAAATACACAAATAAATAAACCAAAGACTAATAAAAGTGGGTTTAGCAAAATATGACCCCTTAAATGATATGTGTTGATGTTTATACAGTATTACAGGCTACTACAAGAAAATGCCTTCAAACATCACATCGATGTTCTTGGAAGTCAAAGCTGTTATTATCGTACCATAATGATGAGAGTCATATGGATAGTTTGATATTTTGCAACCCAGAAATGTTGATATTTTAACTACCTATCTAAAAAAATACTTAACTGTTGTTGTTATAACAAAATTATTGCATGTTTTATATTTTTATTTGGAAAAGTAATGTCTCGGGGAGCAGTGTGGTTAAGTTTATTTACATTGTTCAAGCAAAAATTGAAGTTGTTTTTAATTTGCACAACAGATTGATTAAAAAAAAGCAAAAAGAATGGATAGAATATTGATGTTTCTTTTGAAAAAGTTTATCTTTGAACCATTGTTACAGTTTTGTTGGGGTTAAGAAAGGTAACGCCAACAATTTTTCTTCCTCCAAAGGGGGAAGTCGGAAGTCTGGACCTCATATGTGCAAATGTCGTGATGTAACTAGTTATAGACAAAACAAATTAAGCAGGAATTGAAACGGGTTGTAGAAATCCACTCGATTTTTGCCAAAACTAATATAAAGATAGCTTTGCAGCACCTGGAGGGTTCAAATTCAAACATTTGGAACTATCAGGGTCCCCAAATAAACAAATAAATGAGTCAAAGACTAATAAAAGTGGGTTTAGCAACATATGACCCCTTTAAAAAAACATGACTTAGGCAATTATGCTATGACTCTAACGAATTATTAGTGCTATCTATTGTAACCCCCCCTTTAAGATTCAATATGAGACCTATTCATGTTCTTACATGAGGTTTGTGCTGGAGTTGGCTGAAGGTAGCTGACAATATTTCTAACCTTCTAACTTTTGCCACCACTGAGGACCAGAGGATTGACACTGAAGTACACATGAAGGTTTGAGCAGAAAAAATGACCTGAATCCTCACAGAAACCAGTGCACAGACTGATATCATCTGCCAGTGTTGGAGGAGATCTACGTCACCGGGTGTCTCAGGAAAGTGACCAGCATCCGTGAGGGTTGTACGCATCTACGCCATCACCTGTTTGAAGTGCTGTCATCGGGCAGATGCTACAAACACCTTCACACCTTCACACCCATACAACCAGACCAAAGAACAGCTCTGAATCAGCTCAAGAAACTCTCTGCCCAAAACACACACCACCCCAACAGATACACTGTCACCCCAGCTGCTAGGTTTTGAACTCATGTATAAGATGAGATGAGATGAGATGAGATGAGATAAGATATGATGTTACTGATCCCTCCTTCCCTCCAAACTGCAGTGTTTACAACAACAAAATACAAAAAACTAAGTAGAAACATTCAACAGCAAAAAATGAAACATAAAAGAGAATCTACTATTTACATTATTTCTTCAATAACTTGTTTATCTGGACGTTAATTTATCACCCATGTTGTTATGTATAAGGTACTGACTGACTACGTGCTAAACTGTTACACATATTTCTCATCACAGACATGTTATTGTACTTTGTCACATTTATATTCATGTTTCTTTCATTTCTATCCATACTGCACATTTACTACCCTTAATTCCTTCCTATTTAGATTTGTATATTGTTAACTGTTTTTTCTTTATATCATCGCGCAATACTACATGTGTTCTGCAATGACAATAAATTAGATTCTATTCAATTCTATTCTATTCTATTGATACTGAATGTTGATTTGCCATTAATTTGTAGACACATTAGGTACACGTGACAGTTTTTCTTGTCCTCAGAAGGTGAGATTCATGGTTGAATGAGACTGAAACACTTTTAACAGATTACTTTCGACTTACCGGACAACACGCAGACAGGAATGTACAGCCATTATTTACCAATCCTGGCCCCGAGCCCTTCGTGAATTATACCTGTTAATCAGCTGCATTGAAAGGCGTTTGACGTCAGCGGAGGACAAAGCTAACAGAACAAGAGGTGTGAAGAGTGTGAGTGAGAGTGTGTTTTGGGGCTCTGGAGGTCAAAGGTTAAGAGGGGTTGATGGGTGGGGTAGTGGTAGTTTTTGGGTGAAAGCTGCTTGGCAAACACAGCTTGCTGTCACAAACAAACCAGATATATGAACAGCCACAACTCTGTGAGAGACAGAGGAAGAACGAGAGGGAGACAGACAGATCACGAGAGGGAAAAAGTGAAGGGGGGAGGCCCTCGGTTTACTCACAGTGTTGTGATATGTTCGTCATGTTTTCACACCGGGGGGATTCTCAGACTAGTTGTTTTCATTTTACGGCCGGGCATTTACGTTCAGCTGGTTCACAACAGCTGAGTTTAGCAAAGATGGTTCATAAGGTGCATTTTACTGCCCAGATTAGAAAAAAACAAGATGATTTTGACTGAAATTTATCACATAAATACAATACAAATGTAGCGATTATAAGACATGACCATCAGCCATGAGATAACAGAAAAAAAATACATGAATTTATGATGAGACAAAATAATTTAACAGTTGATGGTTGATATGAACTCTACTTAACTATTCAGCTGGCGTATGACACCAGATTAAATAAAATGTGACAAAATGAAAAGTAATATTGCAACTAATAACAGTTATAATGCGAAGAATACATTTTAAGATCCTTATGGTAAGTGCTAATGTAGCCCTTATAAATCCATACAAGACGCAAAATAACATTAATCGTCCGCAATTACTTATTGTAACAAGAATTTTGTGTGCAATTTAGTAAAGCATTTATTAACTTAACAAGGTATTTGTTAATCTACATGAAAGTACAGGTAGTTGTTTATAAGTGCCTGTTTGTCTATTAATGTTTAAAAGGCAACACAAATATTAGCAGGTTCATATACTTTAATACATAAGGTTGATGATACAGTTAAATTAAATGATGTATTTGGAGTGCTGTTATAAATGCCCTGTAATAAAAAAAACATGTTTACAACTTATGAAATTATTAGCACTTACATCACCATAAGGTTAATAGTCGTCTTTTCACTGATGCTCTAACAATCACTTTTATATAAACTTTGAGGCAAAAAGAGACAAGAACATCTTTAGCAATTAGAAAATGAAAGCAAACATGAACTTCACTGAGGAGGCAAGGTTAAGTGTTCTATTTAATGGACAGAAGTGACATAATTCACCCTGATCATCATCCAGTTGCCCTTTTAGACCCATTAAGAGCCTTGATAATCTTTTAAGTTTTGCATAATTAATGCAGTTTTGTGAAGCTTTGATTACTTGCTTCACTTTTTAGTGGGTCCAGGCTTCATCTGGTCAACCAAAAGTACACAACCAGCTAAACAGTCTCCAGTTAGACTTTACCTAATTCCATCTTTGTTTCTGATCTTCAACCAGTTCAGTCCGACCCTCAAAGGCACAAATCTGTCACCACATCAAACAACCTCAGTATAGACTTTTGCTCTTTTTTCTTAATTTATCCTGGTAATATTTGCCAAGCACACATGCTCTCTTTCATCGACACCCTACTTCACACGTACAAAGTTACACACATTCATACCTGGCAGTTGCCCAGTACAACCACAGTCTTCTACTGTTGGTCTACTGGGCAGCTCCGCCAGAGCAATTTGGACGTTAAGAAAAGTGCTCAAGGGCATTTGTATGGTATTAGGAGAGCAGGTCGCATTCACTTCCCTGAGCTCCATTTTTCTTGGCAATCAAGTATCCAAAATCTCAAACCCCTCACCGGCTCGCTTGTCTACAGGCCTTGACATATTGGAAATAGATCTTTTGTGTAGTGATAGACATTTATATAAAAGAAAAAAAAAAGAAAACGAAAAATTCCGGCCTTCAGTGACAGCTTTGGAAATGCCTGAGTTGTTGATTTACTTATTATAGTATGAACCATTTAACAGCTCATCCATTAAATGCGATTTCAGGTCATTAGACTCAGAAAAGCTGGCACATTGTCCAAAACGACACTTGTTTTTCTGTCGATTTGACATTATATAATTACAAAATGGAGTGCCAGACAGCTTGGATGGTCATCTTCAGTCATCCAACTGTGGCTCAGTGTTTAACGCCAGCCGCTCTCCGTTCGTCCGGCCTTCATAAGAGCTCTCCCTTTATGCATGTTGCTCTGCTCAGACCAGTCTGAACTGCCCTTCGCTAGGACACGGCCGCTCCGGCATCAAACGATATTTTTAATCAAGTGGTCAAAAGCTATTGCACAAACATTCTAAAGTAGCTTAGGTCAACAGTGTCCCAGAGCCTGTTCTGTTAGCTGGAATGCTCCTGTACGCTGCGAACAGGCCTCTCTTTGTGTTTGAGTCCAGCAGCCTCACGCCACACCGCACTGCTCTGGAATCCTGTTTGTTTTCTTTCAAATTTCTCAACCTAGTTCACTCCGATGTGGAAGAGCAGTGTACTGCGTGTGTGCTCGCTGTGTTTTAAGGTGTGCATCTGTGTTTGTATCAATACACCAACAGTATGGCTCATTGAGCATGTGCTCATTTTAAGCCGGTGCCAAATTCACCAGCTTTAAAGTGGAACATACAGGAGAGTTAAAACATTATAAATCCTGAGTCTGTGTAAATCCAGCCAGCCTTACGGTAGGTTGTTAATTTGAAGACTTACAGATAGATGCTTCTTGGACTAAACTCTGCTCTCAGTGGCCAACACGGCTGGTTTTTTAATTCTGATTCTATTCAGTTGCTGCAGACAGAGGAGTTTCTTTTCTTCAACATGAGGGATTTTGCTCTGGTATGTTAATGCATTTGTCTGATTGAAACACCAGGAATCTAGAGCATTTTGATTTGGTCAAGTTCCATCAGAAACAGAGACATGATGAAAACCATTAATTAGTGTTTTGCATTTCTCATCTCTCCCATTTTTGCTCCTAGTCAAATCCACTTATCTAACCAGTAATCTGCAATTATCCCTAATACTGAGAGGCCCTCAGCGACACCTCAGGCCTTCCCACTCCCCATTTAGTCCTCCTTTTCTGTTCTAATCATTTCTGCTGTTGACCAGCCAAACCAGAAGAATTCATTATCCCAGAAAGTTTTTTGCAAAATGGACGGACAATGAAACCATGAGATACAATCAGCCTGTTATTACTGATGACCACTGTTTTCTTGCCATATGAACTGCAACCCAAGCTGACTGGCCTTGTTCAACCCTACAAAAGGATATCCTGAATCGTACATCTTTCTGTGAGGAAAATGTGGGACACGGTTTGACCAAGAAGATATTCCAGTGACCACCTTTTTCATTAGACCTTTGATTCTGGAAAGACATTGAACAGTGATCAGTTCACTTTGTTTCAGAAGCAGGTACACACATTTGACTCCATATTTTAAATGAAAGCCCACACATTGCTTATCCTTTGCAGGATTGCAAGAGCTGCTGAGAGTGGGGTAAAAACTGGACAAGCCTGCAGTCTTTTCCAGGGTTAACACATATAGACAGACAGCCATTCACACTCACATTCACACCTACAGGCCGTTTCGAGTCGCCAGTTCACGTAACCTGCATGACTGCAGGAGGAAATCTATGTAAAAGAGAAAACACTCTACACAGAAGCGCTCCATAGAAATGCAATGAATCTGCAAATTCAACTGTCACCAGGTTTGCTTTACAAGGTTATGTTTTGTAGAACAGTTTATCCGGGATATATGAAGGTTGTTGCTGCTCTCGATGAAAGAAACCAGTTTCTGGCCTTAATATAAAGGTCAAACTGTCTTTGTTATTGTAACTATATTTCTCCTGTCACTAAAGGTTTTCTGGCTATGATGTGTTTGATCCACTTTAAAACCTTTTACTGCTTCTTTTCCAGTAACCTGAGGAAATGCCTCTTCTGGGCTGTCCCACTAAATGCCACATATAGGCGGCCCCCTTTTTAATACTGCAGGGTAGGCTACTCTGAAAAGCCCCTCAAAAATACTCTGCAGGGCGGTGTGTCCTGAATGTCCTGCACCTGCATAAACACAGCCAGCCAGGAGAGAGCTGCCTGCAACCCTGCCAGGCACGCTAAACCACATGTCCAAAAGTCAGGAGAACAACATACCTGGGAATAGTTACCGTGAGAAGCAAAGGTAAAGGAGAATACAGTTAACCACAAATGTTGGAGTTGAAAGGCTGGGCAAAAAAGGTGCAAACTTCACTGAAGACATGCTGAGTGAAAGTATGGTTTAGGTTTTGTAAGAACAGACAAAAACAGGCCTTGTAACAGAATATTGAATACTACACGTGTGTTACTTAAAAAGAGCCATGTTTGAGATTCACACGTGCTCACATGAAGTTTACCTTGGAAGCAGACATTTGTTGATATTAGCAGATTCCATTTCTAACCTAACGGTAGCCAGTGTTGTATAGTGTTGCCACTGAAGCAAGCATAAGAATTTTTGTGGATTAACCATCAGTCCAGTCACCGGTCCTGCAAGAAATATTTACTTTTAGCTTTGTTCATACCTATAGGTAAATTGATTTTGCAGTACTGAAGAAAGGCATCCATACACAAACAACAAGTAAAACACATTTAAATAAAATGTGCATTAAAGTGCCTTGATAATTGCTTTAAGTAGTGCTAAAAAACTGATGGCTGCAGGAACAAAACTGTTCATGTACTTCTTTGTTTTACGTTGTGGAAAAGACCAGATGAGAGAAGCTGTTTAATGGATGTGCTTTGTCATTTTAATACCGTTAGCTAGTTGCTGCAGCTGTTTAGTGTACAGCAACTCCAGGTTAAGTGGTGACTGTCCGATCAGCTTACTCGTACATATTCTTTAAATACTGACTACTAAATACTCCCAAAGCATGACACCATAAAAAATGGCAAAAAAAAAAAAAAAAAATATATATAAGACCACCAAAAAGCACTAAATACAGAACATGATTTTTTTTAAAATAAATAAAAATTATTAGACCACCAAAAGTCAACAAAAATGCAATCAAGTACTAACTCCTGTGTGTGACTAAAACAGACAGAAAAGAAAACATGGAATGCCTAAAAGCATTGTTTTTGTCAGTACAATGACATAGCTACTGATGTAAGAACTGAAATGATTTGGGTTATTATCAAGAACGCATGAAAATGGATAGATATCAGCTCTGAAATTAAATTCTTATGAGCTATTTTTGTTGTTATCATTATATTTGTCCAAACAAATGTACCTTTAGTTGTACCAGGCGTTAAAATGAACAAGAAATTGAAGAAAACATGGGTGATCTAATAATTTTTTTCGCAACTGTATGAGGACAGTCAAATTTAAAAACTGTAAAACTGCCAGAGAGCTTCAGAGTTAGCTTCTGAGTCCAGACTGGAGTCTATAATTGGAGTCATAACACTAATATTAAAAAAAAACAAAACAAAACAAACAAACAAAACAAAAACACCCACCCCCAGCGCAAAACAGACTCTATGACAAATTTCATCTTAGTACGCAAGTATGTGTGTATCTTACTTAACCCATAAAGACCCACTGCTCCTTTTTGGCAGTTCCCATATGATTTTCCAACTAAATTTAACCTTTCTGAAGTGCTTTACCACCATTTATTGTAATAAATAACTGTGTTTTGCATTGTTTCAGTAAAAATCAGGTATTTTCCTTTATTTAATTCACTGGTCATGTAGATGTTCATAAAAGCTCTGATTAAAGTTGAGGGTTATTATATCAGAAACACAAGAAACTGAAGAAAGAGTGACTTTTTCAGCAAAATCTATCATTAACTGAACATATACCCAGTGTCTCCATTCACTGTCATTGATCCAACTCCATGGGTTTTACTGGTGAATCAGTGTTGTAGAAGATGACAGTGTTTCCATGTCCAAATGGGTCATATCTGACAACCACGAAAAAAAACGACAAACTGTATTTTACACCAATTATTTTCATGTATTGATAGGATTAGTGAATCAACAGGTATTAAACAGTTTAGATCAGTAGATATTTCTGGTCTCTGGTGGATGTTTGGGTCTTTATGGGTTAATGCCCCTTTTAACTCTTCACTCCCTTATTCTTTCAGTGCAAGAGTGAAAAACAGAAACCAGATATGTGGTTGAGGAAAAAACAAAAAGAAAAAAAATGTAATCAGACTGGGTGTGAGAAATAATTTGAAAACTTCAGGGGTAATTAAGTAAAGTGAGCATTTAAATGGTAAAAGGGAAAATGTGTTGGAACCCAAAGGAGTGAGAAAAAGGTCTTCTGGGACAGGCTGCATATTTACATGCAATGACAGAACACCTACTTGTCAGACGTACCCTGTAAAGGCTCCCCTCAGTGGAACAAGGCTTCATATTCACACTGCATCCCACAACACCTCGTCGTTACGTAACTGTCGCACCCTTCAATCATTGTACTGTAAGTGAGACCTCATAAGGGACCCCGGCCCATGCATGCTGAACTGCTCCATAAGTGCTTGAGACTGAGCCAACAGGCCTCTGAGTTTAATACTGAGGGATTCAGAGGTGTAAAAATGTCCTTAATGAGTCATTTCGTCTACTTTTGTATGTATTGTTTCCTCAAATTCTCATAGAAATACGAGGAATGAGTAATGAAAGTCGAGTAACGCCATCTGTTTTTCATGCCTCACGCTGCCAACAGATACTTCACGGCCATAAAGATAACAGTGATCTCAGAAACAGGAACAAAGCTAGAAACAAGAATTTAATTCCATGATGTAATTAATCCTCAAATATACTATAAACTCAGATGGTTTCTGACATTATCTGTTGATGTAATACCAACAGAATGCATTACAGCCATTGAGAGAAATCCCAGTTGTCTGGAGCCGATTTGACAGTTACCCCAGTGATAGTTCCTTCTTGCGTCATCGCCTCATCCTCCTCAACTCGCAGATAGATTTATAAACTAAGGAGGACTGGATACAGCTGGAAAAACAGTGGTGAGCTCACAGATGATGCACAAGCCACATTTGGGGGTAAAACATATGGGTGATGATGCTTTTAACGGATTAAAAATGACAAGTAGGGATTCATAACGCAGACATTAGCATATGTTGCTGCGTCGCAGTCTTGTCTCTGTTGTCGTCATTGTTGAAACAGTTGATGATGTAGAGTTTATTACATCTTATATGCAAAGAAGTGCATTAAAAGAATGAAAAAAAAAAAACCACACATCAGTATTGAGCGTGAGAAAAATAAAGAATCAGTCAGTTGTTTACATGATTAAATCTGCAGCAAACAATTATGTTGAATATTGATTAGTCTCAAGTGTATTGTCTATAATTTAGCTGTTTGGTCTGTAAAAAAAAAACAAAAAAAAAAAAAATCACAGAACAGGATGAAAAATATCACTGTTTGATGACATCAGGTCTTTTTTTTTTTTTAACCCACAAAGACTCAAACATCCACTGGTAACCAAAAGCATGTAATGATGTAAATTGTTTAATACCTGCAATACATGTAAATAATTGTTAGAAAATGCAGTTTTTCATCTTTTCATGGTCATCAGATATGACCCATTTGGACGTTCGGACGCTTTGTAGTAAACGCAGAAACACCGTCATCTTCTACAACATTGTTTAATCAGTAAAACCCACGAAGTTGGATCAATGACAGTGGATGGAGACACTTGTTTTTACATTCTATTAGTGATATATTTTGCTGAAAAAGTTAGTTTTTCTTCAGTTTTCTCTGTTTTGGATATAATAACCCTCAACTTTAATCCGAGCTTTTATGAACATCTACATGATCAATAAATTAAGTACAAGAAAAGACTTGATTTTCACTAAAAAAAAAAAAATCACAAAATACAGGATAATGTTATAATAAATGGTGATAAATCACTTAAGAAAGGTAAAATAGAGAGGAAAAAATCATTTGGGAACTGCCATAAAAGACACACTGGATCTTTATGGGTTAAATTAGTTAAATTAGTCTCAACAGTATTCTGAACTCATAATTTAGTTGCTTGGTCTGTAAAAAAGAAAAAAAAAAATCACAGAACAGGGTGAAAAATATCACTCTTTGATGACATCGGCTCTTTTTCTTAAAAAACACAAATAGTCAAACTCGATATTAAAATAATCAATTCATTTTATACTTCGTAACTGACTGATTAACTGTTGCGGTTTGAATTCTACAGCCTTATTCCCAAACGCACACTTTCCTCATAACGTGTTTAGCCTTACATGACTATTTTAAACCTTTTGCGTCTGTGCTGTGATTCACTCCTAGTGCGAATGGAAAACATCCCTCTTGCTGTCTGTGCACAGGTAGGAGAAACATGTGAAACCTCAGTTGTCTGCGTTGGGTTTGACAGCTAGCTGAGCGATGACTCCTTCCTGCGTCATCACTTCCTCCTCATTTTGCTGAGGAATCCACTTTTCCGTTGTTCCAGCTGGGGAATATTCCATGTTGTTGTGAAGAGAGCTGTCTATTTGCATAGGCCTGGCATTCTGCGACGTACAGCACCTTTTGCCAGTGAAAGCCTTTTTACCTTCCTCTCATACAGGCACACATTAGAAAAACCCACTCATTTGACCACTTTTTGTTCCACAACAAATCACAGTCCTTTTCTTTCTTTACCCTATTTTTAAAAAAGTGGGTTACTGTGTCTGTTCTTGAGGAAAAGCAGCAGCCATACTACTTGGAACCCGCAGAAAACATGATACTTTGAGAACTACTTTTAGCTAATGAGAGAGAAAACAGTAGAGCAGCGGTGACCTTCCAGGTAACAGACACATAGGCGAGCATGGAGGGTCAGATAGCCACCAGACAGACGGGCAAACAGACAGACAGACCAGGGTGTAGGCCGCCGTCTGACCTTGCAGCGCTCAGACAGATGGGGAGAGGCCTATGTTCCAGACACACAGACAGACAGGGAGGGGTCGCGTTAGCCACTGTGCAGAAAAACTGCATATCTGGAAACAATTAAAGCAGATGGGAACCCTGAGCGGACCATTTCTATACGCCACAGCACAATTCTATCAAACATTAACCCATAAAAACCCAAACGTCCACTGACGACCAAAATCATCTACTAATCTAAAACGTTCAATACCTGTGGATCCATTAATCTAATTTAAATAATGGGTGTAAAATGCAATTTGTCATCTTTTTATGGTCATCAGATATGACCCGTGTGAACGTTCAGAGGCTTCGTAGTGAAAAGTTGAAACACCGTCATCTTCTACAACATTGATTCACTAGTATGGGATCGTTCAAAGATAGAAAGATTCTGGAATGAGGTCATCACTTGTATGTCTGAGGTATTTAACGTCAAGATTCCATTTTGGGCCAAACTTTGTCTACTGGGAATATGTCCTGAGGATTTTACACATAATAAGAAACAAACTAAGGTGTTGGACTTTGGACTGTTGCATACCAGGAGAGCTATCGCCTTGAACTGGAAGAACATGAAAGGTCCTTCTACAAAGCAATGGATAAAAGAACTAAAAGAGTGCATTAGACCGGAAAGGCTGACTTACATTACCAAAGGAAAAATGAAGGAATTTGTACAGTTATGGAAACCTTATATGAACTCAATGGCATCTGGAAGATAGTGACATGACATCCAAATTATTACTATTTTATTTTTTATTATTATGATTGCTGTATTTTAATTTTTCCGTATATGTATACATGTTTATAAGAATATATGTATATGTTTGTTATTTATATATATGTATATATATATATCATTTGATGCGAGTCCACCTGGTGTGAGAGTATGAGTGTTTGTGTTGTTTTGATTCATTCTCTTTAAGTATATTATTACTTACTTTGTTTACCTTTCATTACAAAACTTGAATGCCAATAAAAATATTGTGGAAAAAAACAAACAAACATTGATTCACCAGTAAAACCCATGGAATTTGATAAGTGACGCTAGATGGAGACACTCGTTTCATGTTCAGTTATTGACATCTTTGCTGAAAAAGTCAAAGTGTTCTCTGTTTTCAAGACAACAATCCTCAACTTTAATCTGAGCTTGTATGAACATCTACATGATCAGTAAATTAAGTTTAGGAAAATACATGATTTTCACTAAAAAACTGCAAAATACAGAGGATAATATAATAAATAAAAGCTGATAATCCACTTGAGATAAGTTAAATATAGAGAAAAACAAATATTGGAACTGCCACAAAAGTAACACTGGGTCTTTATGGGTTAATTGAGAACAGTTGTTTTCCCAATGAGAATTCACAGTCCCAGACGCACACTTCGCTATTCCGTCATCATCTTACGAATCAGCGGTTCACCTTTCTCACAGCTAGGCATATTGTTTTTAATCTTTTATTTCTTTAGCAACACATTCGTGTTTATGTTCACCACCTAGCGAAAGGGAAAACCCTCGAAAAGCAATATTTTCACAGCTGTTTACAAAGGAACACTCCTCTTCACACTATTCTTTCACCTTTTGTTCATTCCCATTAGTCATCTGAAAAGTGTGTTACCTTTCACTGCGATCAGCACAACTCCATCAGAGGATGAAGCTATTGTTGATCTAAAAAGTTCTTTTGGGCCAGACACCATACAGACGCTGGTTTCTGTTGTTAATGCCAAATGGTCTGACTGGGTTTCACTGGTTAAGGCCAAAACTCCAGCAGTGATGAGAGGCACTCATTGCACACTTTCCTAATAAGAGCTTTTGTGGCTTGAACATGGTTCTTTCAGATCAGACTTTTTTTTTTTTTTTTATTTAGCGATGTGTAACACCAGTATGGGAAGCAGGGCATTGAGGCTGGGTTTATGTTCAAGCCACACATGTAATACTTTAATTTAAGCTTCATGAGATTAATCTGCTAGCAAGTCATAAAGTGTTCCTGTTCAGTTACATAAGGTCAGTATACACGTCTACTTTTTTTTTTTTTTTTTTTTTTTTGAGAAGTGGGAGTAGTTTGGAGACATATGGGAAAAGGGGTTGAACAGACACAGAACAGAGAGCTGAGTCTAATTATTGTCATCCTCTTTTCTACACTGTTATAGTTTTATGCTTTATGTTTCCTTTCAAATCACCAAAGTTCTCTAAGAAGTTGTCGTCCATTTCATGTTCGCATCACAGCTTAGTAAGAACATGATAACAGAGGTGGTAACAGTTTGATAATCCATCCATCCATTCAATTTATTATATTTATCCAGGTTCAAAACTCAAACTTCTCCCTTTGGAGGAAGAAAATTTGCTGGGGTTGCCCCTCTTTACCCCAACAAAACTGTAACAGTAGTTCAAGTATAAACTTTATCCAAAGAAACACCAATATTCTAACCATTCCTTTTGCTTTTCTTTGACTAATTTGTTGTGCAAATTAAAAACAACTTCAATTTTTACTTGAACAATGTAAATAAAATCAACCAGACCACCCCTCGAGACATTACTGTTCCAAATAAAAATATAAAACATGCAATAATTTTGTTATAACCACAACAATAAACACTTTTTTTTTTAAAGCTAAAATATCAACATTTCTGGGCTGCGAAATATCAAACTATCCACGTGAACCTTATCATTATGGTACGATAATAACAGTTTTGGCTTCCAAGAACATCTATGCGTTGTTTGAAGGTAATTTTTTTGGAGTAGCCTGTAATACTGTATAAACATCAACATTTATCACTTAAGTATTTTCAACTTATTTCTTACAAATATCCCCATTAATACCACTTTCCCATGTTATTCCACGGATATAATAATTTTATTTTGTCACCAAAGTATTTCTATAAATTTACTGGATTCTTTTGCCTTGTTTGTACTGTATCCTTAGATGTGTTTCTCCATTGCCTTTTACTGATTTATTACACTTTAAAGGGCTCATATTTTGCTAAACCCATGTTTATTAGTCTTTGGTTCATTTATTTGTGTATTTGGACCCTAATAGTTCATAAAGTTTGAATTTGAACCCTCCAGGTGCTGCAAAGCTATCTTTATATTCATTTGGGCAAAAATCGAGTGGATTTCTACAACTTGTTTTAAGTCATTCTTAATGTGTTACGTCTTTAAGTAGTTACATCACGACATTTGCACATATAAGGTCCAGACTTCCAACGAACACTTCTCCGAGTATGACATAACTGTTTGTCAGCAGCAGCGGATGTAGTAAAAACTGAAAATATGTCCAAACTTTGAGCCGATTACTTAAAATGTTCAGTTGTTGGTTGTACTAGCAAACCCAAGGGGCTGAATGGGACAGAGCAGTAAGGAGGGGGTGGGGCGTGAAGTGGCTTATGTGCATTTAAAGGGCCAGCGCTCAAAACGACCTTTCTGGTGTCATTACTCAGAAATAGGGTCGAAGATGGACCTGTGGAGTTGAATGAATGAAGAATTCAGACCCAAGCAGAGCCTTAACAGTTTATGTAGACCACAGGGGAATGTTTGAAAATGCTTAATTCTGTTTAAAAAAGCTAAATATCACTTCTTTAAGTATTTTCAACTTATTTCCTGTGAATATCCTCATAATTCCATTTCCCCTACTACTACACTGATACAATAATTGCATGTCATCACCAAAGTATTTTTATGCTTTTACTGAATTATTTTGCTTAGTTTCTACTGTATCTTTAAATGTGTTTCTCCATTGCCTTTTACTGATTTATTACACTTTAATGTACATTTTGGTCTAATATTAGACACACCTAACCACCTGTTAATAAGGAGCTACTGCAGTCACAGTAAAATACACTGTCTAAACAGCTAGTAAATAATCCAGTGTTTGTCTGATTTACAGTAGATGAGGACTGGGGTTAGGGTTATTGGTAGACAGCTGCTAAATATTGAGAAATGAGTTAGCAAGCTCAGCAGCAGGTACACTCTGTATCTGACAGTAAACAAACAGACTGTACTGTTGTGTAAATGCAGCTGCTAACCTTTACATCCAACTGTATGGGAGTACAGTTCTCCTGCTGACAGCCAGTAAATAGCCATCCCATTAAAACAGACAGTAAACACACACATTCACATCTGACATCGCAGGCAACCTCAGAATGAGAAAATTTTTTTTTTGAATGAAAGCCTTTTAAAAGTCTAATGATAGAAAAACATTTAGCGTTTATTTGATGTTGGGGAACATTAAGATGAAGTCCTGACCTGGATTGCTACACATCACGGTTTGAAACACCTGTCTGGGAAGCAGAAAACCCACAAAGCAAAATGAGTGTTTTTTTCTCTGCTTGAAGTAACATTTACCTTGGCAGCCAATGAGACAAAGCAGCAGCGTGTGATTAAAGCCGGTGTTTTTACCCGAGGCTTTTACAGGAAGCTAATTAGCCGAGGAATGCAGTCGTGTGCCAAGCTAATAGGAGGAAGCTGACATTCCTGCAAGGAAGTGGTGGCCTTGGAAAACTGAAGAATATGTATTTACATTCACAGCTTTCAGTGAGTGGACCACAGCACTTTTAATTCAAACATGGATTTTATGTCAGGTCCGACTTATTGGGCCACAAGGAGAGTGAATCTGCAGACGCTCAAGATATGCCCATTATTCAGTCCTCATATAAGTGGACCACGAAAGTCACTTTGAAATGAAACTGCATCTGGAAAATAGGTTGATGTGCCTGTCGTACCACAAAAGTGAAAAAGATTTTATACAAGATGGCTGATACTAAGGGTAGGGGTCAGTGGGCATGGGCTCACCACACTTATGGATATTTTAACCAAAATATGCCACCAAGGATACCACAAACAGTCAGTACTCTCACTGAATTAGCATATGATCGAGTGGAATTGGATAAAATTACAGTCATCTGGTGATTTCAGTTGCATAGACACAACTGCTCGGAACTGTTTGTGTACAGTGAAGGCAGTGTGCCCAAAAGAAAATACGCTACTTATACTGAATACCATGTTTATGAAACTAAAAACCATGTTTCTTATTCTAAATACCATGTTTCTTATACTAAATACCATATTTATTATACTAAATACCACGTTTCTTATACTATATACCATGTTTCTTATACTAAATACCATGTTTCTTCTACTAAATGCCATATTTATTATACTAAATACCATGTTTCTTATACTAAATACCATCTTTCTTACACTAAATACCATGTTTCTTATACTAAATACCATGTTTCATATACTAAATACCATGTTTCTTATACTAAATAACATATTTATTATATTAAATACCATGTTTCTTATACTAAATA
>JAPQRP010000018.1:13585860-13599210 GCA_037367295.1 Apogon hyalosoma
GACCCAAGCAGAGCATTTACAGTTTATGTAGACCACAGGGAAATGTTTGAAAATGCATAATTCCATTTTAAAAAGCAAAATATCAGTCCTTTAAAGAAGACAAACTGTCGCAAACCAATCACAATAGGCCTCTGTAAATCATGTACAAAAATGAACATTTGTGTCCATTTTTACAGCCGTTCCCTCATCACATCAAAATATGATCTAGAATAAATATGAACACAGTAACACTGTAAATCTGGTTTAGCTGCAACCCCTGGAGAAGTCAATCAGGTACAAATAAGTGCAGATACTTCCGTAAAAGAAAACTGGTAATACCGTCCTGGTTCTGGATGACCGTGAAAAATACTTTTGTATTACAGTTTTGATGTTTGCATCTTACAGCAATTAAGAAGAAAAACAAACATGCTTCTTGAAATGCAAATTCACAGATTGACCTAACAAAAACCTGTGACCCACCTGTGTTATATGACCCAGTCTTTGGTAATGGCCAGCTGTTAGACACTGATGCCCCTGAAATTTCTGCTATATCCTTTACTGTGGCTGAATAGTAATAATAAAACATGTGAAAATATCTAACATGGTCTGCAATGGTTTGCACAAAGACCACGTTTTTCCAGTGTGTGAAAGTGTATCGGTTCAGACAGTTTACACACAGGTATGTCTGGCAACACTGATATCATAAGTGCAGAGCAGAACAGACGCTGTTGACATTGTATCACCTGATTTTAACCCACAGCTTCTCTTTTAGATACTAAATACCATGTTTTATAGCCTTGACATATCTAGGCCTGCCACACACAGAGCCCTATGTTTCCTTTGGCGACCGCAGTCGGACCATTCACACATCAAGCGAGTCAGCACGCTGATATTCAACACGGGAAACCCTGAGACTGACAAGCTCTTAACTCCTCAGACTGACAGCAGAGAAGCAAACAACTGACCACAACAACATCACCAAAAATGACAGTTTACTGCAATTGAAAAGTGGTGGGAATTCAAATCAATTTAGCCCAGTTAATCTTTAAATCCTTTTTCCATACACAAAGTGATTTATGATCTCATACTTCAGATTTACGTTAACCCATAAGAACCCCATGTTACTTTTGTAGCAGTTCCCAAATTAATTTTTCTCCATATTTAACCATCCTTAAATGATTTATCACCATCTATTGTAATATTATCATCTGTATTTTGTGTTTTTTTTCAGTGAAAATATGGTATTTTTCTTACATTTAATTTACTGATCATGTAGATGTTCATAAAAATCAGATTCAAATTGTGGATTATTCTATCAAAAACGGAGAAAACTGAAGAAAAAGTGACTTTTTCAGCAAAATCTATCTTTAACTGAACATAAACCAAGCATCTCCATCCACTGTCATTGATCCTGTTGTAGAAGATGACAGTGTTTCCACGTTCATCACGGAGCCTCTGAACGTCCAAGTGGGTCATGTCTTATGACCATGAAAAGATGACAAACAGCATTTTACACCAATTATTTACATGGATTGATAGGATTAATGGATCAACAGGTATTTAACTTTTTATATCAGTAAATGGTTTTGGTTGCCATTGGATGTTTGGGTCTTTAAGGGTTAATACTCTATTATGCAAACTGAGACATCTGACAGAATTTGATGTACTGTGCTGTGTTTTATGGATACAGGACAAAAAAAAATTAAAAGGTAAACAAGATTTTACTTTATCTGCAAATGACATCCTTCTTTGTTACAGTATATGTCAGTTTGACTTTTTATCTGCCAGTTAAATGATCTGATAACATTTTATGTGCTTTCCTCTCTTTTACAGATACATCAAAATAAGCAACCAGTTGTCAAGAACAAGATTAGCCTTATCTGCTAAAGGCATTGCCTCAAAACATGTGACAAATTTCCTGTGATGTAAGATAAATCCAAGCCTACAGTAGATTACCCTGCATGTAGGATCAAAACATCAGCTGAGTTTGTTGTTTTGCAGCGTGACTGGGGTATGTTCCTCCGTCGAGCTGTTTCCTGTTGATATGATGGAGCTGATGTTTGGGCCTTTGGGCTGTAATGACTGATGGCACGCTCACTTTCTGCTGCAAGCGAATACAGGCGCACACTTTCACTCATGTCTGTGTTTTTTTTTTTTTTTTCTTTCTTAGTCAGATGGTCTAATAGTAGTCCCTACTGTACTGAGCCAGAATAGAGAGCGAACATATCCATATTAGGAAAAGAGCAGACGTCCTTATATGGGGAAGCTTCCTCTGTAGTAACAGCCCAGTCTGCTGGCTTCTCACTCACATTCCTTCAGCTCCAGGTTTCTCTGGGAGTTTTTCATTTCCGATTCACTGGCTGGAGAAGGAGCGGGGCCGTCTTTCATAAGAGTCTGGCCTGGTGTGTGATCCCTTTCTCAAAAAAATACACAAACCTCCGTCTAGCCTTTTTCCTGCAATCCACCACTCTTGGGTTCGATGTAGTAAAATAAGCCTGGCCAGGGACAGGGCACACCTGGCCTTTTAAGTGTGTCATAGACTAAACCTCATTAGGCAGGTGAGAAGCCAGAGAACATGTAGCCTTTGTTCCCGTAATATCTACCCAGAGTGCCTTTCTCTAAAGTCGACTCAGGATTATTAACCCTTTATCGGGCAAGTGACTATTTTTGGTAATTTCCACATACATTACAAGGCAGTGACAGCAACAGTTCCAGTGGGGGCAATCTCAGGTCCAGTGTGGTCTGCAGGGTCTGTAAGGTCCACCTCTGCATGAACAGTGAGTGGACCTGCTTTATTAGGTACCATGAAGTAATGGTACTAATGTAAGGAATGATGTTCAAAGGGAGAATGTGGATGTGGACAGGGGTCTGGATCAGCATGTATGTTGTTGTAAAGTTCTAATGTTCTAAAATGCATGTTCCTTTCACCTCACATGTGTTTTGCTTGTATTTTTATATTCACTTTTTGGATTTTGTATTTATTTTTTGCTACTTAAGGGTAAGGAACCAAATATTGTAACTTCATTGACCTTGCTTTTATACATAATAATGAAACATTTTGAAAAACATCACAAAATAAAGCCTTGTTTTGTCCTCCAGTAACACACTGAGGTTGAATTTCTGAATTTTAGAGTGCCCTATAAAGGGTTGATAATCATTCATCTAAGTCACATTGGAAAAAGTCAAAACACGTTGTCAACCGTGAAACACAATCCCATCCTAAAAGGCTGTTGTGGCTGGTGTTCTTAACAGAATCCTGTGAAAAATGTTGTGTTTTCAGGAAGTAATAAAAGCAGACTAATACTCAAATCAACAAACATCCATGTCGGGAAATGCCACTGAATGAGAGCATTTAGTCTTTGTTCAGTTAATACCTGTCCTGCATACCTTGGCTGGACAGAACATGGAGCTCAGGTTACCGGTAACTGACCATCAGGATCAGGAGTATAGACACAATATGGACAAAAGTACAGCTACAGTTCAGAGGACTGCACGTTTACCATTTGAAATATTATCACAGAACTAATTTCAGTGTCAGTAATAATCACAATAAATGTCAAATCAGTGTTTCTTTTAAGTTTAAAGGCTGTTTTTTTCTTCCTGAGAGAGTTATAGAAACCAGACGGTTACTTGTGGCTTAAAGTTATTATTTTCTAGAGGCAGAACATTTAAAATAACTATAAAATCAGTGTTTAGAGAAAAAGACTCGGAAGCATAAGTGTTTTAGACGTTACTGTAAACAAAATCAGCCCTAAAGATTACATTTATTCCAACGATATTTGTGCATTTATAAAATTAGATTATTATATGATGTTCGCTATTATGATTTTGCAGCTTCCTGTTAGTAATGACACACCAGAATGCAATGAGTCCACAAAGCAAAAGTATTAGCAACAAAATCTACTGAAAGTGCGTAAAATAAAAGTAGTCATTCAGTCAGTCACTGTTTTATAATATTATATAGATGTTTTTGAATCAATGTTACTAATGCATTGATGTGTTTTATTACACAATATTTGATGGGGGAATGACAAATCCGGAAAGTAAGTAACATTTTCACGTAAATGTAGTGGACACAAAGGGCAATATTTGCATTTGAGATGCAATGGAGTACAAGTAGAAGGTTGTATTAAATAGAAAATTACAAGTACAAGCCCTGTAATGTAATTAAGTAAAGTACTCTAATTGGATAGACTACACATGTATTTATAATCGGTGGAGTTTGGTGAACTGAAGCACCAATTAATTTATCATAACCTCAGTGTATTGTACATAATTAATGTGAGAAGTGTCTGTGATTAAAATTCCCAATAGCTGCATAAGGAGATCATAATGTGTTTTATTAGGTTATAATGACAGCAGCACTTGGTCTGCTTGTGTTAGCCACTGATGTCAGTGCACAAAAATGCCACTGCAATGTCCCAGACATAACCACACGAGTACAGAAGGCAAAGTTACAACAGCACAGCAGCTGCCAAGTCTCTGGAAGGAGCACCTTGATAGATAACCAGCTACAGTTAATGACTCAAATGAATTTCCTTTCCCCAGCCGCTCACTGTTCATTTTCTAAAGCACAGGCTGTTTGTGTGTGTTTGAAGCTGAGGAATGCTGTTGTGGGCTTAAAGTCTTAAACCACTTGTTACACATCAATCAGGTCATTTAATCAGTACATGTTTTAGTGCTTTGTGGGGTTCTACCTGTTGTGTTTAAGTGTTCCTCTTAACTGTAAAGTCCTTCCCTTTTGAACAGAGCTACTTTTTTTTTTCTTTTGTTCTTTTTATAAAATTAATATTTATAGGTACCGGCTGTCTGTTTGTGAAGTCAGTCTTCAGGAATTCCCAGTGTGGGGTCCCAGGCCTCTAACCAGACTTAACCTCCCATTCCAGATGAAAGCTGCTCTGAGAGAGACAGTGTTGTTTGGCCGAGCAGCAGAGCCTTGCCTTCAGACAGCAGGAATGTGGGATGTCTGGAGTGGGGGTCAGGAAGCGAGGAAAGAATGCCAAGTATGTCCATGTTTGTCCAGGGCTGGCTCTCCATTCAGCCCCCAGTGACGTGCCGCGAGGGCCAGCGAGTATAAAGGCAGCTCAGCTCTCCAGTCAGAACTCAGATCAACTCCTCTACTGAAGCTAAACTCTAGCTTTCACCAAGAAAGAGAGAACGAACCAAAGGAAGAAAGCAAGCAAGAACTGTGACTGGAGCAGCGGAGAAACGCTACACGACAAACCAGACAAGAGATCGACTTGATCAGAAAAGGTTTCTCAAGCTCAAACTCTGAGATTTAAGGAAGACTTTCTCGACGAAGCTTAAGGAAGAATTAAATCTATTTCTACACGGAAGAAAAGATGTCTGCTGGAATGAAGAAAATGATTTTGCTGCCTTTGCTGTGCATCCTGCTCTCACATGTGGTAAGCCCAAGAAACAGACTCTTTACATAGCAGCTAGAAACTCAACAAGATGTAACATGAGCTCTAAATCTACCAGTGTGTCAGTATAAGTCTTGACAGTATGATCTGAAATGCTGCTCGTACAGATAGATGGATTGAGTGTGTGTTCTGTGCTCAGGCTGCAGGTCAGGAGTGCAGCGGCCAGTGTTCGTGCCCCTCCACCCCCCCTCAGTGTCTCCCAGGGGTGAGCCTGGTGCTGGACGGCTGTGGCTGCTGCAGGGTGTGTGCCAAGCAGATGGGCGAGCTGTGCACAGAGAAGGACGTCTGTGACCCACACAAAGGCCTCTTCTGTGACTTCGGAGCCCCCATCAACAGACGCATCGGAGTCTGCACAGGTGAGCCGCAACACTAACCCCCTCCCAAAAAGAAGTAAATAAGTAAAACCTGAATGTACGAACTGGATGATAACCTTACTGTTTGCCCTCCGCAGCTAGAGAAGGAGCCACCTGTGTGTTTGGAGGTATGGTGTACAAGAGTGGAGAGACCTTCCAGAGCAGCTGCAAGTACCAGTGTACCTGTCTGGATGGAGCTGTGGGCTGTGTGCCCCTCTGCTCCATGGATGTCCGACTCCCCAGCCCCGACTGCCCCCTTCCAAGACGAGTGAAGGTGCCAGGAAAGTGCTGCGAGGAGTGGGTGTGTGACTCCCCCTACACCCACACCTTCATGGGATCTGTTTTGCCTGGTGAGTTGGTGTCTTTTTACTACGGTAGAAATCCTTTGGTTATGTTCTGATTCTGTGAATGGACTTCGATCAGGATGGGGTTCTGATCTGGTGTTTGTTTCTGTGTTTTACAGCTTATAGACAGGAGGAGACCTATGGCCCAGATCCCTCCTTGATGAGGGAGAACTGCCTGGTTCAGACTACTGAATGGAGCGCTTGCTCAAAGACCTGTGGCCTCGGGATCTCCACCAGAGTCACCAATGATAACCGTGAATGCCGACTGGAGAAACAGACCAGACTGTGCATGGTGCGACCCTGCGAGTCCCAGCTGGAGCAGAGCATCAGGGTGAGTCTTTATTCAACTGCAAAGATCTTATTGACTCTTCGGATATTCAAACTAAAGAATACCAGCTAACGTTTCCGCTCATTTTCCTCCTCCAGAAAGGGAAAAAGTGCATCCGTACTCCAAGACTCTCCAAGCCTATGAAGTTTGAGATCTCCGGCTGCACCACCACCAAGTCCTACAGGCCTAAGTTTTGCGGAGTTTGCCTGGACGGACGCTGCTGCACCCCTCACAGGACCACCACCCTGCCCATGGAATTCAAATGCCCCGACGGACAGGTCATGAAGAAGCACATGATGTTCATCAAGTCCTGCGCCTGCCACCACAACTGCCCCGGGGAGAACGACATCTTCGAGTCCATGTATTACAAGAAGATGATGGGAGACATGGCGTGAGCCGCTGAGGGACAATAAGAGCTTATGACTTGAAAACAAACAGAACTCCATCTCATTTTGCAGCTCAGTATATATGTTTGATTTTTCATTGTAAAAGTAGCTCAGACACCCGTCTTGGTGTCTGTATATTTTGTTCGGCTGGAGCTTCTCAGCCACATAGAGCTCAGACAGTGGGTTGCATAGCAGCTCCATGAGATTCCTGCACTATAACTTCTATTTTGACAAACCTACTGCCAGGTTTTTTAATCCATCCCCCTTGAATCCCCTCTCACAGACCCGTCCATTTTACTGTTTGCCTTATCTAAACCATGACCTCCTCTTTAAATGAGGTGTCTAATAACCCCCCCCAACCCTCCGTGTTTTACCCCAAAGTCCAGACCAGACCTGTAAACTGTAAGCAGCTGTAGAGGGAACACACAGACCACAGCGGGCCAATGTTCCCCTTGTCCAAACAGGTCTGAATGTGTCCTTGTGCGTGTATATGTGTGTGTTTGTGTCTGTTAGCGCAGGCCTGAATGTCAGCCTTGTCTGTGTGTCTGAGCTGTTCACTATGCTCACAGAGTGGAGGAAAGGTCAGAGTTTCCGCCCAACGTGTGGATGAGAAAGAAAGCAGCGTGCTGAGTTTCGGGTTAGATATGGAACACAGCGGGCTTTGCTACGGCACTGAAAGAAAAAAAAAAAAAAAACAACATGTTGACTATTACTGATTCAGGTCAGAAGGATGAAACCAAGTGTCTATTTTGTACAAAAATAGAAAAAAAAAAGACTGGAAAAATTGTAATTTCATTCCTTTTTTTTATTGTTGATGTGTAAATGATGTATATATTTGTACAGTTTAAGTTAATTTAAAACCCAAATTGGTCCTGTGCTTCAAAATGTATCGATAGTGTATTTTTTGTCAACAGTATTTTTTACTATTTTATTGAGAAGTGTGACAAAAATGTTACATGTTTCACTTTGTAGCTGGAAATAAAATGTTATATTTTTATACAAACACAGTTTCTCTGGCTGTTGCTTCTTTGATTTTGCAAATGAGTGATTTCATCTAGTCGGACACTGTAAAAACTTTTTAACACAATATAGGCAATAGACAGACTAGCCTCAGAGATTTGGTACCTGCTAAACCAAAACTCCGAGTGTCTCTTTTGTAAGTTCAGGTACTGTAGAGAAAATGATGTGAAGATACTGTAAATTTCTGTGTCTGAGAGTCAGTGTGTGTGTGTGTGTGTGTGTGTGTGTGTGTGTGTGTGTGTGTGTGTGCAAAGAATTCAACTCATGTCAGCTCTGTTCCCAAAAAGACTAAAATAAGATTAAGCCTTTACAGCTCATTCCCTGTGATAAAGGTACCTTTGAGGAAAATGTAGAGTAATTTGTTATTCCAGTCTGTTCGGGGTGTATCCTGTCTCTTGCTGCTGAGGTTGCAGCTTATTAGAGTGTGTTTTCAGTGAGTAGATAAAGGGGATGAATGAACACTACACACCATATGCATAACCTGCATTAACCCCAAGGATGATGCCGGTATTTGGAGCTTAACTGTTCAGCTCCACCACAGAGATAGAGTATGAAACCTTAAGTGGACAACAGAGCAGCTACATGTGACATTTATGCAGTTAAGAGGCCAGAAAATCATCTTCAGACACTATTAAATTGTTGAAAGAATGCACTAAAGAGGCGATCCATATCTCTGTATAGGATATTTATAAATATGTTGCGTTTAATGACATGTATGTAAGAATATTATTGTGCAAAAGTCATAGGCCAACATTAGACTTGTAGGTTTATTAAGGTTATAATGACCACACATGCATTTCTCAGTTTCTATATAAACCCAAATATCCACCAGTGACTAAAACCATCCACTGATCTAAACTGTTTAATACCTGCTGATCCACTAATCCTATCAATACATGTAAATAATTGGTGTAAAATGCACGTCAGATACAACCCATTTAGACGTTCAGAGGCTCCGTAGTGAACATGGAAATACTATCGTCTTCTACAACATTGATTCACTAGTAAAACTCATGGAGTTTGATCAGTGACAGTGGATGGACACACTTGGTTTAAGTTCAATTAATGATAGATTTAATTGAAAAAGTCATATTTTCTTAAGTTTTATCTGTTTATGATATGATAACCCTCCCAATGTAATCCCAGCATGATGGTTAAAGTATATGATAAGTAAATTAAATATAGGAAAATACCAGATTTTCACCAAAAAAATCCCCACAAAATATAGAAGATAATATTATGATAAATGGTGATAAATCATTTAAAAAAGGTTAAATACAGAGAAACTGCCATAGAAGTAGCACTGGGTCTTTATGAGTTAAGCTCCAATCTGGATATGTGAAGTATGTACAGTGGTAAAAACAAAAGTTTCATGGAAAAAAAAACAGCTTCCAGCGCTTTATAGTGGGACCACCCGTTGCACTTCACATGTCTTTAACATTTTCCCTCAGAATATATAAGATTCATTGCATTCATTTTCTGATCTTTTATACCAGGTTTCATTCAACACATGTCAGATATTTTTTAACTGTTTGTGCTGCTTCATGTCATGAGGTCAGGGGTCACAATAAATAGTGACTTTACCCTTTGGAATCCATTTACTTCAGTTTTTGTGTGTCTTCAAGATTGTGCACATCATCCCAGTATTTTCTTGATGCATCTGAAGAAAAGATAATGAGGACTTATATATGCGTGCATATTCCAACCCTGCAAAAACAACAAACCTTTTAGTGACATAAGACTTTTGAACCGTATTGTATTTAACTTTATATTGTCAGTTTAACCAATAAAGACCTAGTGCTACTTACATGCCAGTTCCAAAATTGTTTTTTTCTCTATATTTAACTTTTCTTAAGTGATTTTTCACCATTTGCTATAATATTATCCTATGTATTTTGTGTTTTTACAATAGAAATCAGGTATTTTCTTATATTTAATTCACTGATCATGTAGATGTTCTTAAAAGGTCAGATTAGAGTTGACGGTTATTGTATCAGAAACAGATAAAACTGAAGAAAAAGTGTCTTTTTCAGCAAAATATATCACTAACTTAACATATACCAGGTGTCTCCATCCACTGTCATCGATCCAACTCCATGGGTTTAACTGATGAATCAATATTGTAGAGGTTGACGGTGTTTCCACGGTAACTACAGAGCCTCTGAACGTCCGATGTCTGGTCACATCCGATGACCATGAAGACATGAAAAACTGTATTTTACACCAGTTAGTTACATGTATTGATAGAATTAGTGGATCAACAGGTATCAAACATTTTAGATCAGTTGATGGTTTTGGTCGTTAGCGGCTGTTTGGGTCTTTATTGATTGATATGTTTTTGGATATAAAGACAAAAAAACGATCAAGTCGCCTTAGTTCAAAATACAAATGGGACTTTAAATCACCTTCTCTGATAGCCTCGCCTTTGTGAAGGTGGATTAAAGCAGTCTAATGTCGCCATCTGCTGCCCTTTTCATTCTGTTTTAATGAACGTATTAAAACGTCTTCAGGTTCATGATGAATTCATGAATATCACCTCACCCAAAGCTAATGAAAAATTATGAAAATGTAATGTAATCCTTGAAAAAAGTTTTGATGCAGTGACTTGAAATGTAAAATGCATTGCCGCTGTTGTGTAATTGTTCAGTGACGTACATTGAAACTTTCTAATGAATGACTAATACAAACCTACATTTTTGTTGTATCATAGAGCTATCCTCCACAGTTTATATTCTTCTTGACATTTGGATTTGTAAGTCTCTCTGTATTTGTGTATTGGTGCCAGATGATGCATAAATAGACAAAGATCTTCTTAACTGTTTCACTTCTTAGCTGTGCCCACAATAACTATATTCATTCAAGCTGCCAGAGAGCAGCAGACCTTCTGCATTTTCAGTTTCTCTTCTGCCCACCGGCTATTCTTGCTACATTTTGTGACGTCTACTTGACAGCTCCACATATGCTGAGCAAACACAGTTAGAGCAGTGAATGCACCACAGTGTGATGCAATTCTACACTGCGCTTCTGCCTTTTTAACTGTTAAAACAAAGAATATTCTGATGTTGACACCAAAACTAAGGGTTCAAATGTTTGTGTTTGAATATAATGTAAAAACAGAGGATGTGTCACGGTGATGATTCATGTTCTCGCCTTTGTCGCCCACAAACAGGAGCAGACTGCAGCATTTTTACAGTGAGAAACTAGGTTCAGCATGAATATGTATGTGTGAATGAGGGTACAGTATATATGTATGAATGTATTGTACGGCCGCAAATAAAGCTTCACTCTTGCAATTCATTAAAAAAAAATCAAAAATAGATGAGGAAAGACTCATATCATAGCAATCCTAGTAATTTTCACTGGTGTAGATATATATATATATATATATATTTTTTTTTTTACCAAATCCACTCCATAATAATGCAAAAGTCACAAGATAAATCATCAACGTAGTTACCTACATTTTATTTTTGGCAGTAAAGGCTTTAAAATGACTCATCAAACAGAGATTTCCAGATAAACTATTCAATTTATTTATTTATTTATTTTAAATAAAGTTTACAATCCAGACATTTCTTCTCTAAAAATGATTGCTTATTACCTTGGCTTGATTAGACTCAACTGTATCTATAATTAAGCATCTATGTTTTTTCCTCTTCATAAGAAGTAAGCATCCCAGAAAGAGCTTTTTACATGTATACATGCCTTTACTGTGCAACCTCACCCTTGTTGATGTGTGGATTTAACCTCAACCTTTCACTTATGTTAATGTGCAGAGTTAAAAGTGATGTGAAAAGCAGCAGAGATACGTTTGCAGAAAGAGAGAGAAGATCAGTCAGAGAAAATGAAGGATAACAGCATGTCATCCTTCACTGACAGATACATCCTCCTTTAGGTGTGTCCTGTATATCATATGTATGTCTAAAATAACGTCTAGCTTGCGTCTATTATACGCTAATCTAAGAGTCAGAGTGTCACAAGGGAGGCTGCAGCAGCGCAGAGCAAGAGTGCATCCTCAAGAAAAATAGCAAAAGACAAAAAATCTTGTCACATATTCACACGCTCTATCTGTGGAAACCAGGCAGCTGGTAAAGCGGAGGAGGACGAGGAGGCAGAGGAGGTTGCGGTGTCACCCTAGTTTCAATCGCTTCTCAGCCTCGTCGCAGCTCATGGAGTTTCTGGGCAACATTTTCAAGCTCTGACTCGATGGCTGCCAGACTTTCAATCTCCGGCTCCTGTGGCTGTAATGAGAGGACAGCAAGCGAGCAGAGAAATACAAATGAGGAAGGAGCAAATAATGATACATATCGGCAAACTTTTCTCACACAACAGCTCTAAAAATACAGTCACAATCAGATGCCATGCACGGCTGCTCCGGGTGTTGGCAAGGACGCATTAAATCCACAATAGGCTCTTTAAGACCCACTGTTACAACTAATGAGTAACAGTTTGGAGCCATTACAGCTATTACAGGCTGAAGCTTTGTTTTAACATCCTGCCAAGCAGCACCTCAGCCACAGGGTACCTTTAAAGGACTTTTATTACTTTTCGCATTAAGAGCAGTATCGCCTCAGTGTTTTCACCTCGAGCAAATCAATCAGCCCAACTTTACAGTATGTAAACTTTTAAATGAAGAAAGTCAAGGTAAGGTCCGTGCAGAATGGGAATAAATACCAGGGCTTTCAGCTGATTAAAAGAAAAACAAATAAATCGCTCTGTTTTATGTGGTTGATCACTTGAAAGACTTGAGCATATGCTGTAATAATGGATATTTACATCTTAAATCACAGAATGAATATAAATCCAACACCAAAAAAATGTGTTTAAATCCAAATTGCATTGTAACACAATCTTCGTCAACCCCCAAAAAACTAGACAGATGCCACCAACCAAAAGTGTCTACTGATCTGAAATGTTCAGTAACTTTTAAATCATTAATCCTATCAATACATCTAAATAATTCAGGTAAATTTCAGTTTCTCAGCTTTTCATCAGTATCAGATATGAACCATTTGGACGGTCAGAGGCTCCGCAGTGAATGTGGAAACACCGTCATTTTCAGTAACACTGATTTACCAGTAAAACCGATGAAGTGTGACAAATGACAATTGTTGTAGATACAGCAAAATATTAGCTTTTTTGCTGTAAAATGCAAAATACAGAGTATAAAAATGTAATGAATGGTGATAACTCATGTAGAGAATAATTCATTTGAAAGTCACCAATAAATAGTTCTAGGTCTAAGTATATGCCCAAAAAAAAAAGTAAAATCTAAAATTAAAAACATATTAAAAAAATTAGCTTTGAAAATTGTGAGGAAAAGAAAACAGTACTTTCTGCTCAGAAATGTTTGAATTGTGTCTGATAGAGGTACTAACACTATGAAGTCTGTACATACAGTTGTGGAAAAAATTACTAAACCATCAAAAGTCATCAAAACCAATGGTTATGCAATCAAGTACTAACTCCTGTGTGGATCATGTGACTAAAACAGACAGAAAAGAAAACACGGAATGA
>JAPQRP010000018.1:13613417-13624514 GCA_037367295.1 Apogon hyalosoma
TTGATAATAAATGGATTCACCAAACCACTAGCCACGAGTGAAAGAAAAGTTTTTGTATTATCATTCATATTCTCTGACAAATGGAAAAAGAATCACAAATTCTGCTAGAGTATGTAAACTTATGAGCACAACTGTATGTCAGATATCTACATCCATAATAACAGTCCCAATATACAAATTTCATGCAGAGATGTTAAGTCTTAGTGTTTGCTCTTCATCTCATCTAACACTGTAACAGTGAGCAACACTTCATACGATAAAGCTGAAAGTGGAGTCAGCAACTGGCTCTAGCACAACACACTCATACACAACAATCACACAAGAAGCAACTACACACAGATGATACGAACACCAACTTGATTAAACAGGAGTGTTAACCTTCAGACTTTAAATGACTTCTATCTAGTTTTTGCACAAGACCCATTCTAGATGTTAATCTGAATTGGTGTCCCACAGGGCTCCATCCTGGGGCCTGTTCTGTGCAGTACCCCTCACCTTTGCCTCAATAACCAGAGTCAAAATAAAAGTCGAATGAAGCCCTTCATGTTGCCATAAAGATGTTTTTATACTAACAGCCGTCTTACCGCAGGAGGACAGATGAGGCTGATGGGGTCGGAGAAACTGCTCACAATCATCTTTCCTCCCTGAGGCTGAAACTGAGAGCAGGACGCATAAAATGAGGAATTAGGATTTTTTTTTTTTTTTTTTTTTTCAAAGAAGGAGGAACTAGATTTCAGTTCTGACGGCTAGATTCAGTCTTCAGGTAAATGTCAAAAAGGTTATTTGAACTTCCGCCTGTGTAACCATTAAAAAGTGCACTGAATGTCAAAGGTCTTGTTCAAAGTAAAAGGTGATTACGTAACAGCTGCAGGCTTCACATTCCTGCTTTTGTAATCTTCTGTTTTCTGCAGAGGATTTTTCATATTCTTTGTGAGCACATGAGAATCCCTCTCAGTGCCAGTGTTGACATTTAACCTTTTGAGCAGTTTAATTCAGTATAACGATTAGATGTCGTTGTTCACCATGTTGTTCCACAGTCCCTTGGCCAGCTCTTCATGTCCCTTTATGGTGAAGTGGAAGCAGTCGTGAGTGAAGAAGGTCATATCAATCTTTCCACTCTGCTCGGAGACAAAACAAAACACCAGCTAGTGTTAATTTGGATGGAGATGGAGTGTGTTGTCAGTGAAACGTGACTTCTCTTTCATTTTCAGGCTACTGTTAACAAAGCCAAAACTACTGCTGTCACAGTCAGAATCTCGATGACTCAATCATTACTGTGGAATGTTTCACACTGATTCATCTCCTGAAAGCAGACGCTTATGCTACGTTGATAATGTCGTGGCCTTTGGAGTGAAGGTAGTTTACCGGCAGGCGAGGAGGGTCAGCATCCTTCAAAAAGGGCTGAAGAACGACGGCAAAGTCCTTCCTGAAGAAACGATCACTGTAGAGAAGCTCCTCCAGTCTTTTCTGTGCACAGAAGTCATACGAAATCTGTTTACCTGCCATGTGTCTTCATCTTAATAAGGGCCAGTGTACAAATTACTCACAGATGGTGTTAAATATGGATAAGGCCCAATATAGCAGCTGTTCATACACTATGGTTTTTTTTTTTACAAGTTGGATTTTATAAACAGCTGGTTTTAAATGATATATCTGTTAAAGGAGTTCTATGTACTATTGATATGTGTAACTCTCAAAATTAGGGAGAAGTCAAGTACCAGATCACACTTTGGACCAAAACCACCAAAAAAAAAATCAACACTTTTGACCCACAGAATCCGTCACTGACTGAATAAAATGTAAAGGTCATTGTTTACACACATCTGTATTATATATGTATCGAGTTTTCTTCTTCAAACTAAAACTCATCACTGGTGATTTTGACAAAATAACACTGCATCTCCACGTGCTGCATCAGCTGATAGTTTACATTACAGCTCTGTTAGCTTAGAAAACAGCCATAATAAAACCACAAATCACTTCTGTTTTTCCGTGCAGTTTGTGTTGTCAGTAGCTGAACTAAAGGCCTGTTCGGAATCATCCAAAGCAACTATAAACCTTCATTCGTTTATAATCAAACTCATTAATGTATAAGATATGTTGCAAAAGATAATAACATCGCAAAATAACCTCATAAGCCTCATAATAAAACTCCACCGTGTCAAAGAAATGCTGTGATTTCAACATCTAACTCTATTCTTTTCATTCAGAGCTGTGTCTAGTAGTGAAAAAAACAACAGCGCTTCTAACTTTTATCACTTTGTCACTTTCTTTGACTCCAAAAGTTGTGTCTTTGTGGCTCATTTGCTCCCTGGGCACTTGGTATTGCAAGCCCACTGCTCCTAGTCTGCAGCGTGTGGTGTGTTCCTACATGTTCTAGTGATGGGTTAAAAGCAAAAGGCCATTTTCAGCGCGTGGTGCACGTATACTGACAAATAAAAATCTCAATCTCATCCTACATTTTGGTCCTCACCATAGAAGATCAGCAGAGTGACTCACTACTCCCTCTAGTGGTCACATAAATCCCCCAGCCCATCATTAGTGAGCATCTCTACCATCCTCCACGATGGCATCTTTAACAAATTCAGAGCTCTTTAGTCTAAACACAGTCAATTTTAATTTTTTATTTTTTTTTTTACATTTTGAAAGTAGACATACCACATACAACCCCATTTAATGATATAAATAGTGAAACTGAACCTGAAACTCCAAGTTGACTTCCACCAGCTCTCGCAGTTCAGGAGACTTTGCTACAGGCTCTATCAGACATGAACAGAACGACCTAAATGAAAAGAGAAGATTTAGCTTTCGACAGATTTCGTGTAAAAAATTTTGTGCAAATGACAAAAACTGCATATGATGTTAAATGATAGATGCCACATGTCAAACACAGCCATGAATCTGCTGCACTGATTCTCTGCTTTACACTTGTGTAACTATTTATATTTGCTCTAAGTGGCTCACCGCTGGAGCAGGCACCCCGGGGTGGGTTTCTGCACCTCCCTCAGAGTCTCCATGGGCAGGATCTGAACCACGTTAACGATCATCCGAGGAACCTGAAGCATGGTAAGAACAAACGCAGACGCCCACGCTGCAGTGAATTCCGGAGCCATAATGATCCCTCGCTGTGGATGAAGGCAACAGGTGCGTCTAAAAAGCCAAAAGTCACTCTTTACTTTCACTTTACCTCATTCATAAGCATCTCCAGGGACACAGTCATGTAGTGAATGAAGTTATCCACTGAAAACAGAGCCTGGAAAGAACACAGAGATTGCGGAGATTGACAGCAAGAGCTAATTATTCAACCAACTAAGCTCATTCCATAAGAAAAAAGACAGACTTTATCTTTGCAGTAATCACAGATGTCATTCATGCCCATGAGGATGGTCAGAAGCTTCCAGTCCTCCTCAAAGTTTAGACCCTGAAGGGAGAGCATCATTAGTTATGTCTGTGAGAAAATGAATGGAAATCAGATCAGAGACAGCAGACAGCATCTCTCTGTGGGGAGTTTTAAATTCAAGTCTTTTGCTAACAACACCATTCATTACTCTTTTTTTTTTTTTTTTGCATCGCTGTACCTCATAACCTCGGAGTGTGTCGATCAAATGCCTCGTCTGGCCAGGCAGATTACTAGAAACGAAAAAAGAACAGACAGAGTAAAGGAAGCCAGAGAATGTATGTTAATAGACAAGTCGCACATGCAGTATTTCACTGCACCACCTTTGGTTTTGATTCTAGGGGACATTCACTGTGACATCTTTTTTGCCAAATAATGCTTATGTAGCGTCACGGTAAGGTTGATAATATTTTTTCCATCCATAGTTGCATTCATTTTTACCCTGAGGGGAGGCAAGGGGTATTGTTTTTGGTTTGTTCGTTTCTTTGATTGTTAACACTCTAGCAGCAAAACTATAAGTTGAATTCATACCAAATTGGGTTTACAGATTGCCAGTGACTCAGAATAGATCTGAATATATTTTGGGAAAAGTAGCTCAAAGTTCAACTTTTTTATGAATTTTTAAAATCCTTTTTTTCCCCCATTTACTTATAATGGGTGACATTTCCTATGTCTGTAGCAGCAAAACTATTGGTTGAATTCATACCAAATTGGGTTTATAGATTGCCAGTGACCCAGAATAGATGTCATTACATTTTGGGAAAAGTAGACCAAGGTTCCAATTTTTTGGATTTTTTTAAAATCTTTTTTTCTTCCATTTACTTATAAGGGGCACAATTTCAAATGTCTATAAAAACATCAATTTTGTTTCAATTTACTTCAAACTTGTCACATATATAGAGGCCATTGATATGCTGACATCACCACACGCACAGACATGATGACATCAGCTGGATCGATACCAAAATAAGCTACAATACTTGCGAGGGGCGGGGTTTGTTGTCCCAAATCAGAGTCTAGACTATATCTTGGCTAATCCATATGTGAAAATGAAAAATGAAGCCTGATGGTCCTGATCAATCCTGGCATCATCCAATCTTTTTGATGTTAAAGACATGAGAGGCTGCTTACTGCACCAGTTAAAGTAACGTCTCATGTCTTTGATGTCAAAAAGATTGTGACAGAATGGTTCAGGGAGAAGGAGACATTATTTAACACATGGATTAGTCACCATAAAGTCCAGACTGTAGTTTGGGATGTGATGAAGACTTGATGCGGCGGATTCTCCATCATCAATAATCAAAAATTAATGCAACTATGGATGGAAAAAATATTTTGATCCTTATTGTGACACGACATAAGCATTATGTGGCAAAAAAAAGATGTCACGGTGAATGTCTCCTGTAATTAAAACCAAAGGTGGTGCAGGGAAATACTGCAGTGTATAACACCAAGAACGCCATGGAAATAAAAACTGAACAACAGGTCCTGTATGTTAGAAAAAATAACAGTTTCATGAAGTCGCTGCTGGTCTTACAAGGTGTTGTGTCCCGTCACGGCCAGGTTGAAGCCGGTTTCACTGATGTGAGCCTGCATCCCATGAACGGTTTTACCGGGAGCGGCGCCCAGCAGATTAGGGTTAAACAGCCTGATAATATCTGAAAGTACGAGCAGAAAAACAAATCCTATAAGTAGAGAAAATATACAGTTGATTTACCGAAAATGGAAACAAGTCAACTTCATTTTAAGAAACAGTATAAACGTCTTTAATGTTGTATTTTTTTTACAGGTTTGGAATGAGCACATGCGTTTATGTGTCAGTATCACTGTTAAGATTCAACACAAAAACACAGAATATTAAAAACACATGCAAAAAGATCAGAACTAAATGGCAACAGCAGGCAAAAGTCAGTATTTAGCATGACCTCTGTTTGCATTTAGTAAATCCTGAACTCTATTTAGGTCTTTAATCATACGTTTTATTTATCTTTGTGAAGATGATCCTTCTCAGCTTCTACAGAGTCCACATTTGTCCGGAAATGTTTGGAATGCTGCTGTTTTTTATTCTTTCATATTTTCATGCAGAGGTTGACGAATTCATATGTATGGTAATTATAACATCAATAAAACAACAAACCTAATGACATACGCAGAGGGCTGTAAAGTTGAAATAACATCCGGGATTAAAACATCTTACTTGCCAAAGTAATGACATCTTCAAATGTCCCATAGCCTCCGATGCTGCAAGATGCAAGTCAAACAGAATGAAATGAGTGCTTAATTTTTTTCCTTCGCTCCTGATGGGAGAGAAAACATTCAATATTATCGTACGCATTCAATTTTAGTTCTATTTTAGCTGAAAATACGACATAGGAGTTTGACATTTTAAAGAATACGAGACACTACTGTATATTTGGAGCTCTTACAGCACTGCAGGACAGAGATCTATAATTAAAATCATCCTTTTTATGCACAATATTTCTGTCACCTCCAGGACACATGACGAAACTCAATAGGGATCCCAAGGACAGTGGAGGCGTTGGCGCCTATGGCTGTCTGAAAAGGAAACATTTAAGGACATTTTTGTGTTAAAAGTAAATGGTCACACAGCACATAACAGACATTGCCTGTGTAAGCTGAGAAATAAGAGTTAACGGAGCTACCGTCAGAGAATCCCCTAAGGCAGAGATGACTTTGATATCGGCCGCTTTCACGAATTCAACTGCACAGAAGGGCAAAAGGAAAGATGGAGACGGAGAGTCATGGGATGATTCTCAGGTTTCAACCTTTGGATGTGACACTGATCTGAAGGTGATCCTGACAGACCTGAGGAGGGGACGGAGGGGGACGGGCTCATGTCAGGACACTGGAACAGAGGATGTTTGAAGCTCACAGGTCGAGTCTTCTCTGGAAACTCCTACGAAATAAACAAGGAACTCAACAGTTCAGCCTTTATTTATTTTTATTTTACACGCCCATGTTTATCCCTGTCTTTTTATGATTTTGACGGTTACAAATGAGAACCACGAGTCTAACATATGAAAGCATTTGCATCTTTAGTTTGTTTGCAATTTAGTGTCCATCATACAATGCAAACCCACAGGAAAACAAATAGACACAATGCTAGAGTAAAAATAACACAAAAGCTGTCTGATTATTTATCTGACGAAAATCAGTGTAAGGATGCTCACACTTTAATCTCTCTGCAGATTTCTTCATGTTCAACCCATCAAAATGCACAGGTTGTTTTAAGAACATGCTAGTATTAAGCATTGTTTCCATCCTGCATGATATGTTTCTTATTGTTTTGCTTTATGTCTTTAGTCTGATATAGCTGTGCTTGTTCTGCACATACTCTGGATGCCAGCTGGTCCATGTGGTTCAATCAGCCAATAGTAACCTGCCCCTTATCTTAGAATCGGTTACTCATTGGTCCAACTGCCTGTAATAGTAAACATTCACTTCACTAATAAAAATGTAACTGTTTTTGGCCATAGTAGCAAGATCTAAGTTGTTAAATGAATGTTAAAATGAAAAGCTTGTGTTGTCATCTTGGTGATTTACAGTTGTTTCACCATGTGGTAAAATGAAATGCAAACAGTACCTTATTGAGGGCCTCCTTGCTGTAGTGTCGTATCCCCTCTTCATACTCCCACCACCAGTTGTTGCCTTAGAAAGGATTTTCCAAAGTTTCCAATTACAATTATGTATGTATATATACATACATACATATACCGACACAACTCTGTTACATAAATGTTTCTAATTTGAATAATGTTGAGCACACAAGTACATCTGGCTGGATAAGTACCCGGTGCCCGCTCACTGATTTTAATTTTTCATTACCCAATGCTCACATTATGTAAAGCAGAAACAATGTGTAAAAAAAAAAAAAAAAAAACAAGCTGCTTCAACAACAAATATAGTCACACTGCCTCACATGTGGTCTGTCCCCTGCTTGTTCTAGCACTTACCTTTAACAGAGCAGGACGCAAGCACATATGTTGCTACGGCGATCCAAAGCCACTCCATAGTGGTGTGTACGGGCCAGTCAATGGGTCACCCCTGAGTGCACAATGCAATGCTCAGTTTTACAGCTCTGCCACATTGTCTCACCCACCCTGAAAAGCTGAGTGACACCCAGCAGGTCCAGTGAAAGCTTTTCTGACACAATGGCTCATGTTATGTTTGATTTTTTAAGCAAATTAGGCCACAATACACATACCCCATAGATAGCATTCAAAGTACTTTCTTCTACAAAAATGATGGTGATTTAGAAAATACATTTAAGCAATAAAGTCCACATTAACAAAAAAGTCAAGTTAAATATCCATATACAGTATCATTTATTGAATTGTTTATAAACCGGTACTTGCTGTGGTAAAAATGCAGTCTTTGACAATCTTAACTTCCTTTTTGACAAATTGTGATCATGTGGTTATCAGTATGACATCAATGTCAATGAGAGAATTATTCTTTTCTTTCAAATAACATTGTTTCTACTCAGTTTCACACATTTCATGCAAAAGTATTGCCAAATAATTTCACATCTTCCTCTGTATTATTAACAAGCACCTACCAACTCAACAAATGGAAGCTGAAGTAAAAACTGCATGTGGCAAGATTAAGAGTCTTTAATCCCATCTCATAAATACTGAACGGCCTAAACATGGCTTCATTTCCACTTTGAAGCTCAGATTTGGGTCCATCTGAGCTGAAAAAGTGTGGGCAGAGCAGAGCTCCAACTTGGACTTTTGGTGAGGGGGTGGAAATTCTCACAACAGCTGAACAGAACACAAAGAAAACTCATCTGCTTCCTCTAATGTAGAAACAATTCAGAGCTCGAGGCTCTGCTAGCTTTAAGGCTGCATCAAGTTTATCGAGCACAAGGTTTAAAACAAGTAGACTACCATCTGAAAACCAACTAAGAATCAAAATCCACTGATGGAGAAACATCCGAAAAATAATTACATCTCCATTTCCATCCACTTGTATGTCAGTTTTCACTGATATTGGCCCTTGAAAGTTTATAAACCTGTTGAGTTATCAAACAGGATCTGCATCAGGTATTTTAGTGACAGTTCAGTTTCCACCAACAGCTTCTGTGCCTGTCATTTTACAAACAATAACAATCAACAACCTGTGTGCATAAATTATTTATCTAACATATAAAGAGCATCCAGTCCTGCAAATGGATAAACCATTTCAGACAATCCTGGCCCTCTTTCTGCTGACATCACTTGGCTTTAGTGGGATTTATTTTAGCACTATCAACTAATGCTGAACTCTGAGCATGGCAGGTATGTAAAGGTACTGACCTAAAAACAAAGAACTAATGAATGCAGAACTGCTATGCAAAAATCATTTAGAATTTTTCACTCACTGTCTAAATCAAAGTCTGTAAAATGGTCAAAAACATGCAGAATTACTTTATATCAGCAGAACCAGGACTAGCAAATAAAATTAATTCATATTTTCCAGCCAAAATTTAAGTTAGAAATGCACAAAATAAGGATTGAAGCAATGTCATTTTCTCAAATCAGGGGAGTGACAAGAAACTAATGCACATCTCAGATTCCAGCTACTTGCTGATTAGTCAAGTTTCAACGTCTCTGATCTGGCAACAGAAAGGCTAATTCCATAAGGACACTCATGCTTCTGGCAGCATCCTTCAAGTCCCAAGTCAGCGATATCCTTTCAACACTCATCTATAGCTTCGTCCATGAACGCCCCCGCTGTTTTGCTTTCAGCACATATTTTAAATAGAGAAAAGGAGTTGTGAGACTGAACAGTTCAGGAGCCATCTTAGTCTGGTGAGCACATGAAGCGGAGCGGGCAGAGTCGAAGCAGTGCTTAAACTAGCAGGTCCTGGGTTTGTAGGCAGCAGCTGCTCCATGTGGTGGGCTGGCAGAGCCTTCGTCTGTCCCTTACTGCCTTCGCTCCATCTGGCCTCCTCTCACTGCTGCTCCTCTCCGTCCTGGACAGCCTGACCCTGTGTTTCTGCTTGACCCTGAGGTTCAGCCGGGGGCTGCTCCTGCGGCGGTCTGGGTGGGGGTGCCGGGGCGGGGGCGGGCGGCCGCGGGGGGACTATAATTTGGTGTTGGCGTTGTCGGTAAGCAATGACTGTACCCAGCAGCAGGGCGATGACTGTCATGAGGTAGAGGTCCCACTCTGGACCCAGAAGCTGGTCCAAATCCACCTGAGAAATCAACTCCTTCAACTGAAAGAAGCCGCCCAAGGGGAGAGAGAGAACAGAAATGGAGGGCATCATTAATTTCAGTTCACTTCAAATGAAGCAGCTCTCACCCACTACATTTTAAAAGTGAGTTTGCACATTCAAGCCAAAGTGTGACAGTTCCAGATCCAGAATTTAAGAGTGGGTACTCACATTAAGATCGTGCAGGTACTGCAGAGTGTAAATCAGGCCCAGCTTACACAGGGCCAGAAAAACTGGCACCTGGGCATCAGGACTGTTTTCAGCAGCCATGTCGTAGAAACGTTTAGCTAGATGAATATCCTGCAGAACCAAAAGGAACAAGTCAAGAACAAACGGCTGACTTTGTCAATAATAAAAGACTTTGTTTACTTTATGGACACCGTCAATCATTTATGCATGATTAACTTAATTGTGCATATACAGTTCATATAAAGAAAAAAAAAAAAAAAAACACTCCAAATTTCCAGACCTAAACCCAACTGAAAACCCTTAAAAAGAGGAAGATGGATGGATCTGAATGAAAATTTGTGCTGACCTGTTTAATTCCCAGGCCTTTCTCATGCATGTAACCGAGGTTAAACAAGGCCTGAGCACTGTGCTGCTGTTCAGAGGCCAGTCTGTAGTGGATCACGGCAGTCTCATAATCCACATCGGTTCCATAGCCATAAAAATGGTAGTCGCCTAGTTTTATCCTCGCCACAGTGTAACCTGGAAAACACCGGGACAGTGCGAAGATTTGGTTATAGCTAAATGCTCATATGTAAAACACACAAACCCTGATACTCATATACTCCACTACACATTTTTGACAAAGGGGCTGTAAACTCTTTTAGAAAAGCAATAAAGTGAAATATTGTAAATGTGATTCTAAAAGTAAATCCAACACAGAAACAAATGAACAGACTGACCCTGAGCTGCAGCTCTTGTCCAGTGGAGCAAAGCACGAGGGTAGGTCTCATTCTCACTGAAGATCTGTGCTCCCTCTGTGCAACAAAAGACAAAACAAAGACACTTTTAGTTTCAGTATGACATGTTCTTTTTTCCCCCAAAGACATATATTCAGTGATGCACAAAAGCAGAGTTTTCACAGATATCCATAATAACTGTTTATCATAAAGTTGGTCAAACTAGATGGACTGAGACTGGAGAGTTCAACTATCTCATGTCAGGAGAGTTAAAAAAAACAAAAATATCAATATATACAGTTGTGCCCATAAGTTTACATACCCTAGCAGAATTTGTGATTCTTTGTCCATTTTTCAGAAAATATGAACGATAATACAGAAAAGTTTCTTTCACTCGTGGCTAGTGGTTTGGTGAAGCCATTTATTATCAAAAACATGTATTTGTTCTTTTTAAAATATACTGACAAGAGAAACTATCCCTGATCATAAGTTTACATACCCTAGTTCTTCATCCTCCGTATTGGCCCCGCCCCTTTAACATCAATGACAGATGTTAGTCTTTTGTGGTAGTTGTGGAT
>JAPQRP010000018.1:13635291-13647008 GCA_037367295.1 Apogon hyalosoma
ACATCAGTTTCCTCACAAAGGAATATGACTTGCTACACTTTGACTCATATATTAGCGCTTTTGAAGTCCAAAACCCCTCAGAAAAAATCAGTGCATTTTATACACTCAAGCTCTATACTGACCGAAAACCCTTTACACATTGTAAAAAAAATAAATAAATAAATAACTGTGATATGTGTATGACCTTACAATGTAAGACTTTTCAGTTGCACAGAAAAGTTTACTATTTTGTGAGTGATAAATGCTCCAGAGTCAAATCAATGGATGCTTTTAGCTGGACTTGAGTTAAAAATATTTTGTTCACAGCTCAAATGAATAGGAGTATGGCCAAATAGTGTCTTGAATCCAAAACACTTTCTATTTTAATATGTAATGGACTTTAACAGTTAATAGGTCACCATTCTCAATTAACCTTCAGACTCTGTCCAACAGTGAAGAACTTTATTTTTCCTGTACCCAAAGCATATAAAAGCACTCGCAGCAGATAATCAATAACTACATATTTATTTACAGGTGGTTTTAGTGGTTATTTCAAGAGGCAGTAATCAGAAAAACATCATTTGGAAAAAAAACTTCACAGTTAAGAAGACAACACAAGGCACTGAGTGACAGATTCTCCACAGACAATCAATATCTGAGAAAACACACAGGATTAAACCAGTCTTGTGTTGTGGGTTGTACAAAAAGGCTAACCACAGCTTTTGTCAGTGTAGTACATCAATATCCAGGCCAAGGTTTAGAGCTAAAAAAAAAAAAAATCAAACCAACAAAATATGAGAAAGGTACTGTTGTCTCCATAATGATCACTGTAAAGTCTATATCTAGAATTATCAAACAAAATCTTTGGTTCAAAATCTGTCGAGACAAATTATTTCATGTATTCTAAATATAAGTGAGAATTCATTTATACGTTGCAGTGTTTTTCAAACAGGAATTCACATACTAAAACACTCAAACATCCCTGTTTTAAAGTTACAATGTGCAGCAGTATTGATGAAGTCTATTGTAAAAACAGTGATGTTGTCATTGTGTCATGGTTGTGTGCCTGCTTCACTCTCGGAGAGCTTCATAAAAAACCAGAAGTGAAAACTTTGTTGAACAGAAACCACTTTAGCAGCTACATGTGACTGAACTCACCAATCCTCTGTGAAGGGGCTCTAATACACTTAAGGCCAATGTTATAACTGCAAATTTGCTTTTAATAAAATAGCAAAAATAATATAAAAACACCCAATATTCTAAAATTTTGTTAAGACAAAATGGTAGGTTACAGATGGTTTATCCTCATTTTATAATTTCAATATTGCTCTCAGCTATGTTCCAGCTTATTTCTGCAGACATAATGTGTTGATTGTTTGCAATAAATCACAGTATACATACTTATGTATCACAAAATAATAGGAATCACTACATTATGGCTCAAATGCTCTGACAAACTGAGAGATATGGTATGAAGAGATGATCAATTTTCTCATTGAGTGGTTTCCCTTCAAAAGTATACTCACTGGTACTATACGATAAGGCACTGTGGGAAAAAAACAAGGGTCTTTAATTGTGAATCTAAGATCATTGTAGCATAAACACAATAATTTTCAACTCTTTTGACTACCATTGGACTTCTTGACAACCAGTGCCAAGCAAGTTAAAATTTTTGTATGCTAAAAAAAAAACAAAACAAAACAATAAAACAGTCCAAGTTTGTCCATTATCTGCAAAATCAATGTGAGACATGCGACTTCTTTTCTTAGAGGGACAAATGTGCAGCACTGCAGTGTCCAGCGAAGCATGACTTTGGAAATTAATTCACCGCTGCACAGCTTTGATGACCCATTCTGCTGTCGGGTTCAGCTGGAGGAGGTCTTTCATGTACGTCTCTCCATCTAGACATCGCTCCTCTGAGGAAGGATGAATCAGACGAAGTACGTAAAGAGAGAAAACGGAGACATCAGGGAACACATTTGTTATAGTTTTAACTACAGTCGTGAAAGTATTGGATTTTAATGGGAGCAGGACTTACTGATGTTTCCACCGATCTCATAGAGACACAGTTCTTCTCGTTTCACTGACACTGAACTGGAAGGAAAGAGGAAAAAACAAAAGGAAAGTAGAGAAAAAAAATAGTTAAGGTCACATTTACTGAGGAAATGTCCAATATATAGGATGGGTCAAAGGCTGTATGGGTGTTTCTGCAACTGTGTATGCACTGTTGTGTAGGTAATACCTGTCCTGGCTGAGGAAACGTGTTAACACATCAGCAGCCTGTAACTCCTCAGTAAGTTGAACTGCCATAGATACTTTACTAAACTGTGGTGCTTGGACACGAATAAATCCCTGTGAGTTTTCCTAATGGTAAACACAGAGAGAGAAGAGAAACACAGCCATCATCATAATGCAACCATCAAAAGAAACTCAACTTTTAAACTCACATTAAACTGAGATGTCAGACAATAACAACATGGATACATTTCTCTTCTTCAGTTTAATATATTTCAGAAACAGTCCAGTCCAACAACACCACACATACTGTTGATATGTTTCCAAGGTAGTCATTAAAAACTACAAACAAACCCACTCTTATATCCTGTTCACTCTCCTAAATTAGATGTATTTCAAACACAGAAAATAACTGGAATATTTGGTGGGTGACAGTGTAGTAGATACTGTAGTTCAGAAAAAAAAATACTAAAAACCTCCTCTGGCTCACAAAATGTACTCTGCAAGAATAATACTGCAACATGGTGACTTCTGCTTTCATGCATTATAGTTTTCAAGCTCTCTTTTGCAGGGATTTAGTCATTTCAGTACCTCGGCTTGTTTACTCACATGCAAATATTCCACTTGGCCTCAACGCTGACACTAACCAGAAGAGTGTGGTTCATTTAAAGGGATACAAACAAGCCAAACAAGCCAGAAAGATGGTGGATATAGGTATGGCCATGTGAGATGATTAAATAACCAATAAAATACTGTAGAGAATACATAGTTTCAATCACTGTTATCTGCGTTAGTGCTGCTAAATAAGCTCTGAGACAGTATGAGGCCAACCTGATAGCACCTGTCATGCTCTGGTCAAGAAGGTGAATATATATCAACACTGACCATCGTTACATCATAATGCAAGCATAAAATACCTGACATATGATTAACAATTTAGTATTTTAGTAATTACAGCATATTGTATCATTAAAAAGAAAAAAAAAACTTGTACTGACAAAGGAGCAACATTGTGCAGCACCACTAGATGTCAATATTCCTCAACATACTGTACAGCACCAACTTTGTGCTATACATGTTTTTTTAATGTTTTATAGGCAAGGCAAGGCAGGTTTATTTATATAGCACATTTCATGTACAAGACAATTCAAAGTGCTTTACATAAAACATTAAAAGCATTGCAGCAGGATGCAGGGGATGCAATAAAAAGTAAAGGCATGAAAAAAAAAACAACTATAATAATAAGCCTTATATAATTATATAAGACATTATTATGTAAATGAGCAGCAACTACCACAACCCTCAGAGGACTTTATTTCTCCAACGAAACCCAGCAAAATAATCCAATTACTGGACCCATTTACCAAATGTACAAACCCATAATGTACTATTACTGTGAAATGTTGTTTAAATAAACAAAAGCCTACAGATGACAGAAAACCCAATAGTGCATTTTTCAGTGTTAATCTGTGAATTACTTCACAGATTCTTATAGATATTCATACCTCAGGAACAGCTTTGTCTGACTGCTTGTCTGTGGTGATCTTCTTTAACAGTTTTCTTACAGCTCTCTCTTTATTTTGTTTCCGCTGACTTTCCATGTTTTGGTTTCTGACCTGCATCAGAATGAACTTGGGGATCTAGATAATGGAGAAATTTAACAAATTTAGAGATATGCATTGTATAATCCATCATATTCCATGGAAATATACATCTAAATGGTTCTGTGAGAATCTATGAAGGGATTTTACAGTTTGTTAAAGTGAATTGAACAGCAAAACTGTCTTGTTGATGCTTACTGTCCACAGAAGATTCTGGTATCTAATCAGCAGCCGGACGATATTGGCCGTGCTGGTTGCCATGGAGAACTCCTGTTGTTCTGTAACCTTGGAACGGAAACCTTTGAACATGAAGATGTTGGGTGCCATGACAACAGAGACGTTGTTGAGAGTCATTTTATTCTTGGTCTGATGGTCAATCACACGCTGGAAAAACTCCACTAACGCCTGAGAAAGCAAACCGAGATGAAATTTACAAAAAGCCAAGAGGTGAGGACATACGGCAGAGAAAATGTTTCACAAGCATGTTTGAAACTGAGCACCTTCAAGGTATCACGACTAGCCTCAGGTAACAGAAGGACAAGGAGGTTCAAAGCCTGCAGCTGCTGCTTCTTTGTGGGGAGCTCTGTGAACATGCACACGCAACACTGTCAATTCCCCGTCTCATCACATTAAAGTGGAAATAAAAGATCATTAAACGTACTGTTCACAGCAATAAATGCACTGAGGTACTCCACAGTCAGCAGTGGATGGGGCAACTCCCTGATAAACAGCTTCAGAAGGCTAGCAGCATCATGCTGTTTCAATTGTTGCCATGGAAACAGCCCATCATAGAAAGATGACTCGAGCTCCTGGCACAGTGACTGGATTTAGGACACAAGAAATCATGTCACACTAGCTTTACAAAACGTACTAACTTACAACATGAGTATGGTGGTGGGAGCCTTATACTTGACATTCAATATCACTAACAAAATTATAAGTTAGTGGCACCGAAGGGTTTGATGTGCTGCAGCTACATGAGCATGAAATTATCTTGGCACTACTTTTTCTTACCTTGACTCTAGTGGCTGCTCCAGGGATCCTTAGCAGCCCCTCAGTGTCTAATCCTTCATCCTCGATATGACTGATAAGCTACAAATAGCAATTAGACCCACAAAAAGTAGAGAGTATAAGATAATGGAGGCAGTATCACAATAAAAGTCATAGGTCAGATCATACTGTGTAGAAGCTTTTATGAAAATGTGTCTGCTTACTCGCTGCAGTATCAATGGCACTTTGGTTCCAGGGTATCGCCTCTGGTCCTGATCCAATAAAGTGGCAAGGGGAACACCGAACAGACCAGTTTCTGTATATACAAAAATACAAATATTAACACTCATACAAAAGATGTAATATATAGGTGTCAAATTAAATAATTTTGTTATCAGCATGTAGGCATTTCCTTTTTGTTGTTGTTTTAACTTTTTTTTTTCCATTCTTGTGGTCATCTAAAGGGATTATTCTTTCTGTCTATGAGAGAATTAGTTTTTTTTCAAGGTTCTATCCCTGTTGCGCCTGTATGTACAATAGGTGTTAATATGCTCTGTCTGCGTTTGAGTACATGTATGGTTGATTACCTTTAGTTTTAATTTTGACAGCTTTGTGCGCCTTTAGATCCACCCCAGCAGTGTCAAACAGAGCAGTCATTTCCACAAGCACCAATCTATGAACCTGACAGGATGTGAAAACATACAAAGGAAATAATATAAACAGTACATAGCAACTAGATGTAAAAACAAAAAGTTCACTGCGACTTCACATTGGCTTGTGAAGGCGTCTTAGAAAAGAAACAGACGTGAACATTAATTCACCTTTAGGTCATAACAATGTCTTGCAGCACATTACCTTCTTCATGTCCAGAGGAGACAGATCTCCGATTCTGGTCTGACCTGTTTTATCTCGAAGCAACTTAAAGTTCTGGAGAAGAAAAATAAAGTGAGATGCAGACAGAGAGTCAGCGACTGTGGAGGAAAATACTGTGCCAGTGGGTTTCTACAGTGAAGCCAATGTTATTCCACCTCTAAACTCTAGAGAGCACTACAGACCAATATTGTTGCTGCACAATTACGCAAACATGTTCCCTTCTCTGCTGGTAAGTAACAAAATCCTGTCATGATAAACAGAAGTCTAAATATATAATTACACAACTGTCTTACTTTGTGACAGGAGTGTCAAACTCATTTTAGTTCAAGGGTCAAAATGATCTTAAATGGACCGGATTAGTAAGATAATAACATAATAAACTATAAATAATGTCAACTCCAAACTTTTCTCTGTTCTCGAGTGAAGTAAAATGACATCATGAAAATATTTACATATACAAACAATATTTTCAAGAAATGTGAATATCATGAACAACCGCAAGCAACCTGAAATGACTTTAAAAAAAAATAAGTGCAATATAACAATATTATGTCTCAGCTTATCATTTACACATGTGCATTGTACTTTACAGATCACAGTGGATCAACAAATGCACAAAACATTTAGTAACATTTAGGCGGAATATTGTTAAAATTGCACTTTCTTCTCTTAAGACATTCCAGGTTGTTCATATTGGTTCAGGTTTTTGATATTTTGGTGAAAGGACAGTTTATAAATGTAACCATTTTCATGTAATTTGACTTTTTTACATTAAAAAAAAAGAGTAAAATAAAATGAGTTTGACAGATAATATCTCTGCAATTTTTTCAATTCACAAATTCATCCCCAGGGCCAGACTGAACCGCTTTTGGGCCGCGGACTGTATGTTTGACACCCTTGCTATATATAATATGTACATTTTAGTCATTTTTCATCATCTTTTTTGCATCTTTTTTTATTAAATCACTGGTTTTTAATTGTAATCGCTGCAACAGTGTGTGTGGACAGCATAAACATCCTGTACCAAGTAAAATGAATCTCACCTATTATTACGAGCTGCAATCTCAAGGTGTTAAATTGTCTTATGTTGTAAAATTTCTGCTGTCTGTTTCTGTTTGTGTCATGTACGTGCAGGTATGCGACTCACCGGTAGTTTGTCATCAGATGAGCTATTGCTAGTTGTGGCCTTTAACCTCTGATGGTTTTCCCTATAACTGAGCGCCTGCTCTGAAAACGCCACTTCGACGTTCAGCTCTGTCTCCGTCTCTGCAAAAAAAAACAAAAAGTCAAGGTTCGACCACACAAGCAGCAGAGCAGTAAAGTTTATACCATTAAAGCGAACTCGTCTAAATACACACAGACAGATTTAACAGTGTTTTACTTTAGCTGATTCCACAGTGTTTTAGTCATGCACACAGCAGTCAAAATGGAAAAAAATAACATCTGAAGCCTTTTCTGCCCTGTTTTACCTTTGTTATTCATTTACATGCATTAAGATTTAAGGACTTGGCTGATTTTAACACAGTTCAGATAATGTATAAAGCACAAAACAATTGACTTCCAAATGGTATTCAGTGGTTGTATGAAGTTAAACAGTCATTATGCACTGAGAGGAACAGGAATGTGTTAAAAAAAAAAGTAATACAAAGGGTAAACTACAGAAATGGATTTGACAAGAAATTGAGGAAGTGGGGGTTATATGTACATATTTTAAAATGTTAATTATTTTTATATTTATTAAAATGGCAATGTATAAATATAAATGATGCATGATCACAATGCATGATTTTGTGTAAAATATTTGGAAATTTAGTTTTTGTTTCTTTTTTTTTTTTTTCTATGGATAAAATAGATAACTATGTAGGGAGAGAAGAAAAATTTGTTTTCTTTTTGTCTCAGGGTTGCTTTAACGTAAAGAGCTGTTTCCTTTAATAAGTACAAAGTTGTTGGTTGTAGTAAACTATAGTTTCGTCCCACACTTTACAACCCAGTCAGTGTTGCGTTTTCTTGTAACTTAGTGCGTTGTTGTTGATTCCAGGTCACGTTATATCTTTAAACAGAGGCTGAAATAAATTAACTGCAATGCATATAGAGTATATATATATATATATATATATATATATATATGGTAAAAGAAGCATAAATAATTATTATTTTAATCTGAAATAGAGGAAATTGTTTTGCAGTAGAACACATTCCTACCTCAGTCTTTTCAATTCCATTTGATGCAGCCACAAATTGCATCATATCTTCTCTATGTTAAATTGTGTTTTTATATTCTAGTTTCGAGTTGCTGTGCAGAAGTGTGTCTGGGCCTCAGTTTGTCATTTTCCATGCTGACTCACATTCTCTGTGCCTGTGTTTGTTGCATATGTATCACATACCAGCTGAAGTGACATCTTTTTGTCCGTTCTCACTTCCCCCATTGACTTTACTGGGCTCCCCTTCCTGCAACACACAGCACAATTTAACAAAGGCACACAAAAATGTAATGTTCAACAAGTTCATGGATTCACAAAGAACTCGCCCTACCTTTTTTGCATTTTGTCACGTTACATATTATCTCACCTGTTAATCAGTGCACAGGAGGAACAAACGTTTGATTGAATACAGCGTATTCTGCTGATAAGCATTGTTTAAGGTTAGTCTTATAGCATAATTGTCTAAGTCATATTTTGGCCAAATTGCGATATCTGCATAGTCACAGAAAAAATTATTAGACCATCAAAAGTCATCAAAAACAACGGTTATGCAATCCATTACTAACTCCTGTGTGTATCATGTGACTAGAAAACATGGAAAATGGATAGGTATCAGCTCTGAAATTAAACTACTATGAGCTATTTTTGTTGTTGTCATTATATTTGTCTAAACAAATGTACCTTTAGTTGTACCAGGCATTAAAATGAACAAGAAATTGAAGAAAACAAGGGTGATCTAACAATTTTTTTGCGCCTGTATAAAGAAGCAGCAGTGTTAGGAGGGTAGCATTACAGAGATAAAACAATCTGGCCAAAAATATGACTTAGGCATTAATGCTATCAGGCTAACGATAAGCCTTAATTTACTTATTGATTATATTGTTTTTATTGTAGAATATAACACACAGTTGTGTTGTTTATTACTGGACACTGACACAATGAAGAAGAGGTTAATTGAAGTGTCTAAAAAAAAGGAAATGTCATGTATGTTGTTCAATTGGTGACATAGAAGAGGAAATAGATTATAAAGACAAACCATATCCCTTCAGTTTGACAAGCTCAGTTAAAATACAGATTTGTTAGATAAAAGGTTTTGTGCTACTCAAACAAAATATAATTAATGTATGGTTTTACTTTGAGTGTTTCTGACCTTTTCAGGTGGTCTGAATATATCTCTAACATCAGGAAAGTGCTGCCGATTGCGTCGCCGCAGTGTCTGTTGCAGGGATGTCACACGTCGCTCTACCGCCGCCGCCTGAGTTCTGGTCAGCGTCGAGAGGAACACCGCACTATCTTCTTCCTGTCAGTCAATTAACACAAATTACAAATGACCCCGTAGATACAGTTTCCATGTGTCCGTCTATCACACTGTGGCATACATTAATGGTACGCCCTCATGCTCAAAATAGCACCCGTGAAATTGATGAACCATGATGCGACCTTGACTGAAGTCTAACTAAATAAATAAGGGACAAATGATCGACACCTGATCCTGGTCAGTTGCCAGCGAATCATCAAACAGCCGTGCTAACCCTGCCTCGGTAAGCCACGCCTCCTCCTGCTCGCCATCTGAAAGAGAAAACCACAGCGTTTCAGAGATTGAATGAATTTGTCGGATTATAATCTGAGATTAGGCTGAATTAAAGAGGAAAAAGGGAGAAAATATCTGAACATAAATTGAAGATAGAAGTGATCGCCAGTGTTTGATATTCTAGTTGTAGAGGTGCAGGAAAGGGAAAGGAGTGACCGCAGATAGCTGGATATTTACAACAAAGGAAACGTGTTTGTTACGGAGAACAATAGTCGTCATAAACAAACTGAATAAGTCTTGACTGGAATATCACGCATACTTCATGTGCAAGTAGACGCAGCTAACACAAGTCTGAGCTCGCAGAGTTTGTCCCAAAAAATGTCTCTGTAGACTCATTTTACTTTACAACGTGAAGCTATAAGACAATGTTTGTCTGTAGGACTTGCCAAACTTGAATAAAGTTAGCAGATTTTTCCATTTCCTAGTAATTATGAGGTTAATGCACCCTGCAAATGATTTAAACAGAGTACACTGTTGACCATAAAGTTGGAATAATTCTGTTTTCAGACTCATTCCTCTTCATTTCTATTTATACACATCAGTAATGACCTTTGACCTGATGCAATGTTTACACACTGAGTCCCAGTTACACTTTATCTAGCAAGAATAAATCACATTGTCACAATCATTTCACGAAAAAAGGTAAAAATATTTTATTCCAAATATATCGGCAACAGTGTATATTAAAAGAAAGTATTGAGAAAAAAAACAACAAAAGTCTCTGGACTGTTTATGCATAGGAGTAGATACATTTTAAAAAGCGCCTCTTTTACCCTCAGGAGTTTTCTGCTGTTCCTCTTCTTGCACCTCCCCGTCCCCTCCACCTTCTCCCCGCCCTGGTCCTTCTCCCGATCGATTAATATTCTCCACCTCCTTCCAGTAGTCGTCCATTTCCAACTCATCCAGAGAATCCTGCGCGACACAAGACGAACGCAGTGAGAGACGGATTTCATGTGGTTTTCAAGTTCCCTGTCCCATTTCATATCCTGTTTCTCCGACATGACATTTATGATTTAAAAAGGAAAACAAATGCCAGTCTGAACTCGCCCTAGCAGTGGGTATAACCAGCTATGCAGCTCCCCCCCTAAAATTTCAATAAACCTGCAGATTCTTCAGCTTCTTCTGCTGGTAACACTCTTTTACCTTGTACTTTGTAGGGATGTTATTACAGAGACTCAAAATCAATCCTCCCTGATGACAATAACTGAATACAAGTAAACCAACCCCCATTTAAAAGATTAACAGTTCCAAATTAGATATTTATGTCACACATTTTTATTTAAAGAGCATGTGAAAAAGGTGATCAGCAGTGAAATGTACCACAGTTATTCATTATATTATTATGTAAAGGTCTAAAACATCCATGCATGACTTTAGGATGAGTTGGACGCCTGAGTTTGTCATTAAAAAGAACTGCTACTGTCATATAAATGTTGATTTTTCTCCTTTTTCTTGTCGTTTCTCTTCGCTTTCCCAGTCACTCTGTTTTGCTGGGTCATCTCCATTCACAGGTGAAGCAGAATGAGCTAATGTGCTGATAATATTACCTCTCAGCAGCTCACCTTATGTCACAAAGTCTAACCTGTCTTCTTGACTTACATTATTTAGCCACATGTCTAAAAGCATTAAATAAAGTGCCATCTCTGCTGTTTTCAACGTGTGAAAGGGGAAAAAAATTATGGAAGGTGGATTTACTCTTATAAAATTTTCCAAATAGGTGAGGTTGTAGTGGTTGTACAAACTGTTTTCACCATAAATGTTTTATTTATTACTAAAGGCTGACTTTATCAAAGTTTTATATACTGTATGTATAAATGAAATAATCTCTCAGAGCACACATAACAGGTTTCTGCTTAGAATAAATACACTGACCACATCATGACAGAAAAACAATATAACGCTCAAGACAACAATGCAAAATATTTCTTGGCAGAATGTTTCCTCCACTAAAGCAGGAATTTAATAGTCTGCACTACTGAAGTACTTTAATCCTGTATTTTAATATCAGATACAGTTGTGCTCATAAGTTTACATACCCTAGTAGAATTTGTGATATTTTTTTTGGCCATTTTTCAGAGAATATGAATGATAATACAAAAACTTTTCTTTTACTCGTGGCTAGTGGTTTGGTGAAGCCATTTATCATCAAACAAATGTGTTTGCTCTTTTGAAATCATACTGACAACATAAACTATCCAAATGACCCTGATCATAAGTTTACATACCCTAGTTCTTCATCCTCTGTAT
>JAPQRP010000018.1:13647283-13668548 GCA_037367295.1 Apogon hyalosoma
TCTTGGTAAAACACCTTCAGTTCCTTTAAGATTTTGGGTTTTCTTCATGAACTGCATGTTTGACTCCTCCCCAAAGTAACTCAATGATACTGAGGTCAGCAGACTGAGATGGACACTCCTTCACCTTCACTATTTTTCTGCTGTTCCAATGACAGGTGGACTTGGCCTTATGTTTTGGGTCATTGTCATGTTGGAACACTCAAGACCGTCCCATGCACATTCAGTCAGGGTATGTAAACTTATGAGCACAACTGTTTATCTGCTGAGTACCTGGGAGATGCAGCGCTGGTATGAGGGCCGGGGTCTGGCTTTAGAGTTGGGGCTCTGCCTGGGGCTGGAGCCGGGTTTCGGGCTGGAAGAAAGCTGGGACTTGGAGTTCGGTGCCGCACTTGGGTTTGGAAGCGACGCCTGGTCAGGTTTAGTGGTGATGGTGGGATTAACGGGCCCGTGTCTGTCCCCATGTTGTGTGTTGTGGTTCTGCTGAACAGTGTAGTGGCCTGTTCTGCGGCTGCAAAAGACACACAGGTGATGACTGATGCACTATGTGAACGCAGAGGAAAAACATTGTAATGGACTGTTATTGTCACTGGAAAATGAAAGTGGTGTTGTCAGACACAGATGGATAATAAAGTGGCCTGTTAGTGAGAATTCAATAACAAGTAGTCACAGTGATAAAGAAGTGCAAGATATGCATTTCTAATAAATATTAATGCCAGTTCCCTGCAGATCAAAGACAGACCTTTTACTGCACATTTATTAACCCATAAAAAACTGGTTACTGATTACTCACAAAGCAGAGTCCATTTTATTCTATAGACAATAAGAGCTACATATATAGATTGCTGCAAACATTATCATCCATTTTGTGCTCATTTTGTGTCAATAGTACTTATTCAAGCTGAACAGTTTCATTGATAATGTCCAGCTGCCTTTCCCAAACTTAGAGTCAGCACTCACAGTGGGTGGTAGAGCCTTGGGTCAACAATTGTCAGGGAAAAATACATGACAATAATATTATATGCGAGTTCATTTTCCGAATTGAAATAGAAGAAGTGTGTTTTCTGGATGGATTTAGAAATAGTGACGTCACCAAAGTTATGTTTTTATCTATTATAATGCATTTTTCAATGTGTCTGGCTGTTTTTAATGCCTAGGTGTGAGTGTGTTTGTTTTAATTGTGTCTGGTAGCCATGACAAAAAAGAAATTTAGTTTTTACTTGGAACAGACAATAATAATAATGATGCTTTTCAAGGCCCCCAAAGCACTTTACATTATGGACCCATTATTCATTCACACACTGGCGGTGGTAAACTACATCTGTAGCCCCAGCTGCTCTGGGGCAGGCTGATGGAAACACCACCAAACATTCATACACATTCATACCAGTGCGTACACCGGAGACAAGGTGGGTGAAGTGTCTTGCCCAAGGATATAATGGCACATGACTAGGACAGAGCAGGATTTAAACCGCCAACCCTGTGGTTATTGGACGACCCGCCGTAACTCCTGAGCCACAGCCGTCCCAATAAAGCTATCTATCTATCTATGCAAAGGCAGAAGAGAAGAGAGTTTTCTGTTGCTAAAGAAGTAAAGTAAAAGAAAAAGACATGACAAGACAAAAAGGACAGAAAACTACATAGAGACACAAGACAAAAATGAAAAATGAAAATTAAATGAAAGATGCAAGTTGTAAGAAGCATAACTGGACAAAATGCCATAAAAGAGACAAAGTGAAAAGGGTGTAAAAGATGCAATAAGATGAAAATGACCTAAATGGTGCAACAAGATGAAAATACTGTAAAAAAATAAATAAATAAATAAATAAACACAGTATTTTATGGTTGCATGACTAAGTGACATTTTAACAATTGAGCAAAGTGTATTTAACAGTTTGGACCCTGGCAAAGTCAGTAAAATGCAGAGATTGTGGCATTTGAGGACATTTTTTAGTAAATCTGGATTCAAAGGAGACAAAAAAAATGGATGTTTTGTGTCTTGAGCTTGAACCACTGATATAAATGAAGAACCCAGGGACATCGTAGTGGAGGATTCACCTCTATCTATCACAGTACTGATAAACAGAATATTGGTAAATAAGCCTTTCTGAAACTCATGAATAACTCCCTACCAAACTACTATTCTATCAAAACACATCTATTGCTCAAGCCTGAAACTCCCACAGAGCTCCAACTGTGTACTTTGCACCTCTGTTTACCGGTGACGTTAAGATACATGTTTAATACTTAGGACCTTGACTTTCTGAATCATAAAAATATTTTCGCCTCGTAAATGTTATAACGATTGATGTACGTAGTGTTATTTTTCCCTTTCGTTGGATTTAGACTCGCTTCTAAATCAAACGATAATGCCAGGGTTCTGGCAAGGAGGGGTTTTGACACATAAAAAATGGGTCAGTGAGTCATGTAGGCAGAAGTCGGCCAAAGACTCTAACTAAAGACAGGCCAGCGGCATGTTGAATTCCCACTCAGTCGACTAATGAGCACAGCACAGACAGCGGCTCAGAATAGCAGCTCCGCTCACATAGTGCGAACTGCTCATTTCTAGTTCATTTCCAGCTGACGTGAATGTAAAACACAGCTGTACACTTTAAGACTGTAGGTGTCTGTTTGGTCGTTTTGCTGATGCCGGACAGGAAATGCCTTCATGTCAGGGGTCACATCCTTTCTCTCCGTTTCTTTCTCCTCCAACCTTTCCTTCTTTTATTTCCTAACCCATTCCTTACTGAACTGCACTCGGGCTGAAACGCTGCTGTCAGCACCGTTGTCACGCATCCAACTACCCCTGGTGTAATCTCACCTATCCAAACATGTCGTCAGAAAAGTACAGATCTTTAACAAAGTGTCGCTGCTGAAAACTGAAACTAGCGCTGAATGAATGAATGGCCAGCTACTGAAATGCAGGGACAGAAAGGAAGAAAAAAGCAAGACTGGCGTTTGTTTGTTTTGTGCTTTTTCTTCATGTGAATGATCCACTTAGGTGTCATATCAGCAGCATTGTGTTGTGCTGATGTGCTATATTCATTAATTTGGAATTACTCCTGCATTATACTGAGGATTTACTGTACGCTGAGCCAGGGTCACATACCAGAGCAGACTTCCTACCACACACTCGCTCATAAAGACATTTACAATGGGGCTATATACAGACACACACTTTGATCTGTCCTAACGTCAGGTATTTTGCTCACATTTAAAAACAGTCACCTCCTCTTCCTCTTCCTCTCCTCCTACACTCGACTGGAACCCTTGCAGTGCCCTCTTCCTGTCCCTCTGCTATGTGGACACCTCCTGCTGTTTCTTTCTTCTAACAGTGTCATTTCCTCCCTCCTACTGCCTCCTAAAGATACACAAATATACTCTTTCGCTCTTCTTTGTTTTCCAGCTGCTTGTAACAATATTAACCTATAAAGACTCAAACATCCACCGTCGTCCAAAGCCACCTACTGATATAAACTACTTAATACCTGTTGATCCACTAATCCTATCAGTACATGTAAATAATTGGTGTAACATGCAGTTTATCATCTTTTCATGGTCATCAGATATGACCCGTTTGGACGTTCAGAGGCTCCGTAGTGAACGTGGAAACACCGTCATCTTCTACAACACTGATTCACCAGTAAAACCCATGGAGTTGGATCAACGACAGTGAATGGACACACTTGGTTTATGTTCAGTTAATGGTAGATTTTATTGAAAAAAGTCACTTATTCTTCAGTTTTGTTTCAAATAAATAACCTTTGAATTTACTCTGAGAATGTATTAACATCTACATGATCAGCAAATTAAATACATTAAAAAAAATTGATTTTTACTGAAAAAAATGCAAAATAAAGATGATAATATTATAATAAATGGTGATAAATCACTGAAGAAAAGGTAAATATAGAGAAAAATTAATCTGCAAACTGCCACAAAAATAGCACTGGGTCTTTCTGGGTTAAGCTTAACAGGTCATCTGCCCTAACACATGTTTACACCTAATTTATCACACACAAAAATGTTTTCACCTGTAAGGAATGGCAAAACATCTATGTTTCCCATATCCAACTCAGTTAATCATTTGCTTAAAACAGGTCTACAGTATGAAGGATGGTTGAGCTGAACCATAAATCACTGATTAGCAAACACACAAACCCATTAACATGTCGCATTAAAGCGTCTACTGATGGAGCAATTTACTGAGGACATGTAGCAGTGGATTATTATTCAGATAAGCATAGGAAGCTTGTGGATGGACTATATAGTGCAGATAGTCCAATGAATCAGTTAGAGCTTGATGTTCAGTCATAATTTAAAGAGAAATTACTCTGAGATGCATTTCTTTTAGGCGTTTATTAGTCTGACTCAGATGTTCAGTTAAATAGTTACTTCTAAGATCAATTGATTTCAGACTTGTAAAGTATACATTTAATCAGATTATTCTTGTTATCATCAAACTACTGTTATCACACTGGCCTTTAAAAATCCACTATCAGTCAACCTCAGATGGGCTACTGTAATTTAGTACCATTTTAAGGCTCTAAATCAAGTAATTCCTCATTTTCCATTTAACTGCAAACATCTAGTGCAGGACACACATTTATAACCGTGTTAAAAATTAACATAACTGTTGCTGACCACTGAGGGTGAATCTTTAAAAGCCAGTCACTCAGTTCCTCTCTGGGAACTGATTTAGTGTGTTTGGATTCGGAGCTCGCCGCTTATCCCAGCCTGAACGCTGTAAAAGTCAGTGTTTGTGTAACTAAACACGAGCACAAAAATGCAAACACCCACAATAATGCAAACAAATGAATCACAGCTTTACTTAAAATGATACGCATGGCTTTAACTTGCTTTCACACACACTCTCAGAGGTCAGGTGGACTGCCCTTGTCAGTAAAACAAACAGCCTCTCTCGCTGGCACACTTTCATACACACTTTATGTACGTACACAAGAGGCCTTTTAAGGAAAACCGAGCCACAGCTGGCAGATCAGTCTACTCTTTGTACTTTTATCTGCACACCTCTTATCACCTGCTGACAAAGATGGAGGGTGTGAAGTCATGTGTGTGTGTGTGTGTGTGTGTGTGTGTGTGTGTGTGTGTGTGTGTGTGTGTGTCGAGAAAATAGCTTGTTGGCCTATTATCCAATAATGTGAGAATAAAGAGCGAGTTCAGCACCGATGAGCCAAATATGAGTCAGAATCTGAGGAAATCAGATGTCGGATGACCAACATGACCTACAGACCAAATTTGTGTTGCTATGGTGATAACATAGACCTACACAAAACTACTGTCAGCCTAAATAAAACTCTATTCTACTTTTAACTGAGTGGGAAACACACTATTTTCCTTTTTACTCCACTATATTTATTTGACAGTACAGGATTTGCAGGCTCAAAAACTGAAATAGTCTGTGGATAAAATGTTCAATAACTGCTTCACCTCAAATCCTAACTATTTGCTTTAAAAAGTCTTTTAAAAGACAGTTTTTCAGCTTTTACATGGTACTACATAGGACTAATGTGGGCATTCAGACACTCAACAGGGAATGTCTTTAAGCCCCTAATATTGTGCAGAAGAAATTCAGCATAATTTCTTTATTTGATTCAATAAAAAGTTTGTTAACTTTGCTTAGGAAATGTTAGACATACAACTACTAATTTAGAAATTTAAAGCATGTAATGTACACTCGAACACACTACATACTGGTAAAGCATACAAAACATCAGATTTGTTCGGTATTTTTCCCATAAATTAATTTATTCTCAGATAAAGCAAAAGTAAAAAAGTGACTTTAAATGAATCAAATGAAACTGGGGTTCTCCTAAATTAGGTCAATATTACACAAATACAATAGAAAAACTAAATTACCTAGTAAAGGTCAGGCACCACAAAGATTGTTCCAAGTCTCTGAAGTTTAATAAAGTGTGTCTGCACTGCGGTATGTCTATGTTTACTTAACAAGAGGATATGAAGACAATCATCAGATTTATTTTTATTGTTGGACAGCTGAAAAAATCCGGAGGCCAGCATGAGAAGGGGGGAAGTGGGCAAGCAGTGTATGTGTGTGTGTGTGTGTGTATGTGTGGTATTCCCATTCAGATCAACAGGTGCCAGCTGCCCTCAGCCAAAGACAGAGGCTGCTTCTGTTCCCTCTTTCTCAAAAACATTAACCCACTTCAGCAATGACCCAACTGAAAACATAATGTGCATTGTTCTGATCGATCTATAGCCTTTATGTTACAATCTGTTTTCAGTTTACACATTAACATTGTCCGTTCTGTTGCTTGTGTTACTCTTTTGTGCTTCCTTATACTAAACCCAGTCCACAGAGCACAGTCGTATGATAGCAGATCCAATAGATGACTTAATGTTTCGTCTTGTATGAATTATTCCTTTCTTCCTCTCTGAATATGTCATTTCCTGTTGCCTCATTCAGTAAATGAAGCTGATCCGTGTGAGCATGTGTGTACTGTTTTCTTTCTTACATGCATAGTTCTGGCAGGGGTATGGAAAACCCAAACACACTGCCCTTCGACTCCTCAAAGAGACACGCTCCCCTCTGCATTAACATGATAAAAACCAGCCCTCTGGGTGCATGACTCTGGGTGGACGTGCATGTAACCTAAGGCTTCTCAGGTCGGATGTCCACTGCTGGATGAAGGCCAGCAACTTTCTGTCCGTCTATGTCTGTCTGTCTCTCATTTCCTGACGAGGGGAAACAATGACCACAAAACTAAGCGTACGAGTCGACCTAGGGAAGACACACACACGCATCGCTGTGGGAGGTGAGACAAAGGCTGGCTGTAATGTGATGCTGTTTTTTTTCCCCTCCAGCTAGCCGGACAAGCCATCTGGAACCCACACACGTACATATAGTGTACATCCACACACACAGGTGTGTCCGTCTGTATACCAGCTGGACTGGAGCTGTGTGGGTTGTTTACTTTTACCAAACAACAGTTGTTTACTGATCTAAACATGAACAGAGCACACATACACTGCAGCTTTAGCCTAGAAGGACAAACAAGTCAGCTCTGCTATAAATAAAAGAGTGTAACTGTACAGTTGTTTCCATATGAGCTTAGTTCCCATTCATTACCTCCTCAGTGACGGCAGCTCTTGAAGAACAACACTGGGATTAAACTGGGGTTCCTTCTCATTGTAAGAGGCTGACAAGAAGGGTATTAAGTCACACAAACAGTAGGTCATTACAAAGCTGAGATTCTTTCCTTATTTTAAACATATGTGCTTTGACATTAAGAGCTTCAAAAAGAAGAAAATGCAGAAGAATTCATAAAAGTATCATGTTGAGGACCAGAGGGATCTATGATTGGCTTTATGTTATGTTAGATAATAACCTTCATTAGAACAGAGCTAGATACTAATAGTGTTTAGTTTCCATGCTCTCTGGTCGTACATGCCTTTTACACTTTGAATTGTACATAAATCACCTATAATAACAGAGTAAATGTCTTCCACGCTGCTACAACTGCAGGGGAGTTAAGTTCACATCTTCTTCTTCGTAGCTTTTTCAGCTTGACTTCATATATCCTAAGCTTCATAACACCACAGAACATGTTGACTTATTTAGAAATCATTCAGTTTGTTAAAATATTGCTCACTAAAAAGGTCTGGAGCATCCCAAAACAGAACTGTGCACATCTGACTGACCTAAAGCATAAAAGCCAAACATATGAAATCCACAGTGACACAAAAAAAGAGAACAAGAGCAACAACTTCTAACTTGTTTGAAGTTTGGAGGCACTCAGATCCAGGCTGCCCTGCTCTGTTATCCTGCAGTGGTGTGAGATCTGCAGTTAAGATAGGCAACCTTGCAAAATCTGGGCTACTACTAAAGTCAAGGTTAACCTACTAATCTGCGGATTAGGAGCTGAATGCACTAAAGGAAAAACATAACCCAAGGCCAGGGGTGGAGTTTGAGCCATGGAAATAAAAGGCCTGGTCCACCTAACCCGGTTATAATAAACACACTTTTACGCACAGTCACCACCTTCTAAACAGCTTCAATAAGGAAAATAACACTATCACTGTGAGATCTGGCCCCTTGCTCTCTCACACATACACCGGTAGGAAAAAGAAAACACACGTGTTGATCTCACACACCTGGACTCATGGTCCTGGGCCGTGGGACATGGACACGGGACGCACGGTCCAGTTTTCGGCAGTAGTTCCGCGTTGCTGTGGTAACCCGTTAAAACCACTCCCTGGGACTGCTGCTGCTGCCGACTCATGTTTCTCCTCCTTTTCTTCTTTCTTCTTCTGCCCTACTCAAAACTGACACCCACTCCCACGCTGACAGGAGATAAGTGCGCGCGTCTAAGTCCGAACAAAGCCGCGTCTATGTGCCGGTGCGTCCCATCGCTCCGCTGTTCCGCTGCGCACTCATTCTGACATCAAACTCTCCTCCTTCATCCCTCCGTCTCCTTCTTCTTCTTCTTCTTCTTCTCGTCTTTCTTTATAACTTGTCTCTGTGTGCGTGAGCCTCAGAGGCTGTAGGACAGGGGCTGGGTTACAGATACAGCTCTGCGCACGGATTGGCTCAAGCCGCAGGACAAAGTTTCATAGATGGTGGCGCCACCTTGCGTTCACACAGTGCATCCCACTGACCCACTGCTCAGGCTTTCAGCTACTCTGTCCCTCACGCACTGCAACAAACAACTGCCACATAATATACTCATGCACTGTGATACAGTCTGTCACACACCAACATGTGCCAGTACAAGCTTCTAGAGCTGCAGTCAACATGTGTTCATTCATTCATATCGACATAAAAACCAATAAAAATGGACATGATACATACACATTGCTGCCGGTAAAGTTGGAATAATTTTGTGTGTGTGTGTGTGTATATATATAAAATTTGATTTAAACCTTTGAATTGTTTTAAAGTCTTGTTAATTTTATTAGGAATCACATCAGTTGTAGCAAGGCTGCAGCTATTTTTTCTAGGGTCTGACACATATTTTAAAAAAAAAAATAATAATAACAAAAAAAAAAAAACCAAAACAACCTCTATTATTATTCTACATGTGAAATAGATCAGAAAAATGAGGAGAAAAGACAACAAGCAGAGGTGGGACGTAAAGTGCAATTACTTTGTCATTGCGCTGTACAAACCCTAATGGTAGCAGTACTTTGTGTGAATATTTATTTTTCTGTCAACTTTGTACTTAAACCGACTATATTTTAACACAAATATCTGTAGTCTCTATATTTACAAAACAGGCTCATTAGTTTAGTTTTAATGCATTTCAGGGCACGTTTATAACATAAAAAATAGCATAATATGCAGTATAATATATATAATAAATGAATTTAATAACTTGAACTTAGAATGGTTCAATAGTTAATTATATATGCTACAGAGTAGTTCAAATGTAACATGTATGCAGCAGCAAAAATGAATCCAAAACATTATATTTAATGGTAAAACACAGAGACCATTTCACTGCACAGTGAATACTGATAATACTTGCATATTTTAGCTCAGAAATATGATTTTGAATACAAAACTTTAACTTGTTTGTAAGTCCTTTTAAAACAAATCCTATCAAAAACAGGTACATATAGATTAATATTCCTGTGCTCTTGACCACAGTGCTGATGAAGATGTAGAGTGAATCCCTAACTCTTCAATGGCAGATCATCGCTCCTATGTGTGCTATGTGCCAATGCTAATGCTAATGTTAAGTACTGTGTATATTAGGATGGGTAAAATGCAGAGACCATGGAGGGAATTTCCCTACAAGGATTATAAAGCAATTCAACTTTAACCTTTAACCTTTTATTGAAGGAAATGATCACAGCACTCATACCTCCTGTGATTGGTGGATATGGCTCATTTCAGACCTGCAACCAGTTCACACTGATCTGACATGTTGACATTTTAAAAAAAAAAAAAAAGTGAAAAGCACAAAAAGGAATCATAATAATAAATCAGATTTGAGTGCTCATGTAAGTGGAATAGAAATAGGAAAGATCATATCCCATCCACTATAAATGTATGTCTGTCAGATCTGTTGAAAATCTGATTTGTTTACCAGATCTGTTTACCACTCTACTTTTTATATTTCATATTGTGCTTCACTGATGTTGTTGTGATGAATGTAATGGCGGTGACACTAAAGGTAATATAAAATATATTATGTCTTTCTAAGGAAATAGCAATGTTAAAAACTTTTCCATGACCTCTCACTTTTGAAGAACAGCACCATGCATGCTGTGTGTTTTCTTTTACCATGTTTTTTCTTTTTAGTTTTGTAACGTATGCATGTACTGTATAATTTTATACATGTACTGGACCCAGGAAGAATACTGGCGGTATTTGCAGCAGCTATTGGGGATCCTAATAAATAAACACCAGCTGGATGTCCTTAAGGATACAGTTAGATCAGACTCCCTCGGGTTTTCGGCTGTGACGGCTATGAGTTATATGATTCAGGTGTAAAGTGGGGGATGAAAAACACACAGATGGACAAAGAGGAAGTGTTCGTATGATTGCACCTGTTTTTCTCAGCTGGGAGAAGTGAGATGAAGCTCTGTAAATATAAGCTTTCTATCTTTTTCCCCTTTAGTTAACAAGTCCTGTATACATATGGTGATGTAGTTGCTTTAGAATGTGATTGCTGCAGAAAATAAAAAGTATCTCCTGAAAACAATGGACAAAAACTGTATACATATTTGACACTGATAAGTCAATGTTACTTTATCAGACAAATCAGTCTTTTATGATGGGATGCTACTTAGTTCAGCAGTGTCATACAGTACATAACATCATTCTCCTTTCATTTATCCAATTTTTCCTCTTCCTCTATACTTTGCTCTCACTTGTACCTTAATATGAACCCGATTACAACACAAATTAGCCTTAACATGTGAGAAACACTGACATTTCTGATACTAAATTTCAGGATGCCACTTACATGTTTTCATACACACGGAAACACACACAAAGAGGTGTTACAGTCTATGGTGGAAGCACACAGATGCAGTCTTAATTTCTCTTTCACATTTTCCTTACCAGAGATGAAGGTAATATGCAAATCTGGAGACCATTGTGAGTTGTGTCCAGTCAGACTGTCATCTGCAGCATGCTTTACTAGCTGCGGACGAGGAAACAACGCTACACAACAGTGACAAGTAGATTAGCCGCAAAGGTCAATCTGATTTTTCTGCTTCTCCATCTGCCTCTTGCTCACTTCTGATCCTCTGTGATCCCACCACTACCCCTTCTTTTCCCTTCTCATCCTCTTAATCTCTTACATCTCACTTCCCATTCATGTCACACCTCACTGTCAAATCTATTCCCTACTGAATTTCTTTACACTGGAATTAATGCTTTAGTATCTCAGATCGATTACAGTTCACGTGCCAATGAAAGACTGACTCAGGAATTTCTACCATTACATCTTTCTCAATTATTCTCTGATGATCTTGTTTTTTTCTCAAGTATCTTCCCTGGGTATGTGTTGAACACAATCACTAGGGGTCATTAGAATCAAAACAGAGATAAGGAAACTACTGTTTTAAACCAGTACTAAATCTCCTGCTCCATCTGCTGCTAATCAGATTAAATCTATGATGTGTGCTGTTCTGGCAAATAAAATGCATTTTGTATTGTCATTTACACCTATAGACATTACAAGAGACCAAACAACATAAAGAATGAAGTAATTTAATCCAAATCTTTGTGAAACTGTTAGGATAATAAAATACAAAACACAAAGTTATGTACAACAGCATTTATTGACTATGAACATCAGATGGAGAGTGATTAGTACCATGAATATCCTAAGTATTTAAACAAGGTTATTTCAGAAAACACTCATCACACTTAATATAAGACATTTGACAGTGTGAAAAAAAAACCCCTGAAAACCTGAAAAAAAAAAAAAAAAATCAAGAACTTCTCAGGGAAAATTAAACATTGTTTTCGTTGTTCTAACAATACAAAACACAATATTTTTTAATCTACAGTACTGAGAAAACACACATTTGCATCTTGTAGCTCGTTCGTTACTGGAAAACATCTGAGATGATAATGATTATGTTATCAATGAGTTAACAAGCTAACAAAAATAAGGTACCTAGCAGGGTGGGGGCAGAAGGAAACTATTAAACCCTGAGAAAATGAATAAACATTTGTCCCTCTCATCTTTATTTTGTCCCTCTTGTCTTCACTTCTTCACAGAGCTCCTCAAGTGTTTGAACATCTTTGAGTATAATTCTTTCTGCTGATCTATGCTCTCCTTATAGCACCTGTAAAATCATATACATATTAACTTGTTGTGGTCCATCATTAACTGGAATTCAGTCATTTTTAACACAGACACAAGCATATCCAAAGACAAGTGATGCATGTCCATCTGTTTTTAATCATAATTTCAAATTGTGCATAAAAAAAGAGTGAAAATGCCAGAGCATAAAAAATGTAAATATCAATGTATTGATTCATGGCAAAAGCTGCTGTATTTACTGTATTAATGGCATATTGGATAGGAAATAGTGACAAAACACTAATGTGTATGAAGAACTGATACACAAGAAATATTAGACAAAGGCTGTAAAAACCATAGAAGAGTTTGAAACAACCTTATATGATCAGGATTAGTGGCTTGTTTCATGGAACGAAAGCTAAAGCACCTTCTGGTTTTTGACAGCTCCTCAGGTAGTACATTATTGTAAGGAACAGTCTCTAACTGGCAAACTTTTAGATCATGATGAAGAATAGCCATCTCTGAAAATTTCCATAATGGCAATGGATGGAAATATGCATTAATTCACGTTTACATTTGCAGAGTTTCTGAAAATTCAGTTTAGTTGTAGTAGTACTATTTGGTAATAGTAAGGACAAGTTATACACATTTTGTCAAAATTTCCGAATAAATAAATGTGCCAATGGTCCATCTTACATTACCGCTCTCTTCAGGAGGTTGTTAATGTCGACGTCAAAGGGCTTCTTTGCTTGCGCACTTACAAGGCAGCGATGAGCGCTCTCATATTCATGCAGGTCCAGGTATGCCTGACAGGGAGAGCATTAATTTTAATAATTAACTAGTAAATATTTACAGTGTGAGAAAAACACAGACACTGAAGAACAGATCAGCAGCAAATGACAAGAATCTGTAAGGATTTTTTTAATCAAGCAAACAGCAGTACCACCTTACCTGTCCACAGCGGAAAAGGGCCTTTGTGTTGGTGCAGTCTATCTCCAGGGCTTTGTTACTATATTTCAAGGCTTTGTGGGGGCTGTCAAGCCGGAGCTCAGTAAGAGATATATTGAGATAGAGAGGAAGCAGCGCTGTTTGGATGGTCTCTTTGTCAGCATCGTTCTGAGTTTCCCGGTTTCCAAGGAGCCTCACTGCCTGTTTTCCACGAACAGAATCCATTATGTAATGAAATGAATTACAATTTCCTGAAAATAGAGTATAATTTCTTCAAGACATTTTGAAACTCACTTGTTTGTAACGATCTTTGGCATTGTAATAATTTCTTTGGTTGAAGCAACGGTTACCAAAGCCACGTAGTGTGTCAACTACTTTTAAAAGTGTCGACAAAGGAAAACTATTCTGCTCCTCCTGAGGACACGAGACAAAAGGGACAATGGTCTCTAATTAAAACTTTCCATCTTGTTTAGAGGATATATGCATGTTTTTTAATGCATTGTCAATTATAATGTGTGTATAGTTGCTTTTAATTTTTAATTAATAGGGGCAAACTTTGCAAAATGCATTTTCATGTCATTATGTCATCTCATGTAATCTGTGGCTGCTCTAAGACTTGTGGTCTCTGTACCAGACTCAGTGCAATAAAGTCGTCCATTTGGGCTGAATCGAGGTAGTCGACAATATGGACCTCATACAGGACCTCTGCAGCTGCAGGAATGAAAGGAGGACAGCCCAAGTCCCCATATGCATAGTCTGGTTGAAACAGGAAACGAGAGAACTCTCCTTTCTTCATGGTCAACAGACCTAGCTGCAGTCCCAGCAGGGTCACATCTGTACCAATGATAATTTCATAAACAGAAATAAAAGATACTATGATTAGATATCCTTCCAGCATCCTTTCAGAGGCCCATTATCTTTAATATAATAAGCTAACAGACAAATTACTGTTGCACCAGTACAAGATACTTCTGACCTCTGCCTAACTTCATCATGCGGGGGTACTTGAGGTGAGCGGTAGTTTCAAAAGGCTGGTCAGAATATTCCAGGAAAGCAGAGTAATGGACTGCATAATGGGAAAAAAAAAAACAAAAAAAAAAACATGTAAAGGTCTGAAAAAATCTTCTGGCAAATGTGCAATCCTTTGCATCAATACTCAATAGTGAAGCATTTTCAGGCACAGGTGGGCCTTCTCCAGACTGGACCACTTCTTTCAGGATTCCTCCATCTCCAAGAACATCTTCCATCTGAGAATGTAGCCGTGCAAATGGACTCTACGAAATGCAAGAAGAAGCCTTTACAACATCATTTCAATCTGTGTTTAAGATGACATCAAAACTCATTGACAAGAACCTCATACACAGATACTATAAAGACAACAACACACCAGCATAATCCTGTTTGGCCAATGCAAGTTCACATACAATGGGCTCATGCTGTCAATATTTACAATAGAGTATATGCACATGCAGTAAATATTAGCTCCATACTGACTCACTATGCCAGTCAAAAAAATAGTCAACATTTAATATTGTTATTTGTAGACAAAAAGCTTCCATTATCATTGGTTGAGGGATGTTGTAAGTCAGATTTGTACAGTTTTTAAGAATACAGGGTCAGACAAAAACACTAGAATACCAAAGCAATATTGTGTACAGGACAAATGTAGGCTAATATGAGCATCTGCTTAACTTCATAGATAATAAATAGGAAAATAATTAATGTAGAGGCAAGAAAAATGTGAACCTTTTGAAAGATTTTTTTTTTTTTGCATGAATCAGTTTTAACATCTGCATTTCAAGGTATAATTATAGACCAACAGTGTTAACCCAATACCTTACAAACAATTATAATTGTTCGTGCCATTATTGAACACAGCTATTAAAGATTCATAGTGCTGCTGGATTTTTTTTTTTTTTTTTTTTTACAAATCCATGCAGAAATCTGTAATTTTCAAGGGTTCACATACTTTGTCTTGCTACTGTCAGCAGGTTAGCAGCAGCAGATCTGTAGCATGTGCATGTTAAACTTTGCTAGCTGGACGTGGAATTTCAATAAATATTTTTTAATATTCCATTTCTAAACAAAATAACTCTCATGAAGTCATGAGTGATAATAAAATTACATCAGTATTTAATAATGTGATCCTGTTCGCCAGTTTAGTTAGCGTTAGCATCGCTAGCTAACTGCTCGTTAGCTTGTTGAACTCACCGGGGAGTTGGGGGTCGTCAGCCGCTCCTCAGGGTCTATCAACCTCCGGATTCTCGAGATAAAGCCGTTTCCAGACATTTCGTTTTGGGATAATTTACTGCAACCGCAAGGGCAGGTTAATATGGCGTGATTAACTACATAACTGAAGAGAAAAGTTAGCAAAAGTAGCTATTTTGTTTGTGCGCTGATTGAAGGTCATGTGACCTTGACAGCAAATCAGATCAGAGAAACTCACCTCAGCCACTGATCAGGATAATTATTAGAAATACATTTATTATTTAAACGAGAATGATTAAAGTAGAATAATTAAAACTATTCTGCAACATTTGACTGATGTTTACCTTTTAGGGAGTGTTATGTGCATTTTACGTGCTTTTCATTCTTTTTTTTTTTTTTTTTTTTTAATCATTTTGGCTGTCTTCATTCATATGAAATGGACTCTGGCAAGACTGTATTTTTCTTTTATTTTGTTATTTCCAGATTAGCTCCTGCAGTGAGTCTACAATACACTGTGTACAAATAGGTGTTAAACTCATACCGTTAGGTGCCAAAAATATGCCACTGAAACCCATTCAAACTGCATTTGTTTGTTCTGTATCTCGCAATTCCCTTGGAATTTATTATTTATACTACCATTTCTCTTCATATTGACCATATTCATGAAGAAAAAATGTAGTATTTATGCTAGATGGAACTGATCTCCCTCTCCCTTTAACTTTAACCTTGAGAAGAATGTGTTCATATGTGGGTGTAATAATACGACACAAAATTGTAGTTTGCCTGTAGTATATTGAAAATAATATTTTTTTTAATCTACAAACATGATATCATGACAAAACCTTACCATTTAAAGGGCTAAAATATTTAAATATTATTAATAATTAGGTTAGATGCAGATGAAAGGAACAGTAGTAGTAATAAGAGTAGAATATAATACTAACGTGGACAATCTTTCTGAAAAGCACATTTTTTGTACATAGTGGTACAAGTCTAACGAATAGCAGAACCAGCCCTGAGGGTTAATGAAATGAAACATCTGTTTCAGTGGTGACATGAACCATAGTCTGTAATTTAATATTGACATATGCAGGGTGACAAAAGAAAAGAAAAAAAAATACACACAATAGCATGAATTAAAAATTTATTAAATAAACTATAGTTACAATTAAACAATATTTACAACCAGCATGGTCTAACACACAAACAATAAAACAGATTTATAGCTAATTGGAACAGATGAAGGCTTAATTTGAATAATTTATCCTAATAAACCAAAATATCAAAGTTAATTTATTTCCTCTTGCTAAACTTATTCTGTTTGCTTTTTTTAAATTACAATCTAAACTGGAGGTTCCCAGACTTTTTCAGTATTTTTTTTTTGTTTTGTTTTGTTTTTTTCTTTTTTTTGTGTGTTTTTTCAGGTCAGTATTTATTAAACACTTCCAGAGAACATGCTCCTCCAATCTTATAGGAATATTAATTCACATTTCATATTACTGCCCTGTATATCCTCTGACAGTTGGTGACACATTAAATACAGCTCCATTTTGGGTCCTGACCCTTAGTTTGGGAATACGCTACACTATGTAAACTATGAGAACATATTCTACAGGTGTCATCTATTGTCATAGCTTTCTAGTATTAACAGGGCATTTACATATGTCAAAAAACAGTACAAAACAATATTTAACTGTACAGAGTATGGTTTTTAAAAAATGACTTTTCAGTAGGTGTAATGGGTTCTTTGCACAGGAGGTGGAATCTGACATCTCGCATCTACATTTTATATAAACATATATTCAGCTGTTGCTCATACTAAACACAACAAACTTTGCGGTAAAATGTCAGGTCATCATCATGTCTGGAGGTGAGATTAACAAGTAAGCCAGTTACAGCTAATGTCCATCTGTACTTCAGAAGTTCTGCAGCTCAGCTGGATAGACAAAGTTGCTTCTGAACAGTTTATAGGCCAAAAGCTGCCCTCCGAATATCATCATCACCAGGCCTGAACCTATGGAGAGACAGGGATTAAATAAAAGAAATGAGTAAAGGTGATCAGTAAATAACAGTTTGGAGAGAAGCAGCTGCCTCCAATAGCACCGATTCTAAAGCGATGTAGGAAGGGAGTATTAGTGAGTCTGGGAACTGGCAAAAGTCATATCTGGGCCAGGGAGATAGGTCGATGGAGAGTAATAGAAAGTAAAGTGTTGATGTTCTGCAAACAGGATTGAGGGCAGATAAGGATATACATGGAGAGAGAGAGAGAGCGGGACGATAAACAAGTGAAAGTCTTACCCAAAGCCACCCACCAGTGCTCAGCAGAGGGGAAGTCTGACATCACTGCAGAAATATAACAGGAAACTACGATAAGGTCAAAGAAATCCCTCTACCGTGGAGCAGATTAATGCATGACATGATTTTAATAATACAGAGGGTCTACAGAAAACCTAAGGACTTTAAATTATTTGGAACAAGTTTGAGTGAGTGCATCAGCCAACATGTATACATTTTTTTAAACCGTAGACACGATATCCAGTTACGTAACCAGGCTTTAAATCCTATCAGCTGTTTTGCTCCATTGATCCACTTTGTGTATGTGCGTGTGTTTACCTGCTACAGTCATCGCAATATGCAGCAGCGTGACCGTAATGGCATAATCCCAAACCCACTCCTCTACGATCCAAGCGAACACCAACCCACCTAAAATATAGGTCACCTCTGTGGAAATCACACCAACTGGAAAAAGACAGAGACAAGATATTAAATGTGTTTTTTGTTTTTTTTTTTGCAAAATGTTTCAGTAAATTCCGAATTGGTTATGTCAGATCGCAGACTCCAAACAACCTGATTTGGAATATTCCAATACAAATTTCTCAAATATTTCCTGAAAAGCCTTTTCGTAATCTCTGCCCACATATAAGTGATCGTTATCACATCAGAAATAAAAACAATAATATTAAGAATAGCTATAATCAGACCTACCTCCATACTTTACTGTGTCAATTGCAACATTTCAAATTGTACTTTAGGTAAAAGCAGCAGTACTGCGATATAAAACTACAAGTAATAATCCTGTCTTTGAAATCTTATGAGTAAGCAGCTGGCCTTAGTATTAAGAAATAATCCATTATTAGAGTAAGATTACTATTACTAATGGGATTCGTGAGTCAGCAGCAGTTGAGGTGTGGCTTCATTCACCTGCAGGAGCTGGAAAAGACTGAACAGCTATAGAGGACACAAGAATGTAATAATGTAATGAAAACATTACACAATCTACACTTAAATCTGTTTACTGATAGTTTTTAGGGTCACAAAGCAAACTTTCATAATTAGCTTTTAGAATATTATAACTCGAGTGGTCTGAGAAGATGCATCTACCCCTTACCTGTGTTTTGAATTTGTGTAAAATCTACTGTATAGTCATTTTGTCTAATCACAGGTGTTTTTAGACATGGTAGGAAGGTTAAATATAAGATTGATAGCTGTAATTACCAATCACTGATCAGATCCTGGCAGAGTTAGCATGGAAGCTTGGAAAAGTGGTTTTGATTTGTAAAACAACCTGACATCATCTATATTTGCATTGAATTTTTTGGACAGAGAGGAGAGAGCTGCAAAAGGAAGACGTACATTTTCCAGTTTTGACATTTTTTTCTGCCATGTGTTTGCTCCTTTCACCTTTAATTGATTAATAATGTAAAAAGAATGTAATAAAATGGCCTGATTGATTCTGTATTACTGTTTTACTAAATTTCTATGAAATGTTATTTTCATTTGAGTGAACAATAATGTTATGAAATAAAACTCTGTTGCCTCATCTGATCTTATAACATTCAAGGTTTCAAGTGAAATATAATGACATTTTATAGTCAGCTGACTATACATTACTGGCCTTTTTAATCACCTCTAAAAATAAATTTTTCCAGCACTTATAATTTTATATGATACAATATCATTTAATTAAGTCTTTTATTGGTGTGATGGCATCCTTTACCAGCTTTCATATATTGTTTTAATTTCCTTTGGTTTTATTGCTTTTATTTTGTGATATGATGTCATCTTTTTTTTTAAATTACATTTCCTGTCGTTATTCCATTTTTAATATTTACTCAATTTCTAGTTTTCAATTTCCTCATGTTTTAACTTCATCAGCTGAGTTTTGCATTTGAATTTGGATTTGTTTCGTTGTTGTATTGCCTCTGGAGTTTCCTGTCTTTGCTTTATCTGTAAAATAACTATAAGAATAACTAAAATGATCATTATTATTTCTGACTTTACAGGTCGAACTGTTACATTATTAGTTCTTAGACATTTTTTATTAAAGTCAAGTGCAAATCTTATCACTTTTAGACATGATTCAGTTACAAACGTCATAACTCTGAATCTAAACCTGACATTCTAACATTCTAGATGGGATGATGTGGATGCTACTCACCCAGGTACTTGGGGTTCTGCCATGATGGTTGTGTTGTGTAGTCAAATGGAGCCAATAAGCTGTTGATCTCGTGAACTCTAGAAGCACCAGATATGAATTATTTTGTCTCAGTCTGAAATGAACTGTGTCATAATCACATCATTTCAAAGCAGGTTTGACTACGTTCCACGTGCATCTGTACCTGAGGAGTCCAATGCAGAGACTGACCACGATGTAGTATAAAGAGTAGAAGCACACCATGCACAGCAACAGATTCTGCAGGACGACCTGAGGAGCCCAACAGATAAAAAGACATTAAAGGAGAAAATAGAAGCAAACATGACTAATAATGCCCTGTGGATGACAGCTATAAAACCTGCTGCGCTTTTAAAGCAGCAGGATTCCTGTAGTTAAAAGATGTGCTTTCAGAAGGAGAACAGACAGTTTCATATCTGTAAGCCAGCTGGTTTATTTGGCAACTTACTGATAATGATACCTCCGTAGACACTGTATCATCGTGTCAGGATGTTTGCATAGTTATTTTATCTTCTCTTTAGTATAAAAGCTGAAATTTCATGTCAGGGAGGTTAAAACACTAAAATCAATACATGCTGTATATGTATTACATTAATCAATCCAAGTGGATGAAACTGTATGCCTTTTGGTTATTGAAACGTCTTCCATCGAACAGACGCAGGAAATCACTGTTTAACTGTTTAACTCCACCTGAACCCATAAAGACCCGAACATCCACCATCTACCACAAATCATCTACTGAAACCGTTTAATCCCTGTTTGATCTGCAAATACATGTAAATAATTGATGTAAAATGTAGTTTTTCATCTTTTCATGGTCATCAGATATGACCCATTTGGACCTTCAGAAGCTCCGTAGTTACCGTGGAAACGCCGCCATCTTCTACAACAATGATTTACCAGTAAAACCCATGGAGTTGGATCAATGACAATAGATGGAGACACTTGGTTTATGTTCGGTTAATGATAGATTTTATTGAAAAATTCACTATTTCTTCAGTTTTCTCTGTTTTTGATTAAATAACCTTTGAATTTACACTGAACTTTAATTAACATCTACATGATCAGTGAATTAAATATAGGAAAATACATGAATTACACTGAAAAAACTCAAACTAAAGAGGATAATATTACAATAAATGTGATAAATCACTTAACAAAGGTTAAATAAAAAAAAAAATCATTTGGGAACTGACACAAATGTCACATTGGGTCCTTATGGGTTAAAACCACATTACTATAATTACACACAACTATATTTTTGCGTCATATATTAATAATATATTGTCTAGTACATATTGTATACATTGCTGTCTTTATAGTGTTTTAATATACATATAAAAAGCTGTAAGACATATATTTAGCTATATACAGAACTATATATATATGTTTGTATAATTAGCGTTTCATA
>JAPQRP010000018.1:13668648-13696867 GCA_037367295.1 Apogon hyalosoma
TATATTTATATAAAATTTTTGGTTGTATTGCTAATGTCTTTCCTGCTCCTTTTTTATTATACTTGAATGGAGCGACTGTAACATCCAATACTGTATTTTCACCCTGGGATTAATAAAATATTCTGATTTATCAAGTAGAGAATATCAAATGTGAGAAAATAAGACTAGGAAACACAAAGCTTAACACAAACCCCTGTCGTATATTTTACCCTGCACTGACTGCCCTCCCTTGAAGATAATTACCTCATCATCTTTATTTTATATCTTGCAGTTGTGTCCCAGAGCTCTCAGAAAATCCCTGCTTCCTTTCCATCTCTTTTTTCCCTCCCTTCGTGACCCAGAAACATGACAGCAGATACAGTCACAGGAGACGCTTCCTTTCATAGCGCTGATAAACCACAGCTTTTACAGGAAATAGGTCACCTGACACCAGCGGAGGACCCACGGATGACCTTCTTCACAGCCGACATTTGGGCTTGTGAGACACTGGTGTAATTAATGGCATTAATACGAATAAGAGGCAGGTTAACAGTCGTGTGTGTGTGTGTGTGTGTTGATGTCGCTGTCATACTGGTGCACTTCAGTGGAAGGAAGTCATCTGTAATCTGATTAGCTGTACATGTGTTTCTCCTGCAGTGACAAGTCAAAATGTCTGACAGACAACAGATAAGATGAAAAATACTCACTCAATACACAGTCTGTTCAATTATATACATGTCAGGCCTTTTTCACCATGATTTACTGCTCATATTTTTTCTAAAATGAGCCATATATTGAAGACAAATGAGATAAAAGATTTATTCAGGTCTTATTTATCACTTAAACAAATATAATGGACATTAAAAACACAATTTTGTAACTTATTCACATTTTGCACTGGGTTTCATTCATTCTTAGTGTATTTTAGTCCCAATTCCACCAGCGCTATAGCCATGACATGATAAAAACCTCAAAATATTCTTTGATAATATTGTCGACAAGACTAAACTGTGTTTAAACGTGCATTCACATTAGGTGAAATTGTCCATATACATACGTTTTTTTTTTCTTTTTTCTGAGTGTGCTTTAACTCAATATTAATAAAAGACAGTTCAATTGAGGTCGTTTTCAGGAAGTGATGTCTTTTTTTCTACAGGAACTCATACATGTTTTGTTTCAGTTTTTTAACATTATACTTCTTGCAACACTCTTAAAAGTAGGCATTTTAATTGAAAATATTTGTCCGTCAAACATTTTCTAAAACATATCTGACATCGTTATAAACGCTCTGTTTATCTAAATGTCAACAGCCAACTCTGCTCAAAACTAAACTGAATTTAATAGGACATGACAGCTTTTTTCTTCTGTCTGGATTATCTTTTTCTTCACAATTCCTCTTAATCTCTGGGTTTGGCCGTTGTGTATTTCTAAAACAGTACATTTAGTACACGTGGGGTCGTCATCTTCCCAAATCCCTCGTCCAACTTCCTCCTTACGCCTTAAAACAAAAAGGTTGTTTTATGATCTAATGATAAAAAGAGTTAAATGTGTACAGATTTTTTCTTTCTGGTCTTCCTCTATTTTTTTCTCTCTGCTTTTGTTTTGTGTTTCCTACATCCTCAATTCTTTCTTTTTACCCTCCTCTTTCTCCTTATCTCTTATTTTTTTGGTGTTTAAGCTGGCTTTCATATGTTCTCTCTTATGACACTATAAGAGCTCACATGTAATTTCTTCTGATTCCCTGATTAATATTACATGTATTAATCAGTGAATGAGAGGAAATTACAAAGTCCCATAAATAACAAGACATTCCACCCACAAGTCAAAAATAAAATTGAATTTGTTCGTTTTGTCCATAAATTGAAACAGTATTGCTGTAAACTCCAAATGGACCAATACATTTTTTTTCTTTCATGCTTGATACGACACTGATTATTAGTAAATTAAGGAGCTTGATAACACTGTTTGGTTACACAACGTATCAATTTGCAGTAAATGCAACATACACACAAAATACATAATGAAATATCTTTAAGATGACTATAAAATCAAAAGGTTATATTCAGTAGTAGTTAGTAATATTCATCTCGGATTACAAATAATAGATTCTAGTAAATACACAAGTGCGTTTTTCTCATTTTAGTATTGAAATGCTATTACTTATAATCAGTCCTTTATTTTATCAGCTTATGACTGATAGTAATAATCATAAAAATATGAATATTGGATCAATCTATTCCTAATATGAACACTTCAGAAGACGTTGAAACCCTAAACCTGAAATGAAAATTGCAGCCAATTATATTAATCACCTACAAGACTGAAATGTCATTAGCAGACATTCCATTTATGACAGTGGAGTGCACTCACTCTTGACATTAGATTGAATGTTTAAGTGGATAAATGAAAGTAGAAGTATGGCCTGCAGTCAAAGCGCTGGCATTTCTCTCTTGTATGCAAATCCTGGGACTGCGATTGCGTGTGATGAGTAATTACAACTGAGGTTAATATTTGATTTTGCTGTGGCCACCTCACATGGGAACCACTGGAATGTATTTGCAGACCTTTTCAAGCTGTCTGAAAGCGGAACAGTGGCTGAGCTCATGCTAATACCCTCAGAGACAGCTAAACACCTTGGCTAGACCACAGGGTAACTTGGCTCCTTCACACTGGCTTGTGCTCTAAAAACATTAAAAAAAAAAAAAAACTTGAAACCAAATTTGACCCTTGAGAGCAGATCATTTACTGTGTATGTTGATCATTTTCAAAGCAGTCAGTTGGATAGATTAACCAGAAACTGAAAGGAACTGATGACTTTGTTGACTATCACTGTATTGATGTATTACCTTGAATAAATGCTTGTATTCTGCACACAATAAACAGATAACAATCCCTTTTGTGGGATTAAATTGTGTTATTAAAGTTGTATTTTCCTTTCATATGACTCTCCCCAAACCTGTGCTGCTGCTGGAAATTACTTTACCGTTTTCTCTGTTGTTTTTTTTATTATAAACGAGGCTGAAAAAATAACACCAAGAAAGCTCTGTTAGAAACACTGTGACACGTAACGCTCTGCAGTGCTGCTACTTTACAGCTAACTCTCTATTCTAGCATATTTCCTACGTCAGCTACACAGGCGGGCCTTACCCAGGTGTCACTGGGTGTCGTCTTGAGGGAGAACGGTCCATGGCGTTTTATGAGTGTGAATCCACAACACCGACAGCAGTAGTCCAACAACATGAATGATTTAATTGATCGAATGTAGGCTACATGTCTGTGCTTGTGTGTGTGAAAGCATGTTGTGTTGTGTTGTGTGTGTGTGTGTGTGTGTGTGTGTGTGTGTGTGTTTGTCTGTGGGAGGGTGGGATTAGAAGAAAAGAGATTACCCCTAAGAAGTCTGACTAAATCCCAAAACGGATAAATACTGTGTGCAGGTGAACACACTCTTGCACACACACACACACACGCACACACACACACACATGTAAACACACACACATACTATGCCTTAAACGAAGGAGGCTATTTTATGACATAATGATAAATAGACTTGGATGTGTCAAGGTTTTTCTCCTATCCTTAGTTTCTTTTATTTTCCATATTATTCCTTATATTGTCAGTCTTTCACCCTATGCCTCCTTATTTCTTCTTATTTCTTATTTCCTTACTTGCACGTCCAACCAAACAAAACAGTAGAAACATAGGCAGCAGAAAAATAAAACTCAGCAGTAAATGACGAAATGGACAGAGTTGAATTTTGATATGCATATTACTGCTAAGAAATGGACAGTTTATTTTTGTTTATGATATGTGTATTATTGTCACGAAATGGACAGTTTATTTTTGGGTTTATTTATATGGGTATTATTGTTATGAAATGGGCAGAGTTTATTTTTGTTTTTGATATGTGCACTATTACTGCTACGAAAGGGACTGAGTTTATTTTGGTGTGAAATGCTGCTGCAAAATGGACAGTCTATCCTTGATATGTATAGCAATTTTTGTGTTTTGTGCATAGTCAGAATTTAGTCTGTTATCTGTAGGAAATTTTAGTTATTTATAGGATTTGACAGAGGAATTTAGGGTAGGTAGAAAGATGGGGTAAAGGGGCGGGAGATTTTAAGTTAAACTTCATCCCGCTTCTTTTCGAATGTTTGACTTTCTTTTTATATAAATCCTTTTGTTGTTTGGTTCTAATGTTATATTTGAAGTAAACAAACAAACAAAACTTTTCATAATGTGGCCTAGAAGGTTGGAGAATTTTTTTGCGATTGAAGGGTTTGAATCCAAAGAAAAACTGTTGGCTGATGTGCTCTGGAGCAAGGCACTTAACCCCCATTCGCTCCCTGGATGTCTAACATGGCAGCCCACTGCTCCCAGTCTGCAGTGTGTGCATGTTCAGCTAGTAATGGGTTAAATGCATGGGTCACTTTCCGTGTGTGTTGCATATAAACTATATACTTACAAATAAAGATTATTAATGACATAAAAAGACTGTTTTAAGGGTGTTGTTAAAAACTGTGCAGTCACTATTTTCTTATTCTTCTTCTTATTTTCTCATTTTCTTTTGCTTTCTAATTTTTCTTATATCTCTGTGTTATTACTCTCCTGTACATACTGTTCTGAGCTGCTGCTGGAACCTTAACTTCCCTGAGGGATCAATAAAGTTCAATCTAATTTAATATAATCTAATCTAAAAGCAGCAAAAACTCAATATTAACCCATAAAGACCCAGTGCAACATTTATGACAGTTCCCAAAAGCATTTTTCTCTCTTTTTAACTTTTTTTTAAGTCCTTTATCACCAGTTATTATGATATTAACCTCCGTATTTTGCATTTTTTCAGCGAAAATCAAGTATTTTCGTATATCTAATTTACTGATTATGTAGATGTTCATAAAAGCTCAGATTAAAGTTGAGGGTTATTATATCAGAAACAGAAAAAAACTGAAGGAAAGTTGCTTTTTTCAGCAAATCTATCATTAATTGAATATAATCCAAGTGTCTCCATCCACTATCACTGATCCAACTCCATGGGTTTTACTGGCGAATCAATGTAGAAGATGGTGGTGTTTTCACGTTCACTACGGAGCCTCTGAACGTCCAAATGGGTCATATCTGATGACCATGAAAAGATGAAAAACTGTATTTTACACCAATCATTTACATGCATTGATAGGATTAGTGGATCAACAGGGATTAAACATTTTAGATCAACAGACGATTTTGATCAATGGTGGATGTTTGGGTCTTTATGGTTTACAGACAGAAGAGACAACACAGTGCATTTATGTGCCCACTAGGTGGCGGCAAATATGAACAAAGAACAAATCAGAGCAGTTGAACCAACAAAAGAGCAAAACAACCACATGTGCAGACCTGACAGCAACACATAGTAGACCTTCTGTTGTGTCATGTACGTGTAAAGAGTCATTTTTGTGTTGTGGAAAATCATTTTTGCTTGTGTGGTTTAGGTTATACTAACTGACACTTATAGAATACAGCTGCTGGTCTCTGATAACCCATCATCTGTCCATGAAAAGAGAGACAAGGTGGCATAAAAAACACAGCCAGGTAGTGAAATATTGAAGCCAGAGGTAAACGCAGAGATGACGACAGTCCAGCAACCTGCTCACCTTCCACAAATAGTAAAAGAAATTCTATCTACAACTCTTAGCCGTCACAGTTTACGTAAATGTGTGGTAAATGAGCCTATGCATGTGCGCCTTTCTGTGTGTGTATTGGGTTGACTTGGCTGCCACGGTAACCTGCATCACTGTAACCATAGCGATGGAGGAAAGGGGAGTGGGAGGGGGGGTGCATGTAGACCAAGGTAGGCGTCATAAGTATTCATCCCGCTGTCTGTGTGTGTGTGTGTGAGGATCACAAATAATTCTGTTTTCATCAAAGGATGTTTATTTGCTTACACTCACACACTGGAAAGAGGCATATTTATGATGGATTTATGACATTTATTTAAATTTTTAACCCCATAATTAATTTTTTAAACTGCTTTTTTTTTTTTTTTTTTTTTTTTTACTTCTTACTGCCAAGTCTGTGTGACACAATACACACTCAGTTGCTGAGGCATTTATTCATCTGTGGTAGATTTAATGCTAAATACGTGTGCGAAGCAAACAATGATGATGTACATTTTAATTTATGGCTACATATGGCTTCCCTCCCCTTCCATATCAGGTTCAGTATTGAAATGTGGCTCAACAAAAGTCATAATAAAGACAGTAAAATATCAAGGGGAGCATCATATATTTTATGAAGTTTCCCTTGGCAAAGCAAATTTGTTGAACACCAAAAGGCAGCCAGACTGCCATTCTGCTGTTAGGATGCTGGACAAGACAAGTTTAAAAAAAAAAATTAAATAAAAAATTGAAAAATAATAAGAATTTATGGCTACATCTTCATCTGGGCGTCATTCACATGAAATTAAGCTTTTACACATTTTAAATGAATTTCAAAGCATTTTTGAATTATTACGCCTATTCAAAACTTCAACCTACATAAAACAGCCTCTTCAAACCCATATATTTTCTTTCCCAGCGTAAAGTTTACATGGAAGCAAAGAAGTGAAATAGATACTTAACATGAACTTGTTCCAGAGCTGTTATAACGCGAGTATGAAAAATGAGAGCGATAAAGACAAAACAAGAGTGCTCCTGAATCTCAGGGGAGTGTTTACACCACATGAGTGAGTTTTAAACAAACTGTGCAGCATCCACGGGCGGAATAAGGCAGAGAAATGAGCAGGCCGTGTCTCTGCTGTTCTCCCAATCTGTTTTACATTCTTCAGAAATCAATTCAGCACACAAGGAGGCTGAGATACTCATGAGAACACTGAGGCTCATTGACCTACATGTCAGCGTGGTGTACTGCAGGAGAACATGGGCAATAATTACCGCTGGTCTGTGTTTTAGTGATACTGACATCACGTAAGCACACTCGTGTATCATTTCATAATTTAAGATCTACACAAATAGGCCACCAACGTTCACCAGGTTAACCCATAAAGACCCAAACATCCATCACCGACCAAAACCATCTACTGATCTAAACTGTTTAATACCAGTTGATCCATTAATCCTATCAATACATGTAAATAATTGGTATAAAATGTAGTTTTTCGTCTTTCCACGGTCATCAGATATGACCCATTTGGACGTTCAGAGGCTCCGTAGTGAACGTGGAAACACCGTCATCTTCTACAACATTGATTCACCAGTAAAACCCGTGAGGTTCGATCAATGACAGTGGATGGACACACTTTATTTATGTTCAGTTATAGAAAGATTTTGCTGAAAAAGTTACTTTTTCTCTATTTTTGATACAATAATCCTCAACTTTACTCAGCTTTTATGAACATCTGCATGTTTAGTAAATTAAATGTTGGAAAATTGGATTTTCACCAAACCCCACCCCCCACACACACACACACACACACAAAATACAGAAGATAATATTATAATAAATGGTGATAAAGCACTTGAAGATGGTTAAATATAGAGAAATATTCATTTGGGAATTGCAACAACTGTCACACTGGCTCCTTCTGTGTTAAAAGAACTGCATGTGTGATTATTTTTGTGCTCATTCTAGCTTTGCATATATGCGTGATGTTTGCTGCTTCATATCATTACATATTATGATATTTAATCTGCTATACATGTGAGTGATTACTTTCACTGGCTTCTAATTTAACTAACTATTCATCAAAGCATTTTATCCATCGCTTGGTCTGACCAGTGTATTGAATATATGTGATATTTTTGACTTGTAAGACATGAGATATAATACATTTCTTACTTTGCTTTGCCTCTTCACTCTCTGCTTCTAACAGACGCACATTCATTTCAAATAGGTCAGGTACCTGGCATTCTAGCCTCTGCGGTGCATCAGGGGTTGTTTGTAGCATTAATGTTGCTAGCCTGGCGACTGTTGGGAGGGATTCTTTAGAGTCTGTCAGCGCTAAAAGTGTTCAGTTAATCACTTTCAACTGCAGGAGTGTGTGTACCGTGTTTTATCGACACTGTAAGGTCTGGATTTTTGTGATATCTTACATGTCTCTGGCTGACTGGGATACTGAGATATACATCCTGTTCAGAAAAAATGTACTGAAATATGATTATTTGTCCATGTTGCTCAGCTCTCAATCACTGAACTTCACTGTATATACGCTATATGGACAAAAATACTAGGACACATCACATCTGCAGCTTGTAGGACTCCCTGGAATGATATAAATACTAATATCAGTTGTCCTCAATAATTATACTGATAAATGTCAAATCAGAATTGCTTTTAAGTTAAAAAGCTGATTTTTCTTTCTGAGTGAGAGTTGGAGAAACCATAAAGCTTAAAATGATCATTTATGGAAAGAATATGACAAACATTTCTAAAAATCTAAAGGTAGAGCATGTCAAACAATTATCATGATGAAAAAAATATCAATATTTAGTTAAATTATGTAAAAGCAAACTTTGAAGAATGTTCTAAGTGTTTTAGGTGACAATGTAAATAACATTAACCCTAAAGACAGACATTTATTACAATGATATTGAACAGTACATAAAATTATATTACATTTTTCATTATTGTTTTGTTGTCCAGTCCCGTCAGTAATAATACTCCTGAAATCAACATGTCTCAATAGGTATGTCCATATACTGCATGTTTCCCATTCTTACAGTTACATCTACAATCATTAATATACTTTATTGTACTAATTTCTAAGCAGATATGTTTATGTAACAGTGCAAAACTTCTCGTATCTGAAAGAAAACTCATAAAAGTGAGGCTGATTTTGCCCGTGACTACTATTTATGCATTTTATTGACAAAAAATACGCAATTTTACTTCATTTGAATAGCAAAAATGATTATCTACTCTCCTTCCTCACTTTCTTTTCCTTTTTCATCCCTTGCCTTGTCTTGCCTCCATCTCTCCTTAAAATGCTGTACTTTCCAAACTTTCTCTCCTTTTAATCACACTTTCTTGTTAATTATTTAGCTGCACTCTTGTCCACAGCTGCTTACAATAAGTCTACCAGAAAAAGTCAACACATTTTGCAAATCCCATAATCCCATGTAGGCTTGTAAACAACAAATGCAACAGCCAACAATACAATACTTTGTTTAGTTTTTTCCCCCTCACACTCTTTATGCGTCTCTGTCGTCCTCCTGCTTGGTTACTCTCTGCCCCTCTGTGTTTTCATTTCTCTCTCTTACGGAATGTAAATTCAGCAACGACGACTTCTACGTGCATCTTTGGTCTCCATCAACAGCTTGCGTGTCAACAAGATGAGGGCTTTTCAGATGGCACAGAGGCTCCAGATGTCCCTCAACAGACAAGAGCTGGAAAGTGTTGACATTTGACAACTCCAAATGGGTATTTTTAGCAGTTTTAGTCTGTGTGTGGTGCAGACAGGGCTGTATAATTGGAGTTTAGGTTAGGGTTAAGGTTAAGGCATGTCATGGTCAGGTTTGAGGAAACCAACAGTGTGTCCTAATGACTGCGTGTTTAATGTGTGAGCGTCGTGCCCCGAGGGTGTCTCATTTCTCACTAACTTTATCTCAGCCATCTGAACAAACAGCGCTCTCATTCTCACACACACTTATAGCTGATTGTTCAAAAATAACTGGCCAAATGTCTGTCTTACATTTTCTTCAGCTCACCCCAGCTGGTGGATTTTCATTAAATCACTTCCAGGATGTAAATACAGGAAATGACATGCATGCCAACATCTGCAACGTTTTTCCTGCCCCTTTTTTTTGCTTTTTTTTTGGTGTTTAAATGAATGTAGAAGGTTCTAAAATATCAAAAAGTCTGCTGTGATTATTTCCAACCTCTGGGCTTCTTGTGTGTGTGTGTGTGTGTGTGTGTGTGTGTGTGTGTGTGTGTGTGTGTGTGTGTGTGTTGTTTTTTTTTTTTTTTTACATGATTACCCACTGTGTCACTTATGCTACTATTACAGCTGTCAAACACAAAAAACACACTCTGCATTGCCTGGAAGGGATATTGTTTCCTTGGCTTTGTATGCAAATACTGCATTCAGGATCCAGCTTATTGCTCCCACAGAGACATTATTTAAATAGAAGGGTTTTAACATCTCAACCTGATCCATTTTCTTCACCATCAAGGCTTTTCCCACAAAACCAGCCATCTACTTAGACCATCTCCACTGCGCACACGCAAACAAAGCCTGGCGCACTGCCTTGTTTCCCTCTATAAACACACACACATGTATACGCACATGCAAACCATCCACTCACTACCTCCCTCCCTCTCTTTCTTCCTCTCTCTTCTCACACACATACACACACCTCTGAGAAAGCCTCTCACATTCCCACAAGCGTTGAGGCGCTTTGGAAAAACTGGATGGAGCTGCCGCTTCTCTCCGGCTCAAAGGAATTAAAAAAAAAAAAAAACAACAAAAAAACACGCTTTACTCACCAATTTACACTGCTTTTTTCCGCTTTGTTAAAAATGCAACAGCTTGATGCATATTCTCTTACAGAGACTGAGATTTTTGGGCTTTTTTGAAGGTGAAATCAAGTTTTTTGGACACCGGGATTGCGAGCTTTACGCATAAAGCCAGTGAGAAGAGACATCGCACCAAGCGTCGATTGTAGTCGGTTTTGTTGGTGAAATAAGGAATATTTGAGTCCACTGTGGATTACAAGTAACACGTTTATGAGTTTACCAAACCAGGATTTTGTGTAAGGATTGTCCTTAGGAGTGTTTAACCGCTCTCATTGTCCTGGGCGCACATACTCTCCATATGGCATAAGACGTGTTTGGCGCTTAGTCTCCAAAATCCACACTTTAAGACCATTTGTTTCCGGATTGGTCCCAGGTTATAACACATGCAATGACACTGAATCGTCTCCATTAAGGTACTTGGATGTACAAAAGCCTGCGCTGTCGTTTCCAAATCCCAGGAGCCGAACTGTCTCCTGTCATCTTCACATTTCTCCGGCATGGCAGTACCCTGGAAGTAGCCTTCAAAGTAAAAGATGGCTTTTTACTTCTCCCCCCAGGCTACAGTCTAATCCTCCATCTATGCCTAATGGCACATTGACAGTGAAAACTCCGCTTTTGTAAAGGTAAGAACTGACTGAACTCTCTGACTGGGACTTTTAACCACAACACTGTGAAACAATTGAAGTTGGCAGCTGTATGGTCCATCCTTTTATTTCCCTGCGTATTTAATGATGTTTTATTTAATAATTTATAATCATGGAGGTTTGCTGCTGATACAGTTCCACTAACTGGCAACTAAGACTCATATAGTTTACTTATGTGATCATTATTTTCCTTTCGGCTTATTATATTCACTTTCCAACTGTCTTTTAAATGAGGTCAAAGGTCATCGCATAAGGGATCAGTGATGATTTCCAATGTGCCTCCTGTTACAGCCTCATGCTAATATTTAATGATCTGAGTTCTGTGATGGTTTAATGTGACTGAACTGACATGGAGGTAACTCTCACCTTGAGAGTGAGTCGCTGTGCCAAATATCTGACAGTGAGACATCCTCCTCTGCCAAAGCACTTTACACAGAATTACATCCCAGTTTAATTTCAGGATCATTAGAGTCAGGCGACACATCACCTAATCCCCCCCTCACAGATATTATGCTAACTGGATAATCCTGTTTAAATGCTCCTTTGGTAGTAGGTCAGCAGTTCCTCCATTTAATATATATATTTTTTACCTCAAGGACAGACAGAGGCAGAATAATGTTGTTATACCACACATCACCAAACCACCAGCTGGTAATAAGCTGTACTCCTGGGGGACCCCCATCTGAGGGAAATACTGTTATTTATCTGACTTAAGGATATAATTACCACCGGGATTTTTAAAATGCTAAATCAAATACATGAAACAGCTACTGGTGGGATTAATTATTTCTGAACCATGCAGAAGGTCCTAGGACTGCAGCTCTGCTGTAGGGCAGCTGGGGACAGCTCGTGCCTGAGGATGAGTATGGGTGACTGACGGACTGACTATCGGCAAGAGAGAGTGAGTCATTTTTCTGGAATCAACAAGGGGCTCAATCCAGTGCACATCATGACACGAAGTAGTCTGGCATGAACAACTGATGATTCACTTAAAAACTTAATTCAACAAACCAGAGCTGAATCCATCGCAGGAAGCAAACGCGGGTGATTAAGTGTGAAGGGTCACAAGACGTTGAATGAAGAAGCGTTATGTATCATCGAGTTACTGTGGAGGAATAAAATAAATAAAACTGAGATGAGGATGCAGGGTTTTGTCACTTGAGAGTTTGCATCAGAAAATATGCTGCTTAAAGGTCAGTGTGAAAACATAAAGTGACATATTCTCCAGACAGATGACTCACCCTTGACCGTGAGTCTGTAGGAGTACAGCGATGCACAAACACCCTGCATGATTGTTTTCCTCGGATAAACTCTTCCTCCTGTTCTGCTGCTTGGTGTCCTCAGCATTGTTTATGAGGGCTGGAATACAGTGATGTGATGTGTGTCGTAACAAGGGTTTCAGCCCAATATACTGTGATGCTGTTAGTGACTTTTAATTTATTTTAGGAAAACTGTCATTGAATAGCATAGATCACCACAGACAACCATACATAAAAAGTTAACCCTTTATTGGGCACTCTAGAAATACTCTGAGATTCAAAATTTGATTTGATTTTAGTAATTTATTCTGAACATGCAATGAAATTTAACATATGTGAACAAGTAAAATGTAAATAATAATACAAAAATCAACAATTAAGACAATCTTAGACCGAAGAACAGCACAATAGTTTCATCTACATGCTTGAAAAGGGGAGGGAAGACATGCAACTTATTTAATCCCACCCCTCCTCCATAAAATATTAATAATATATATTTATCTCCCTCTTCCTTTTACATTACTCTTTTGTATTTATACACACACACACACACACATACATCTGTAAACACACATTTATACACCATTAAGTACACATACACACATAATCTTTTACCTATGCATTTCTTAATTGTGCTGGCAAAATATCAATAAATAATACATTTATTTATAAATTTAAAAATTTCAACCTTAGTGTGTTATTGGAGGACATAACAAGATTTCATTAGTTTTGTGGAAAAAAAACCTACATATATATATGGCATATAAATAAATAAATCCAAGAAGTGTGTATGAAAAAAAAATGCATGTATTTTATTTCTAAAAAAAATATGAATTTTAGAACATTCAAACATCCCTTTTAGAACACTACAACAACATAAGTGCTGATCCAGACCCCTGTCCACATCCACATGATCCCTCTGAACATCATTCCTTACATTAGTACCATTATTTCATGGTACCTAACAAAGCAGGTACACTTACTGTTCATGCACAGGTGGACCTTACAGACCCTGTAGACCACATTGGACCTGAGATTGTGGACTCACTGTCCTCATTGTAACTGTTGCTGTCGCTGTCGCTGTCTTGTGTGTGGAAATTACCAAAAATAGTCACTTGCCTGATGAAGCGTTAACTTGTACAGCAAACATGACACAAAACAAAGGTAAATCTTTGCGTGTAAACCATGTTTGTGAATCGATACAGCCGAGTATTTACACATTTAGAAAGACCAACTACCACAGTGAGAAAAGAAAACAACACACTAGACAACAGGATACATTTACTGAATATTGTGTGTAGAATGATACCGACTCTGTCTACAAAATCCACAACACTTCTGCTTTTTTGTTCATCAATGCACCATGAAGCCCACAAAGTCATGTAGACTATAAAGTGTCCCTGAACCCAGCATGAAGTCAGAGGAAGTACCACGATGAAAGAAACTGTGTGTAAAACGACACAAAAATGCAGTAGAGCTTTTATTCCAGGATCCCATTTAGGGGTTTGAAGGGTATTATTTCCAATTGTTTATGTACAATCAGAAATGATCATTACTGTGGAATGTAAAACAGCAGGAAAATAAAAAACTAAATTCAGTCATTCTGCCTTAGATGACATTTAAGACCTTTCCTGCTACAGTTCCAGACTTTTAAGATATTCTTTAAGGTCTTGAAATCAAGACGTAAACTCAAGATCTTGTAAGACTTTTTGAAGATCTGTGGGGACTCCATACAGCAGGGGTGTCCCAGGGGCCACTTAAAGCCCTTAAATGGGCTGGACCGGTAAAAAAAAATAACATGTTAACCTATAAATTAGATAAACTCCAAACTTTTCTCTGTGTTTTAGAACTATGCTTTAAAAATGCGAATAACATGAACAACCTGGATTTTCTTGAGTGCAATTTTAACAATATTATGCCTCAGCTTCTGCTTTACACATGTGCAACTAATAGATCACAGTGCATCTACAAAGGCATTATATTGTTAAAATTGCACTTGCGTCTGTTAAGATATTTCAAGTTATTCACATTTTTTTGTCAAAGTATAGACTGTATATGTAAACATTTGCATGTAATTTGACTTTTTTTTTACACTAAAACAAAGAAAAAAAATTGTAATTGTCATTATTTACAGGTTATTATGATAGTATTTTAGTGGTCCGACCCGCTGGAGATCGAAATGGTCTGTATGTGGGACCTGAACTAAAATGATTTTGACACCACTGACTGTTAATATCTTCAGTGTAATATCTGCATTTCACTAATTCATCTTGCGGGCCAGATTGGACCCTTTGGCGGACCAGTCTTAGCCCACGGGCCATATGTTTGACACCCATCATACATCATCACAAAACCATATATCACCATACTCTGGTGATATTTTCTTACACCCCACCTGTCTTCTCATGTGACATTAAGCACGTTTTAATCATAAAAAAAAGCTTCCCATGAGAGCTGCTCTTGGGGATGGAAAGTCAGGATATCAGGTTTAAGCAGCGCTCTGATAAGTACTCCAGAGCCAGACTCATCCAGCCTCATCCATCTTCCAGGTATCAGATTTTCAAAGTGACGCTGCGGCTTAGTCGATTCAACATCTATGTGTTTTACAACGGAGAAACTTGGATCTGAAGGCTCTGACATATCTGACTTAGTGCTTCATAACATGAATAATCAAAGACTAAAAACACAGACCTCACATCAACATTCAAGTCTTTCCTCAGTATCACCGTCAAGTGATGTGACCACTTGTCTCAGTAGCATATGCGCTCTGCTTCTTTCTCGTGTTTCAATTGAAAGACGTTGTCGCCATGGTGGCAGATGACCGAGACCCTGCGTTATTTAACGAGGCAGCTGTGGGGTTATTCTCCACAGCTGACACTGACCTTTGACCCCGCCCCCTAGAAAAGCAAACAGATAATTCCACTTCAGGCTCTCGTGGTTCATTCAATTCACTGCAACTACTGTTTACCTTATGTTACTGCAGACTATTTCCCGAAGCATGAAAAGCATGAGCAGATTTTCTGACTCTGACTTCCCTGATAGAAAATTCACAAGTAGGTTCTCAGAAATAAAACCAGTCGTTCAGGCTCTGAAGTACTGGCAAGTCTTGAAACAATAATCAGCTTCTCATATGAACACGCAATAAGACTTTTTTTGTGGAATCCTTTTTTTTTCACACTGGATGTTCCTATATAATGAACAATTTTGAGCCTATGCTTCAATGTGCTCTAATGTGTAATAAAAACAAGAGATGTTAATGACTTTGCTTAGTTATTCCACTATATTACACTATGTAACTTTATAATGTCATATTTTACATACATCCAGTCCAACCTGTACAGTTATGTCATATGTAAAAACCTGCTCATACAACTCACATCAGCATTTTGATTGAGTCGTTTAAGGAAGCAGCAGAAATTGTGTAAAAATGCAGAGAAATGACACAAAATACCATGCGTAGCACATAAACGTAGAACAACACTGTGTTACATTTAGGCTTTGACAAAAAGTGATTCCATCCTGCACTTTTTGTTCACATTTTCAATTTTTGCTGGAAAAATCTGTGTGAAAATTCAAAATACAACATCCTTTAGAAGTTGGTGTATTGATAAAAGATAAATGTAACAGAAGTGAAATGAAAACATATTTTGTGAGTGACTATGTGTCTGCATGCGTGGACTAATTAGGAAACTGAACCTTTCCTTGTACTAGTTTGAGAAACAGGCATCTCAGATAGAAAACAGTGATAGAACAGCACCATGCATGAAGAACTAAAGCTTACTGGGAACATTTTAAACCATAATGATGATGATGAACCAGCTCTTAGTGTTTGCACACAACAGCTCTGAATTGAAAGTGCATCAATTCACATTTTCTTTTGTTGTTGGTTTCTCTGAAAATGTGATTAAAATCGGAGATACATCTTCCAAAGTAAAGAAAAAAACCTTTATGGAAAATAAAACATTCATTCTGTTGCTTAGCATCTTTTTGCTGTGCAATAATTCCTTCTTTTGGCTGATTTTCAGATCATACACATCAGCAAAGCCACTGGAAATTTGAATGTAATGGTTTACAGTCTACATGTATGCTCTGTCCACAGGAACATGAATATTTTGCAAAAGGAACGTTCAGAAACAGCATTTTAGGTCAATACAACTCAGATTTTTTAACAATGCTTTCCAAAGTGAAGGCTTATAAGACTCCAGTTTGTGTGCATCTGTGTGTTCAGGAAAAATGGAGAGATTGGAAAATAATGGTATCACAACCGGTGTATGATCTGCGGTAGATCGAGGTCAGGTCTGGAGAAAGACCAGAACAGCATTATGGACAAATCCACATCATTTAAAGAAAACACTTTAACAACCAGAGCCAACACTTAAGGAAACTTATGTTTATAACTGAACCTGTTTTTCTGTTCACCTTCATAACATCAGTTGGATGTTATGATTGTTTGTATGTTAGTATTATTCATGGTGTTCACATGTTGGAGCCCAATACTAATAATGGTATAATGGTTTGTTGAGCATTCACAAGAGTTTGTAGTTATCTTTGTGTTGTGGAAAGAATTGTTTTTTGTTTTTTTTTTAATGAGGAAGAAAATATCTGTTAACCCATAAAGACCCAAACGGCCACTGGTGACCAAAATCATCTACTGATCTAAAATGTTCATTAACTTCTGATCCACTTCACCTATTAATGCATGTAAATAATTAGTGTAAAATACAGTTTGTCATCTTTTCATGGTCATCAGATATGACCCATTTGGACGTTCAGAGGCTCAGTAGTTACCATGGAAACACCTTCATCTTCTACAACATTGATTCATCAGTAAAACCGATGGAGCTGGATCATTGACAGTGGATGGAAACACTCATTTTATGTTCAGTTAATGATAGATTTGCTGATAAAGTCACTTTTTCTTTAGTTTTCTCTTTTTCTGATATAATAACCCACAACTTTAATCTGAGCTTTTACGAACATCTACATGATCAGTAAATTAAATATAGGAAAATAAATGATTTTCACAGAAAAAAAAAAGCAAAATACAGACAATAATATTATCATAAATGGTGATAAATCACTTAAGAAAGGTTAAATCTAGAGAAAAAAATAGCACTGGGTCTTTATGTGTTAAAAAATATCCAAAGTTACGCTCTCTCCACAGGTTGGCTATTCAATTTGACTTAAATCCAACATATCCTCATGAGACACAGCAATGCATTTCTGTCCTCTGTAGGGGCCAAGAGTTTTACAGTTTTACTAAAGAAAAAAAAAAAAGCTGTCCACTGAAAAGGAGAAAAAAACAGTATCTGAAAAAACTGTTGCACCATGCTGTTGCCTATCAAGACAATTATTAAATGTAAAAAAATAACAACAACTAAAAAAAGTTTAGCTGTAGTTGTCCCTAAAAAACAAGAGGGACTTATTTTGTTTTCAACAGTACAATCACCTCTTGAGGTGTATTTTGAGTTTTTACGTGAATAGCATACAACAAATGTCAAATCATACACTTAAATTATTCAAATCTAATGGAATTTATGTATAAATATGCTGTTAATAACCCGTTCCATCTCCATTTGTACGGTGCTTGATAGTGGAGGTGTGCTTTGAAGTGCTCCAGTTTGGCCTGGATATTAAAAACCTTGGCAGCCTCTTTATTCTCTGTTACAAAGTTAAGATTGGTGTCAAGAAGAGATTATACAAAGAGCATATATTATTCATAACAAAAAACAGCCAGACGAGGAACTGAAGTAGTGCTACTACACGGCCCTTGTGGAAATCACCCGGCTGGTGTTTTTTCAGGGTTTTCCTCCATGTTTTACTCGCTGCTGCTTTGTAATATGGCCGGTGACCTTAACGTACGCAGCGGGGGGTGGGGAAGTTGACGGTGTTTCAGTCCAGATCAGCTCAGAAACAAGTGCTACTGAGAATTTTCACATCGATCCCAGCCGTTCACCCTTGTTAACCTCAGCAGGGTAATTTATGGCCGAAGTAAAAACACATGGCCTCCTTATAACTATAATTGGACACATAATGGATGCTAGTTTCCCCATCTTTCTCTCGCTCTCTCTTTCTTTCCTACTGCTTATTCTGCTGTCATTTCATTCTACCAGTGCCTCTGTCCTTCGTCTCTCCATCTGTGTCCACGCCTTTCTCCATGACGTGTTGGCGTACAATTCACCCAACTGACTCATATGAGACTAACTTTCTCAACGGGCTTGTAGAGTCAGAAAGTCTCTGGATTTTGTTACTCACATCAAAGTGCCTCCTCCATTTTTCTTTCTCTTTTTTCGACCCCCTTGGACCGTCCTCCTCTGGTCCTCATTTCTCAGCTCATCTCTTTTCCCTTCACTTCAAGTAGAATTACAGAAACACATTTGTAACACCGGTCTGACTTGAAATAGACACAAAATATAGAGGGTAATCGTTTCTACTTCTGTTTATGTGCAAAGATAATGGAATTTCACATCACTGTAGTAGAGGGAAAGACTATTACTATTATTGCTTACTAGTATAAGAATCAAACTATTTCATCACAAATGACATGACAGTCTGGGCCTCACTACCACCAAACACATCTGCTCCCTGTATAAACAGGCTCCAAAAATCATGGATAAAAACCAGTCAGGTACCACCACTGCTGTATTCTCCAAAAATACAACTTGCTAAGCTTTAAAAGCTTTAGTGACTTATGTTTCCTCAAGCTAATTTTCAAATGTATGAATAACTTAGCACCTGAACCACTCAGTCAATTCGTTGAGAGACAAAACAACAATAGAGTCACCAGAAGCTCCTCTAATCTGAACTGCAAAATCCCATTCTGCAGGACCACATTCGGACAATCACCCTTCTCCTGTAAGAGTGTTAAACTGTGGAACGCACTGCCATCAGAAATCAAATCCATCTCAGAGTTTAAGATGTTCACCAGCAGAACCAAAACCTGAGAGTGAGTGAGTGAGTGAATGCTTCATATATAAATGCAACACTGGACTGTAGAAGTGTATGGTATGTTCATTTTAAATGATGTATATGTTGATGTATATATGGATTTTGATGACATTTTCATGAAATGTTGATACTGGCACAAGGAACAAATGATGAAATTTTAGTATCAACATTTCATGAAAATGTCATCAAAATCCTTCCATAGCTTTTCCAGTTATCTTGCTAACAGACAGACGACCAAACAGACAAACCCTGATGAAAACATAACCTTCTTGGTGGAGGTAATGACTAACCTTAGTGTGTAAAATGAATAATGCATCTTCTCTCCCTTACCTTTTATAATAACCCTGAAATGCATTGAAACTAAACTAATGAAAATGTAAGGACTACATATGCTTGTGTCAAAATGCTGGGGGTATAAATAAACAGTTGCCAGAAAAATAAAATACTCAGGTGAATTACAGATATCAAATAAACTAAAGTACTTGCACTTATTTACATCCTACCTCTGCTTGTTTTCTTTTCTCCTCTTCATTTTTCTCATCTTTTTCACATGTAGGATAGTAGAGCTTTGAGCACAAATTGTGAAAAACACTATGCAGTTAACACTTAAATGCTATAATGTATGCAAATGTTCCTAGTGCTAAAAATGCATGCTTTTTTCAGTTTCTACAAACACCTTTTATGCCAAACTGCATTTCTCACTGTTTCTTCTTCATCCCTGACGTCTTCCCTTCTCTCCTCCACCGTCCCCACTTCTTTCATTTCCCAGTTCCCTCATGTTCTCATCCATCTCCCCAGTTCTGCTGCTTTAAAGGAAGCATTGAACTAAAGCCTCCTCCCTTATCTTGTCTCCTTTTTCTTTTTGTTCAGTTATACAAAGCCTCGCTTTAATACATGAACTTAGGAATCAAAACACACACCAGGTAACATGACATTCAGGAGCCCTCTACGTTGATAGGATGTTATGTTAATGATATACCTGTCATTCCGTTGCACACAGCTGGTAGTTGCTATAGAAACATAACACCTCGCAGCAGCACAAGTTGTTGCTATAGGTAACAATACATCACATGAAGCCTCCTATAGATTAAGGTAACTTGTCACAATCATGTCACAAAAGGCATCATTTACAGGCACAAGCGAAGGATTTCACACCCTGTGGAGAAGAAAAATCTCTGAAGTGGGACTAGTTTTCTGTGGCAAAATATAATGAAGTTGTTTAAAGTCTACTGTGACAGAACGCATCTGATAAAAGCCAAGAATATATAATTGTCTTAATAGCTTTAATAGTGAGCATGCAACGCTAAACAGTGGAAGCAAATTAGTAATTATTACCATGATTGCACAGAGGGAGGCTCATTATTTATTGAGCGCTAATTTCTAAAATTGCTTATTAAAGCAGTGAGTTGGAAAACAGAGGAATGGATTCTGCATTATATATAAGTTGTATCTGATGGGAGGTAAAATAAAATGCGCCCATTAATATTCATAAGGTCCATGTGGGATAAAAATTACAACAAGACAGACTCTGTATTTAGCCTGAATAATCAGCGGTTGGGTATAAGGTGTGAGTGAATATTAACCTTTCATTTCATATTGTCATTGCACACAGTAGAGTAGACCATGACCTTGTTGTATCAGGGCTTGAGTGGTTTGTCATGAAGCTGCTGGTCTGACCATGTCTTTCTTCCAGCTCTACTTGTGTTTTTTTTTTGTTTTTTTGTTTTTTTGTTACTCCGGCCGTGTTACACAGATACTACAGATGCACTTGGCTTGTTTTCTGTCTCTGTCCTGTCACCACTGGCTGACAAGCACTTAACGCTCCCATCTTCTGTTTTCGGGCTTTTCTGTCATCTGCACTCAGCGTTGACAATTGTATATTTTGTCCTTCCAAAACAATTTCCCCAACTATTTGACCGCTGTTTTTATTTAATGTTCTGCTTTTTGGTGTCTCACCCCTTTCCCTTTCCATATTTGTTATCCGTCACCCGTTATTTTCCAACTTCCTGTTCCGCTTCCTTCTCATTTTTTCATCTCCTATACTCTCCATCTCATCTTTCTCCTCTTTTACTACACAGAGGAAATACCTCCTCCTGCTCTTTAAACAATGTGTGGGTTCCTGTTTGACGCACACTGCGAACCGAAAGGAGAAAACCAAGAAGAGAAGGAGAGACAGCGTGAGAGGGAGTGCAGAGAAAACCCGAGAAAATTGGCTGGTTGTGTTTGTCCTTGTGATTCACCATCTGTCTGAGCGGACTTTCCTCCAGCAGTATTAGCAACAAGATGATTGACATGAAAAATACATTAAAATGTGAGAGGGAGGAGAAAACGCAGCTACTTCGAATACAAAAACGCTTTCGTCTGACGCTTCCTGAATCTTTACATGGATTTTACTGCCTGGAGATATGTAGCAGAAAAGGAAAGAAGGAGTGACCAAATAAAAGGAAAATTAAACAGATTAAAAATAGATCTGCGAGAGTAGGAGGGGTGTGGGTGGGGACAGACACAGGGAGATAAGATGAGAAAGTAAGATGGGGTGGAAGAAAAGGATAGGAAGACAAAATTATTCAGGGTCACAACCAGAATGCATTTGCAGACAAACGGAGAGAGTGAGAATGGAGAGGGAGATGCACAGATATAGTGCATTTTTGAAGAAGAAAGAGGGAGATAAGGATGCAAAGCTAGAGAGATGAATAGAAAAATACACTAAGGTCATGGGTGTGTGCTTGTTCCCATGCTAAATTTGTTTTATCCTCTTATACACACTCACACTGGAAACCAAATACACCACGACTGTCACTTTACATTGGACGACTACATCTGGAATCACTCTGATGACAGATTGAAACTCTATTGTTCACATGGTAAATAAAACTAAATAAAAGATCAGATAAGAAGTGTGTTTACATGCCCCGAAGCATTTAATCAGAATAAAACTTTGCCGAGCTGCAGAAAGTGGTTCCATCTGCCGCGAATCGTCTAATCTGGTGAAATGTAACAGCTTCTCTGGCTTTTTGTTTGGCCTCAAAAACACTTGTTTAAAAAACATATTGTCGTAACATTTTTATCATCAGTATGTTCAGCAATTAAATGTTAAAGTTGTTCTAAGAAGATGTGTTTACATGAAGTTTGTGCTGTAGTTTGTTTAATGTTGGAAGCTTGTGGTTTCTCACATTAGATCATTCATTAACCCTTAAAGATCTGGAACTGCTTTTGTGGTGACTTCAAAATTAATTTGTCACCATTATATTTTTTTAATGACAATCAAGTATTTTCCTGTATTTAATTTTCTGATCATGTAGATGTTTATAAAAACTCAGAGTTAATCCAAAGGTTATTATATATAAAAAAAGGAGAAAACTGAAGAAAAAACATACTTTTTCAACAAAATATATCATTACTTGAACATTAAAACAAGTGTCTACAACCACTGTCATTTGTCAAACTACATGGGTTTTACTGGTGAAGTAATTTAGCAGAAGATGACAGTGTTTCTGCGTTTAATACAGAACCTCTGAATGTCCAAATGTGGCATATCAAATCCCATTAAAGCCTGAGAAACTGCATTTTACCTGAATGAATACAGTGTTTTGATAGGACTAGTGGTTCAAAAGTTATTAAACATTTTATATATCAGGAGATGTTTTTGGTCCCCAAAGGCTGTTTAGTTCTTTGAAAGTTAAAAAGTTAATGATGATAATGAACAGCCACAATATCCTGATTTCTGTGATGAAGTTTCATCTCAGATCCAGGAAAATCCTTGGCCTTGTGGTTTAGTTCTTAAGAGTCTCTCTTTTCATGTGCGTCCCTAGATGCTGTTAACTTTGAGATGCAGTCAGATAATATCAAATGACATCTGGTTCCTGGAGTCCAACACTTCACATGAGTACACGAGCTTGTGCAAATCTGACGCAGAGAACCTTTAAATATTTGATTGCCCAACAAAATAGTTATACCAACCAAAGACATATGTTTTGCTACCATTGAGTTGCCGTTTCTCCAGGATACATGATCACACTTGCCTAGCAATCGCATTCTTACTGAAAATTGTGCATCACAGTTGAACTATAAACGATGTATTACAATTATATATAGAGAGAATCGCACATGGCACCTAAAACTCAAGCCAAGAAAGTCACAGTTTGTTAACATTGTTAATATTAAAGTAGCGTCTAATTTTGGGTGAAAAGGCTCAATGGACTGTATCTCTTGTTGGAAGTGATGTATGCTACCAACACTAAAATGGCCTCAGTGTCCTCTGAGAGTGAGGTAAAAAAAAAAAAAAAAAGCATTAAAAGCAGTGAAAATCACTAGAAGTCTGGTCATGTTGGAGCTGTAGAAACATCTTCAGTTATGATGAAAGTTTTACCATAAACTCAGAGTTTCTTGGTTTTAAAATTATCTTTTAAATTGACAGTCATACAGTGTTGCCCATAAAGTTGGAATAATAGTGTTTTCAGACACGTTTCTCTTTGTATTCCTATTTATAAACGTCTACAATGACCTGGTGCAATGATTATATACTGAGTCCCAGTTACACTTTATCAAGAATAAATCATATTGTCACAATCATTTCATGAGAAGAGGTCAAAATATTTTATTCCAATTTTATGTGAAATGTGCAAAAGATGATATAGAGCTTGGCAATATGACAAAAAAAAGTTATGTTATGAGTGACTTATGATTTTCTATTATTATTATTTATTATAATCAACTAGACCAAACTAGCTGTCGGAAGCGGCCCTTTGTGGGCAATCTAGAAATGGTAAATCATCCAAAATCGAACCAGTTCTTCCTCTCCATGATATTGATTGATGTGAAAAATTTGGAATTTCTAAAGCCAATATTTTTCAAGTTATCACATTAACATGAAGGATATCTGGTGGCAGTGGTGGTCGGACCAAAAACATAATATCCCCGACACTGCGTTCGGGGATATAATTAAAAAGAACTAATGACAGAACGTGACTCTTTATCAAAATTATATGCTATAAATCACTGCAGGAACATTCACAATTGGTTTATTAAAAAGAGCAAACAGGTTGGATAATCCATTTTTCTTGAGCAAGAAAGATTGCAATTTAGGCATTTTTCACAATTTTTGAAAAAAGCTAAACATTGATGAATCAAATTTATGCAATATATGCCCACCCCTATGACGGAATAATTCATTTGACTGAAAAAAATGACTGTGATCCATTTTTTTTTTCTGAAATATGGTTCCATGTAGTACAACAGGAAGAGGCAAGGGTTCAGCTCTTTATTCGAAGTGAAAATAACACATCACGTTGAACATGAATGGATGCAAAACTGCGATGCACCAAGTTGGTAACAGAATTACAGCATCCACTGCTGCTGAGCTGTTCACAGATGATGCTACAGGGCAGTTGACCGTCAACATCTGTGGATACCTGATGTTGCTTTATACCATATGTTTCACATGTTTTGTGGCTCTAGAGCAAAAGCAGCAACATGCAACAACCACATCTGCACCTGAGCCTTCACCAGTTCTTGATCTGAGGAGGAAGTGTAAGATTTAAGGTTTACATTTACATCCGGTGGTTTGGTTATTCAACATCAAACATCGTCTGGTAAATCCTCTTAGTGGTACACAGGACAATGCTAATGTTCATGCGAGCCGAGATTAACAGGCATTTAAACCCAAATGAAGGCTTCTGAAATAAGCCTATGTTTGTTTTAAGCCCTCTTCCTTTTTAATAACTATTAATAGATGTTTGAGCAGCTGGTGAGTCAAGAGACTGCGATTCATTTGAATATTATGTCAAAATTGCAGCTTTGCATTTCCAATTTTAACACGGCAACAACATGAAGAATCACAGCTATTAGGGCATAAATGTAAAACATCAAGGGATGGAATAAATAAAAACTATCCAAGACTGAAAATTATATGTGGGATTCTTTTCCTGTCTGCTTTCTATTTCTATCCCAGTGTCTTTGTTTCACAGGAAGAAAGCAGTAAACACATACCATGCAGGAGGAAACGTAGGATTATTTACAGTAACACGTGCTCATACTCATACTCATATTCATGCCGTACCAATAAACAGTAGAGACTGATGTACTTGAGGTGTACTTTTTAGTGTTTCTACACCTGTGTCAGTGTTAGACTCTAAATAGAATTTGTTAAGCTTGAAACGGTCGACAGCCTTGCCCTATGAAGGTTTGTAAGAAAAACGGCACCTCTTCAAAACACTGGTGTTGTCAGTGAAGTGACAAGTCTGTATGAAATAAGACAAATACAGCTGTGATCCCAGAGCTGGTTCAATCTGCACGGGAAGGAGATGTGCTGCGCTCCGAATATAAAGTATCTTAACATTTGAAGCACCTGAGAGGGGCTGACTGTACTGTCGTGCATTAGGGTATCTCTTATGTGACACATGGTTGGTGGTGCAGCTATTTCATTCAAAGGAATCTCCAGTATGTGCATCTGTCTCAACTGAAGATACTTTCTCTTTGGCTTCTCCTGGTATGTGTGTGTGTGTCAAGGAAACAACAGTGGGTCTTTAACGTATGAAGACCCAGCGCTTCTTTTGTTGCAGTTGTCAAATTGGTGAAAATCATGTATTTTCCTGTATTTAATTGACTGATCATGTAGATGTTCATTAAAACTCAGATTAAAGTTGAAGATTATGATATCAAAAAGAGAGAAAACTGAAAAATATATCAATAGCAAAATAAAAAGTGTCTCCATCCACTGTCATTGATCCAACTCCATGGGTTTTACTGGTGAATCAATGCTGTAGAAGATGACGGTGTTTTCACAGTAACTACAGAGCCTCTGAACATCCAAATGGGTCACGTGATGACCATGAAAAGATGACAAACTGCATTTTACACCGTTTCTTTACATGGGATAATAGGTTTAGTGGATCAGAAGCGTAGATCAGTAGATGGTTTTGGTTGCTACTGGTTGTTTGGGTCTTTATGGGTTAAAGCAGATAATAAACTTAACATTAATAAACGTCTGTGTTTGTGTCTGTAGGTGAAATATGACCGCGGCTGCAGGTGTGCTAACGGGCTTGGCAAAGCTAAAACGTCAAGACTCCTCCCGCTCTCAGCATCGTCCCATTCCTTCGTCTCCTGGGTTGGGAGGCGCTGCTCCAGAGGCTGCCCCCAGGTACTTTTTTCAGCTGTAACTCCACTTCAGACTTTTAAACCCTAACACTTTCACTCAATAATGAAGTCGCTGAATCAGAATATAACTAAATTTGCACTTTACTACCTTCTGTCGGTTTATCTGGACTCTGCTTTTTAGGTTTTCCATCAAACAAAAGTAGTGAATATTACCTGGTACTTATCTGGTATCACCTCCATCATCAAATAGAATCGTCACTATCACTGTGTCAAGACATGACAAAGCCAATCTATCGTTTTTACATAACTTAGTCAACTCATTGTAACATATTGTTGCTGCTGGGTGAAAACCTCTTATGTCCGAAATTATAACTTTTAAGGAAACTGGAAAAACAATGTATGTTCTAAATAAATGAATGGAGTTAAGAGATGTAGTCACAAGTCATTTTCAACACTTTTCATTGGTTAAATATTTCTAAAACTGTCAGGTTCATGTGAAGAATGACCAATAAAATAATTTTGTGACAAAAAAAAAAGACCAAAAATGGACTTACGAGGTTTGTTCCCGACAGCGACAAGATATCAATTTATTATACAACAATCCACAAAATCACTGCCACATTCAAATGAGGAGATGTTCTAATAGAATCTATGCTTTGTTTCATGTGACAACGAGTTAGACTGAGGGGGTTAAAGGTTGAAAGTTAAATATTAACCCTTTAAGCGCCAAAGTTGCAAGATTGTGACAAGTAACATGACTGAATGAAACAGATTATAGCTCCAGCTAGAGTTGTCAAATCTTGTTACCACCTCCCACCTATAAATGGCAGACAGGTGCCCCTTCAACCCTAACACCATTTCAGGGTGTGTTTCAATTTAAAGTGAAGAAGAAAATTGAGTTTGAAAGGTGTGGTTTGGAGCTGGTTTAGTAAGTTAATAAGAAAAATTCTGAACTCTTGATGTCAAAATTGGCGCCTAAAGGGGTTCGCTCATTTCATTATCCTCATAAGGAAATTTGATCTCCGCATTTCAGCCATTCTAATAAACACAGCACCGAGCATTAGGGTTAGCTATTAGGAGCAGTGAGCTGCTATTGAAGGACCAACTCTAGATCTTCATCCAGTACCCTGGTCAAAGAATCATCCTATATGTACCTGTTAAAAAGTACCTGCAGTGGAAAATGAGCAAAGTACCAATACTTGTAGCCTCCATCAGTCTGCAGTGTGTGGTAGATGTGGCCTGTGCTTAAATAAACATAAAAAAAAAAACAAACCCTGAAATGTGTTGATTTATTTTCCTTCTGTTTAGGAAGAGGAAGCGTCGGTCTGATGTGGTGGTGGTGCGCGGCAGGCTTCGCCTCTATTCCGCCTCTGGGTTTTTCCTCCTCCTGGGACTGGTCATTTTAGCCATCGGGATAGGGATGGCGACGCTGGGTTACTGGCCGCACAGTGAAACCATACACTCAGCCAAAACTCCAACAGGTGTAGGAACTAAGCCTCCGGCTGTAGGAGGAGCCAAAACATCTGCTACAGATGAAGCCGGCGGAGTCAAGATGATGGTCTCAGAAGGAGAGGTCTCTAATTCCAGCACAAGTCATGATGTGGAAGGTAATGAAGGGGCAGCTGTGTCTAAGTCATATGTTTTATACAGCAGATATACAGGGTGTCCCAAAAAAATCTATACGCACTTTAAATAATTGTAAGTGTTTAAGTAAGTGTTTATTCATCCATCCATTTTCTGAGCCCACTTTATCCTCACTAGGGTCACGGGGGTCGCTGGAGCCTATCCCAGCCACTTAAG
>JAPQRP010000018.1:13704674-13725819 GCA_037367295.1 Apogon hyalosoma
GGTGATAAGTACTCAGTTACTATTGTTGACAGGAAACTACATGTAGGCTCCAAAATGGCATCATGACCTTTGACCTTGAGCGACCTTGAAAGGTCAAACCCATTGTCTCACGTTTGGAGAGGGAGATGTCCATTAAGAGCTAAAACATTTTTGCGAGGGGCGGGGTTTGTTGTGTCTGGCACCAGTTGTTTATTTTTGTTTTCGTTGTCTCTGATAAAGACGTTCCACTTGACAACACTGCTGTGGTTCACTTAACGAATAAGATATTTTTCCAACAAACATTTTATAATCAAGCAAAGAAATTCCTCTAAAACATAAAATGATCTGAATTAGATTATACTTTGTGTTTCTAAAATTCGTAACGTGTGTTTCCGTAGATTGAACTGTGATGTTTGTATCTTATCTTGGTAGAAGTGCACTCAACCACTGACCTGGAGTATGAGCAAAAATAAGAAAACACTGTTGATTCTCACAAATCTATGGGAACTAACAAAATAAAGAGAATGTGTAGGATACAATCAAAACTAAAAGAACATTTGTTTGGATATAGTTTCTTTCATGTGGCAGATTGTCATGAAAAAAGCTTTCATTGACCCTGCAGACCTTACAAAACTCTAAGAAGTTCTGGTTTTCTGAGTAATCCTCAAAGCTTTGACAGGTGATGCATCCAAACTCCATCTCCCTCTTTCTAAAGGGACACTGTGAGCAAACGGAGCAGAACACATGTATGTTCTCCATCACTCTGCAGAGCATCATCTCAGTATTTGTTGAGTCCCGAGCCAGTGTGTTACGGAGGGAGACAGCTCGCGCCTTCTCACGTCCTCGGCTGTGTCAAACACTTCAGCTCACCGAGGCGCTGTCACAGCTCTGTAATATTCTGTGAAATCACGTGACATGCATAAGTGCATTCTTACATCATGTCTGGTATTCATCCAAAGTCTGATGATTAAAAAAATGCAGGCTGTAACTGCAAAGAATTGATGGCTCTAGGCTTTCTTTATATTAGATTTGTTGGCAACAGGAAAAATATAGTATAACGATGATAACGTTACTGCTTAACTTGCAAAAGATAAGTGTATTTATAATCTACCTTTACTCTAGAAATACAGAAGAAGAAGATAAGTGATAACTAGACACAGAAAACCAACAAAAACTAGCACTACAATGGAACGCATATGCAGGAAACACTATGACAAAATACAGAAAAAGAAAAATGTGTTTTAACAAACACCAGGAACAAATAAATCAACCACACTGAATAATTCTACTATGTTGTGCAAGAACTCAAATCAAGTCAATCCCTTGGCCCTTAAAGCACATTCCCAGGATTTGGATTCATATTTTCTGTTGTTTTAGTTACTTGGAGTGGATGTGATTTCACTGTCAGCGCTGACAGCGCTACTATCGGACCAAGAAATGAATATCCACCAAATATGGTGGGTCTAGAAATGAGAATATGCTCTTGGTTCTGGATTGTCTTCAGGATCAGTAAGAAAACGCTCATGTTGATAGACACCGTCATGCAACAGTAGCTGACTTCATTCATGACAAATTGAAAAAAAAAAAAAAACAAAACGGTCTAGTTCAGGAGTGTCAAACTCCTTTAATTCAGGGGCCACATTCAGCCATATATGATCTGAAGTGGGCTGAAACAGTAAAATAATAACGGCAGAAAAAAGTAAAACTACATAACAATAATGTTTACATCTTAAAGTTTCATTAAAAATGTGAACAACATGAACAACCTGAAATGTCTTAAGAAATTTAAATGTATTTTTAACAATATTATGCCTCAGTTTATCATTTACACATGTAAACTGCAACTTATAGATCACAGTAACTCTACAAATACACACAACATTTTGTAACAGGCAGAATATTGGTAAAAGTGCACTGACTTGTTCATATTTGTTCATGTAATGTCCATTTTTTGTGAAACGATAGTTTCTAAATGTGAACATTTTCATGTAATGTTCCTTTTTTACACTAAAACAGGGGGAAAAAAATTGGAATTGTCATTATTTATATGTTATTATGATTGTATTTTACTGGTCTGATTCACTTCAGATCATATTGGTCTGTATGTGGAACTGAACTAAAATGTTTTAATATCCTTGATTGTTTATATCTTCAGTGTAATTCTTACATTTCACAAATTAATCCCACAGGCCGGATTGGATCCTTTGGCGGGCCAGTTTTGGCTCACCTGTGGTCCAAAGTCATCTATAAAATTCTACAATCTGGATCCAGTTCCAAGATAAGCCAAGATAGTGTATGATTTTCAATTCAAAATACGCAGCAGATTTGGAATTACTGACAGACAGACAGACTGGACTGCAATATCCTCACTGTGCATGATTATTAAACATAACATTGTGAAGGCTTGCACCTGTGCACACAAATGTCCATCACTAAATCCCACTAGATCACATATTTATATCCACATCAATAGAACAGAATGACTTTGAAGACTTGAGACCCAGGTGAGCTCTCCCCTGAGACAGAAAGAGGATTGATTTTTCACACATTTCTCCATTTCAGTCCCTTCCCCAGAGTAACAGCTGGCTTTCATTTCATATTTCTTTGGCCTGTGTAGTAGTAGATTGTGGTGTGATACGCGTGCGCCCACTGTGTGTTACGCCCTTGTGTTATTTCCTGTAATAACGTCGGTGATGTGGGCAGTTTACTGACATAATCAGCTAATAAACAGACTAATTACTACAACACATCTGGAGGGTAAATTGAATGGTTTGCAGATTAGCTGAGGAGAACGGCTGCCAAGAGGGCGAACTGCATTAGCACAGCTGCCACAGATAATAACAACGCATCATGGGTTAGGGTGAGCTGCGTCGAATTAGTAATGGAAATGAGTCATCCAGTCGGTAACATATTGGTTTCTGGAGTGGCGAATGCTCTATTATGAACATTCTCTGATAGGAAGAGATGGGAAATGTGTTGAAGTTCATATCTCTCCAACATACTCAAACTGCTCTACTGGTTGAGTCCAAATCTATTTTGAAACATGGCTCGCAGATATTAAATGGACAAGGAAGTTATTTGATGTTCTATTTGTCACGTGGTGAGGATCGTTAGCATTGGGTTTAAGGTCATTTCTTTTGCAAATTATACGACTGCAGCTGTCGGTCATGGTCTTTAAATCCCTTCACCGGATGTTATGATTATGTCATTCTGAACTTTCTCCCATACTTTGCGTTGAATCCTGTGTAATTAAGCAGAAAACTGAGGGCCCCTGCAGTGTGTGTGTGTGTCGCTCAGAGACCTTGTGGCGATGGCTCCGGTGTGCGAGTTTGTGGGTTCATGTGTCTATCTGTGTCTTTGTGCGCTGCCATGAGCCAGCAGTGGGGGTGCCAGCCTAGTTGCCATAGCAGCCTGAGATGTGCTCTGGACCCCTGCCTGAGGAGTAAACTCACTTACACACACACATGCGCATACAAAGTAAAGAGATATAACCTCTAACTGCTAGCCATTAAATCAAAGCTTAAAAATCTAAACAGTAAAACAAGCGCATAATCCTGAGGTTTATCCAATTGGCCGGTTCTGTGTCTCGTGGTAATAATGGCCACATCAGGCAAGGTCAGTGCAATTTATTTTATGCACTTGACTTGGATTTGCTGAATTAGAGTCAGCATGGAGTAAAAACATCTAACATACTACATAACTGTACTAACCTATAAAGACCCAGTGCTACATTTATAACAGTTCCCAAATTGCCTTCTATGAACCTTTCTTAAATCAGTTATCACCATTTATTATGATAATATCCTCTGTATTTTGCGTGTTTTTAGTGAGAATCAAGTATTTTCCTGTGTCTAATTCACTGATCATGTAGATGGTCACAAAAGCTCAGATTAAAGTTGAGGGTTATTACATCAGAAACAAAGAAAACTGAAGAAAAAGTGACTTTTTCCAGCAAATATATCATTAACCCTGTAAAACCTGAACCATTAAATCACTGACAGAAAATTCCAGTTCTTTGAAACTGGAGCCTTTATTGGTCCTTCTGATTAACCCCCAATGTTTTTTTTTTGTTTTTTTTTTCAAATATCAGTTTCCATGTATGAGTTTCAATTCTGTATCATATTTGATACATTAGGTCTCGATGCTCAAGTATTATCATTTTTGAACAAACAAAAACATAATATAACCCAAACATGTCTAACAAATTGTTAGTTTCTTTTCAAAATTGGCAAAGTTCTGCCTCTTTCCTCATTAATTTCAGTCTTGTAGTGTCACTGGAAAGGCCTCTGGTGAACGAATTCCTCCCCCTGGTGGATTATCCATGTATTGCATGTATCTAATTGTAAACATCAGGTTTTTCAAGAAAAAAAATATCAGTGATCATGTAGAGGGCTTCAAAACTCATGTATCAAATATGATACGTTTGTCGTTAGGGTTAACTGAACATAAACCAAGTGTCTCCATCCACTGTCATTGATTAAACTCCATGGGTTTTACTGGTGAATCAATGTTGTAGAAGATGACAGTGTTTCCACGGTAACTACGGAGCCTCTGAACATCCAAATGGGTCATATCAAATGACCACGATAAGACGACAAACTGCATTTTACACCAGTTATTTACATGTACTGATAGGATAAGTGGATCAACAGGTTTTAAACAGTTTAGATCAATGGATTTTTTTGATCACTGGTGATTGTTTGGATCTTTATGGCTTAAAGAATAATGCTTTCAGACCTAAATATAGTTGGCCCTTTTGCCCATACTGTTGTCTTGGTTCATAGTCAAACCCATCAGGGATTGTTCTGCCAAAGCTGCAGTGGTACAGAAGGGGAGGAAGGCTGTGGTGATAACAGATGTACTGTAAGGCCTGGAGACTCCACTTGTACTGTGACATGGCTACAGAAGCAGAAAGCAGAAAAAAAAAAAACAACTTGTACCCAGTGATGCCAACATTATGCAAATGAACTCTAAGCTTCTATTTGAATCACAGCTTTCAAGTTCTAAAACGGGCTTCGACCTTTTCAGCTTCGTCTCTCGTGTCTAAACTTAGAAGGTCTTTGTTTAGCGTGACTTATCATCGAGTACGTTTAGAATTATGAAGTCTATGTAAGAAATTATGACCTTTCAGGAGTACAATGGATTCTTTGGAGTGGAGTCACGTTCATAACAGAGCATTTTATCTAATTCTACATGTCAGCAAGTTTATTGGTTATGGAAATACTACAGCTGCATAATGCCAGTAAAAACAGTTACATAATACCCAATATGGCTCTGGAGGAGCCTTGTCAAAAAATGACTCACAGAATCTGCCAGGATAACGAATGCCCCTTATTAAACACATACATGAACAGTGAAGTGAAGAAAGCTGCAATATGGTGTTGGAATGAGTGTATCAGTGGAGAATAATGTGGGATGTCGGGCTATACAGCTGCATAATGATTCACCATTAGCAGTCACCTCGAGCCAGTAACAAATACAACCTGCTATGAGCTGGAGTCGTCTTTAAAACTCTTACCACAGCGTCAGTATGTGCGTATTTTCACCTCTAGTCAATACCTGCAGTCACTGTAACGGCAAATCAATGTCAGATGCTAAAGAAGACAGACAAAAATAAGGCAGAGGACCTAATGATCTCAACTAAATTTGAGTGTGAAGAACTGTTTGTGTTAAAATAAGTAAATATCAGCGCCTTCCAAAATTTCCTACTTCACTAATCCTGATTTTAGCCGTCGAGTTGTAAACCAAACTCACTGTGATGAAGCACATCAATACTAGTGTTAATACACATGAAAATAAGCAAATATTTATTAGGAAAATAACATTTTATAGGAGAAAAAGTCTCAGCATGACCCTTTCAATCTTAAAGTCATGTCTAACCTTCCCAGTGTGATGCTGACAGTAAACCATCATGAAATCTGTATAAAAAAAAGTGATATTAACACCTATAATCAGAGGCGTCTTTCAGAGTGGGAAAGCCAAACCTCACTAGTTTTTCAAGTTTTTCTAATGCTCTGTTTTATGCGTTTGCCTCCTTCTGCTGGTTTGTTTGTCAGTTTGCGTCTGAACTAACATGTAAAAATTCACACAGGAACACAAGGAGGCCGGCTGATTGAGTGGGTTGGAGAGTTGCGGATATTGTCGGATGAGTCTGACTGGTTTGAAGAGCACTTCAGGGCCTCAGTTCCCTGTGGTAAAGGACCGTATGATTGCAAGATAAATCAGGGAAAACATTCTAAATATAGTGTACACATAAAGTATTGATGATATTTTAAGTTGCACCATTTTTTTTTAGGTGTAAAGCTGTAAAAAAAAAAAAAAAAAAAAAGACACAACCATTTCAATGTTCAATGTATAGAGAAAAAACGTCAATAAATATTATATTTATGTATTTATATAGATAGTATGGCATCATGGGTCATCTGTAACATTAGGGCGGCTATGGCTCAGTTGGTAGAGTGGATTTGTCCAATGACCCAAAGGTCAGCGGCTCGAATCCTGCCCCTGACTGTGCATATGTTGAAGTGTCCTTGGGCAAGACACTGAACCCCAGTAGTGTGTGCATGAATGGGTAAATGTGAGGCTTTGTAGAACACTTTGGGCACCATGAAGGTGTGTAAAATGTGTTATATATGTTCTTAAGATTAGTGTTACTAGACTACTGAGTGTGTTTATAGTGACCAATGGCCATGTTAGTCAGTCCACTTTAACCAGCAGGAGCTTGAGTTGCACGTTTTGTTTTGTTTTTTTCTGCAAAGTAAAAGAACTGAAAGTAAAGATAACAAAAATGAGCTGAAATCACATTTAGATGCTGGTGTCTGCAGATGTCCAAATTACAGCATTAGAGATATTTTGTGTAGTTAAGGGAAAGTATTGTGGTTCATTATGAGACTGTGACAGATTCCTACAGTGTAGACAGCAAATCTTTCCTGACAATCCAACATATTCAAGAAGGGAATCATTAAATTAATACTAAAACTGGTATATTTGATGCAATGTTGTGTTTTATAACATGTGTGGATGATGACTGTTCTTTAAATCCACATGCATAAGAAAATAATGTGTCTTACAAACAGTATTCTCTAAATTGTGGAAATCTTAGTCATATAAAAAGTAAGAAAACATAACCTGTGGTTTTTTTTGTGCTGGTGTCAAGCAGAAAAAGACTGAACAAAGAGCTGAGGAACATCATCACTACCTGCACACAACACAGTGAAACAGTTCACTGTTACAGAAATAAATATTGCATTATCATATTCATAAATATTCATGACAACAAAACTTTATCTCTTTATAATTCAACTTCCTTCCTTCCAAGCTGTGATTCTGAATTTACATTCATCTCTCCGGAGTTCCTTTTATTAAATCTAAGAACTTTTAGGTTGTTGAATCACCTTTTGAATCCCAATTATGCGTATCTCTATAGAGTCTGATAGGCGTACACTGTGGACACTGTGAAAAGCATAATAACTGCTGGTTCAAAAGGTGCAAAGAACCATTTAAGCACGAGTTTCACCAACAAGACTGCACACTCTGAGCACAGGTAAACAAGGACGCTGACCCTTACGCAGAGATGATACATTCTGAAACACATAAAAAAAACCCCACTGCAATAGTTAAAAACATTTGGCTATTAAAGCAAAGAGGCTATTACATCAAGCCCCAACTATGAGAAACAATAACACTGGAGTGATGTGGAGCGTACCAAGTATTGTTTAATGGACTTTGTTTTTATAGCAGTAATGTCCAACTATTACATTAACATGACAGTGATGTAGGGATGTTTGAAAATGCTTTAATGATATTTTGTAGAAATCTCTGGACTCCCACTGGGTTGCTCACACACACATAAACGCACATTCACACACATGCAGCAGCAGCTCCAGGTGAGTCACTGCTGGGGTTTGTATCTGCCTCATATTCCTTTTACTATGCAGTCCGACTGTGTCTACCCATCTGTTTCTTTTTCTCTTGTGTTTTCCTCTCCCTGTGCTCAGTCGCCATCTTCATCATCCCATCATCCTCTCTACCTTTTAATTATTTCCTCTCTCTCCTTGTAGTGCCAGTAACATCCCTCTGCCTTGTTCACATGTTACGCGTTATTCTTTGTCTGCTTTTTCCCTCTCATCGCCTCCTCTCCTGCTAATATCCACCTTTATCCTCTTGGAACCAGCAGAGGGATTCACCCCGTGTTATGAGTTAAGAGGCCAACGATGTCAATATTACACATGCTCCTCAGTAAGTACTACTGAGACGCGCAGGTACATAAGAGCTGCATGTGAAATAGAATGAAAAAATAACACTGATGAGAGCAGCACGTGTTTATCATGACAAACGAGATCATCAGTATTTTCTTACCTTATGAAAAATCCCATTACTCCAGTCATTTACATGGGATTTGCAAAATAATAAAAGGTGTTGCCAGGCACATCAAACCCCGCCCCTCGCACATATTGTAGCTTATTTTGGCGTCAATCCAGCTGATGTCATCATGTCTATGTGTGTGGTGATGTCAGCATATCAGTTGCCTCTAGTTTGAAGTAAATTGAAACCAAACTGATGTTTTTATAGACATGTGAAATCTTGCCCAATATTAGGAAATGATAAAAAAAAAAAAAAAGATGTAAAAAAAAAAATTCATTAAAAATTTCAACTTGGATCTACTTTTCCCAAAATCTGTAAATCCAATTTAGTATGAATTTAACCAACAGTTGTGCTGCTACAGACATTTGAAATTTCACCCATTATAAGTAAATGGGGGAAAAAAAAAAAGATTTGAAAAATAAAAAAAAATGTAAACTTTGATCTATTTTTCCCAAAATGTAATGACATTTATTTTGGGTCAATGGCAATCTATAAACCAAATTTGGTATGAATTAAAGAAACAATTTCGCTGCTACAGACATTTGAAATTTCACCCATTATGAGAAAATGGGGAAAAAAAAAAGATTTGGAAAAAATTCATTAAAATTTTGATCTTTGACCTACTGTTCCCAAAATGTAAAGAGATCTATTCTGGGTCACTGGCAATTTATAAACTAAATTTGGTATGAATTCAGCCAATAGTTTTGCTGCTAGAGTGTTAAACAAAAAAAAACAAAAAACAACAGACTGTACTAAAAACAATACCCCTTGCTTCCCCTTCAGGGTGTGGGGTAATAATAGTTCATATGGGTATGTTCAGTGCTGGCAAAATGTGTTACTAAGGGTGAGTAATTTTTTTATATTCAGCATTTTTACATGCAGAATTGATAGTGTTGTTTTTATTAATTGCTACAGTTGACACGTGTGTGTGTGTTTTCAGGGTGAACACACACTGCTGTTCTAACCAAGCATACGACAGTGACTCACTCTGACCACGTCTACAGCAATGTTTCAAACCCTGTTTCTGCTTCATGTGACAATTGTCTTAAAGCCACAGACACGGGCATAACGGTAATAACCTCATTAATATCATGAACCGAAGAAGCACGATCAAAACAGCACAGAAAAGAATAACACAGCACGATTACAGATGTCATGTTTTGTCTAATCAGATTAATTTGACTTGTAAATATATGTCCGTTTTCCATTTTAGGCCGCAACAGACTCGAGAAAAAGTTGGAATATTGGTAATTTAGGGCTAATGGTAGTTAAATAAGAGTGTAATTTAAGACAGATGACAAGAAAAAGTGATTGTAATCATAATTTGGTAGAGAAAAAAAGCAGCATTCAGAAAAGGTCTAGTCCTTTAAGAGAAAAAAATGGGCTGTGAATCATCAGTTTGACATAAATACACAAGCAAAATACTGAAAAATTAAAGACAAATAAAAAGAGAGTAGGTGGGTGTTTCAGTGTGTACAATGCAGAACAGAATTAAAACCTGAATGAATCTGAATGTATTTCAGCGAAGGCATAAGCTCAAGCTGAAAACCCCTGACCTTCCACATCTCCTGCGGTCATCTGTTCCTGAACCACATGGATTCAGGATTACTGTGGCAAACTTTTATCAAACACCGTGATGCAGAGTTACTTCCAAAAATGCCAGATCAGATGCATTTTCAACTTTGCTCAGGAGCCAGTTTCCTCCAAAAACCACCTGGTAAACTGGTTTATCTGAGTCTACATGTAGACACAGATCACTTCAAGCTCCCTTAAGGCTCAGTGAAGACTCAACTGGAGAAAATACAACCTAGAAGGTATTTTACAATAACAGACCGGTGTGACGACTTCGGTGAGTTCAGTTTTACAGGATGTTGTAACACATTTGTCTGACACACAAACGTACAATGAGCTGTACACTGAAAATAGCATTCACTTTAGGCTGGTTCCTGGAGTAACCTGCATTTGAAGGCATTAGAAGTTTACAGGAAGTGAAAATCTGAAAACTGGGGAGCGCACGAACAGACAAAGAGACAGAGAGAGACTCATGGGAAATTAAGACATTCTGGAAGTCGGTGGATGCATTCATGGGTAGAGACTGAGTGAGCGTGGGTAGATTGACAGAGAGGTCACACAACTAGTAGTGTGTGTGTGTGTGTGTGTGTGTGTGTGTGTATGCGTGTGTGTGTGTGTGTGTGTGTATTTTTACAGTCTTCATATGGGACACATCTAACTCTTAAGAGTCAGCAAACTAAAAGCTTTTTCACAACAGCACACACCTTTGTGTTTTTTTTCTTTAGGACACATAATACACACTGTGGAGTGGAATATACTCACAAATATACTTACAGCTCATGTACACGTTGCTGGGCTGGAGGAAGATGTTCGGTCTCTGGCCTCATTAATAAACTACAATGCATGCATGAATGAACTAATCCATGAATGCGTGTGTTTGTTTAAATGAAGTTAAAAATAAAGTGCCTGCGTGCTCTTCCCGTTATAATTTTGTGCGAGCACGTTTGCATGTTTTCCATTCTGTCCTCATAAATGTCTGGGCTGTAATAGGTCCCGCACACACTCAATTATACATGTGGATATAAATGTCCCATTAGCTGGGTGTATTTCTATGTGTATGCGTGTTGGGAGCAAGTGTGGTCATGTTATGGACATGTAACGTCATGCGTGTTAGTCCATATATGCGTGTGTTAAAACTTTAAACGCCCCCTCCTGTATTTCTTGTCTCTGCAGGCATCGTCTGCCTACTCAACCAATCAAGAGGAAGCAGCCCACATCTCTTGTAACAAGCCAATTAAATTAGTGCTGCTGAAAGGAACGACCTTAGGGCACTAACGTCCCCCCCCCTTTTCTCTCTTCCTCGCCTTCTGCTCTGACTTCTCTCTCTCTTTAATTGCGATTCCTCCTCTATCGGTCATTTCCTCATCTGTAGCTCCTTCCATGTTCATGTTCCTTTGTGGACACCAGATGTTTCTCTCTTTTCATATCTAGCTATTTCTTCCTTTTGCCTCTTACTTTCTTTCAGTTTTAGTTGCTTAATTGCACTCGTCTGTTATCTGCCTTGTTACGGAGCTGTTATACAGATGAGCAATAGGGCAACATGTTTTGCAAAATGCTCTGTTACGCAATTTAACAAAAAGAACCAGTTGGCCAAACACATTTGTAATTATAAAAGCTGGCAGTAAAGACAACAGTAAGCCACTTGGAAGAAAAGGCTCAGTAATCTTCCTTTTAGTTCCATATTTCTAGAAGTACAATCTCCAGACTAAATCCTGCAGTGACTGTGACTGCCAATAGTGAATGACACACAGCGATGACCCAGCAGCGACGCCGTGATACAGCAAGTATATTTAACAAAGTTAATAAAATAAAATAACAGCAGTGAACAAAATTATAGCACAATCATTCGTGATAATACATAATATTAATGTTCCACTGGTGCAATCAATTCAACGTTGACTTAATGTAGGTGCATTTCAATCCTGCTATTTTCACTCCCATTTTATGTTTCCAGGAGTGAAGAGACCAGGAACAGATTTAGGAAAAACTGCACGTGTGGACCAATAAGGAGACTCCGATGTTCACTGAAACCAACTATAAATGACATTTTATATGGAAAACAGCAATTAGATACTAGCATATTGTTAGCCTCATAGCATAATTATCATTTTTTTGGCCGAATTGTGATATCTGCATTAAATGAATCTGCATTAAATGAATCAGCAGTACTAGGAGAGTAAAGTTATGCAGATTTCATAATTTGGCCAAAAATATGACTCAGGCAATTATACTATGAGGAGGCTATCGATATATAAAAAAAAAACACAGAAGCAAATATTAAATAAAGGCTTTGACAAACTGTGTTGTCCCCCCCTCTGTGATAGGTGTGGTACTGCAGAGGGCTCCCTGGCACATTTGTTTTGGCAATGTCCAAAGTTAAACAACTTCTGGGGAGACATAGTTAGTTGGCTCTCCAAAGGGTACGAAACTGACATCCAGCCTAACTATAGTCTGGCAATATTCGGCTGCTCTGAGAGCACAACTTCACTATTCCCCCACCTGAAGCAGGCTCTGAAGCTAAGCATGGTAGCTGCCAAAAAAATAATATTGCTCAACTAGAAAACTCCAACTCCCCCATGCTTCAGAAGATGGCTTAATGAGAAGATTAGCATTTCTAGAATGGAACATATCCGCTTTAATAGAATAGATAGCTACTTTCTAAAAGTGTGGACACCCTTTCTGACTCTGCTTGATAAGACCTAAGGCCTTTGATATTGTGTCCTTGCTGCCATGTCTTGTCTACACCTTACGAAGATTATACTCAGTTGTATGAACGGAATACTATTGTTGAATATGGCAAAACCCTATGTCTGTGTTTTGTTTTTGTTTTTTTTTAAATCAGTACTGTTATTGTAGTGTCTGTTGTTGTTATTTATCTCTTTTTTTTTCAGTTGTCCTATGGTTGTATATTTTTCTTGTCTTTCTGTGTTTTATGTATGTTGAAAAAGTTATAAAGTTATTACAAAAAAAAAAAAGAAAAGAAAACAGCAATTAGGTACTAGCATACTGTTAGCCTCATTGAATAATTATCATGTTTTTGGCCAAATTGTGATAGGACAGTAAAGTTCTGCAGATATCACAATTTGGCCAAAAATATGACTTAGGCAATTGTACTATGAGGCTAACAATATATAAAAAAAAACACAGAAGCAAATATTAGATAAAGGCTTTGACAAACTATGTATGATGCAGCCACCTTTAGATTTTGTCAAATATAACTACTGCATCTATCAGCTGCTTAATAAACAGCTCAGGTTGTATGTTTTGCTTAATAGGGCACTCATACAAATACTCTGAAATTCAAAAATTCAACCCTAATGTGGAGGAACTAATAAGACTTTATTACTTTTGTGAAATTTTTCAAAAGATTTTTATTGTTATGATGAAAATCAAGGTTAATGAAGTTACCATATTTGGTCCCTTACCCATTAGTGTGGCAAGTAAAAAAAAAAAAAAAAAAGGTACAAGAAATATATATAAAAAAATACAAGAAAAACACACATAAGGTGAAAGGAACATACATTTTAGAACTTTACAACATAAGTGCTGGTCCAGACACCTGTCAACATACAGAGTATCCCTTTGAACATCTTTACTTACATGAACTAATAAAGCAGGTCCACTCACTATCCATGCAGAGGTGGACCTTACAGACCCTGTAGACCACATTAGACCTAAGATTGTTGACTCACTGTCCTCACTGGAACTGTTGCTGTCACTGTTTTGTAACACCAAAAATAGTCACTTGCCCTATAAAGGGCATGACAATCTAAACAGCTGTAGGTGTGAATGTGAGAGTGATCAGCCCTGTGAAGAACTGGCCACATGTTCGGTGTGTACATTCATTCATTCATTCATGTCAATATTCATGATTGAATCATAGATGATGATGTTGATGAAGAAAACCCGTTTCTTAAAAATCCCAAAACAGTAGTGGATGGAAACAGAACTGAAATCTTCATTCTTGTGTAAGCAGCTAATTGTCGAATATGTCTCAGTAATGATGTACTCTACTCAACTGGTGGAATAAAACTATAAAACAGTCACGAGAAGAAGATCATTTCAAAACAAACAACTCTCCACGTGTTCCAGCAGATGGACAGCAGCATAAAGCCAAGACTGACTCAACAGCTGTCAGCTATGAATAAGCCAATGAGACAAAACAGCAGCGTAATCCTCCCCATCACGGTCCACACTGGCGGACGAGTCCTGGGTTGTGTTCTAACGTGATGAGAGTGGGTTGAGAAATCGGTATAAAAAACACAAAACCATGACTGCACCGTGACTGAACGATACAAGCTGCTGGTGGTGATGCAGTGGTGTGTGCCCCTACTATTTATCCTCAAACTGCAGCAAGAACATGAAGCGCATTTTCACCTGAATACCTGCAAAAAAGTTTTCATGATATAAGACGCAGAAACATTGTGTCTGACTCCATTTATTGATCATTTAACTGTTTTTTTTTAATACGCTACTCTAGATGTCAGTGACAAACAGGTTAGAAAATGGCAGAACAAGATTCTTTTCTTTTCTTCTTGCAAAGAAGGATCTGCCGTGCATCTATAGGGACAGATTTAAGCAAAAAGAAGACATAGGCCCAATCCCATTTTACCCCTTAGCCCTCCCTGTTGCACATTCACGTGAAGGGGAAGGAGTGTCCCGATTCCCAATGAGTCTGTGGGAAGGGTTTAGGGGGAGGGCTGTTTGGCCCTTGAAACAGAGATTTTTCAGGACCACACTACAAACGGAGGGATATGAGAAATCTCCCATAATTCTGTTCGAATCATCGGCAAGATGGAGGTAAACACAACAAAAAAGTGCAGCAGTGTGATGAAAGAAACACACAAATGTACATATTTTCTTCATAAACTTCTTAATCATTTGATCTACCATTTGATGCTGTTTCAGTGTGTTACAGACCGCATTTTGCAGTTTGCGGTTGAGAGCCGCAAAAAGAAGCTCAAAGCCCACGGAACAGAGACGGCTACAGCTGCTGACGGCATGGTGAGTTTGTTCAGAAACAAAGTTGTCGCATCTGTTTATAGCAGCATCAGTGACCGCTGATGACATCAGGTCTTGAAGGGTTGTCTCATTTCATAGGGGAATGTTACAGCCCCTACCCCTTGCAACTCTGTCTCAAGGGGTAGTGTCAAGTGCAAGGGCCAAGGGGGAGGGGTAAGGGGTGAACTGGGATTGGGCCATAGAGTAGCTGATGTTTTTTCTCTAAGAAACTAGGTCAAATGTTGTTGTCTAAACCCAGAAACACTGTATACAGTATATTTTAACAGGACGTGTAAATCCTTGACATTAAATTGGTTTTAACACTTCGTTTTTCTGAGTTTATCAAGTAAGACTTCAAGAAAGTGACTTAAAATGACTGTGTTTACATGCACATCACTATCCTGGATACTGTGGAGTTTTTGCATGCATTAATATCCAGATTAATTTGACATTTATCTTATCCAGATTTCGAGAAGCCTGAATATTCTAGCTGGAATACTCCGATAGCAGTCGGGATACTGTTACATGTAAAGTCCTTATGCCAAATACTTTATGTTTGCCTGTTGATCTCAGCTACCATTGCTGCCAGTAGGTAAATACCAGTAAGATAAATACACAAAACAATGTTGTCATTTATCAGTGGTAATTCTGCTATAGACCACATTGGCCTTATTTTTTTAATACTGCAGTAACTTTAAGCAGCAGCTACAGAAATGTCACGATAAAGTAACAAATTACAAACATCACAGATGCAAACAGTAGTGGTAATGAGAATCCTAGTGTACTAATAATTATCAATAGAATAGAATAGAATAGAATTAGATGGATATGTTTGCAGAATTCGATCAAAACCAGGATACGCCTCATAACCAGGATGCATGTAAACATGGTAAACAACTCAAAGTGTGTGTCCTGTAATGACTTTGGATAGGAAGATCTAAGGCTTGTGATGTCTTGACCTGCCTTCACAGTAATCTGGACTTGTGAATAAACATTGCAATTGCCCTCCATAGGATTTAGATTCTAAAAATGTTTCTGGCGTGATATATACGAAAAATATCCAAGGTCGAGAGCTTACTTCAGTGTAATTTCATAACAATTCATCCAATAGTTTCCGCCTCAAAAGTCAGGAGATCAGAAGTCAGCAGGCATCATCCTCTCCCTTCATCCCAAAAGTTGTTTGGAGTTATTTTTGTCTCAAACATCCGGCTGCCAGACAGAAAGGCCAGTGCCGCTATCTCTAGAGCCACGCTGCTAAAAATGGTTCAAAAACTTAAATATTGTGTCACCCTTTTGTAACAAAGATCAGAGGGAAATTCAACATAACACGATTACAGTGTGACGACAGCGACTCTTTTCTGTTAGCAGATATAAATAATGAATGTGCGGTGTGATTTAGCATGGCTGTGGAGCTGAAGACACTTTTGTCTTTGCTCGGACACTAAAAGGCAGGAAGGGTTAGAGGATTAGAGCATGAGCCCAAATTGAATTTATTTCAATTAGTCAAACAGCGAGAGACGAGCAATGCACACACACTTTACAATAACCATAAGTGCCTCTTAATCTTTAAGTCCTTACTTTTATTGCTTTCTGAGACAAGTCTCAAATACACAGCCCATATCTGTGCCAATGTTTGCGCTATAGTCGTTCAGTGCCATTAGTTACCACGGCTACAACACTACCTACAGTAAAACAACGATGAAGGGGCATTTCAGATGATAAATGACAAATGTAATCCAGATAATAACACAAATAATACACATCAGAGCAGAAATCAACCAGATGAGGACTTTTAAACATCCAGTGTGTAAGATTTAGGGGGATTTTATACATAAATATGTTTTCACTAGCTAGCTATAGTTTCATATACAGTGTGTCCATAAAGTCTGTACAATTTAACAACTTTATTACCACAGCAAATGAAGTTTGGACTTTTTTTTGCCTCATTTAATGCACCTCTATATGAACACCTTTAGTTGCATGAAGCACATCAGGACGGTACTGGATTTCTTGCCATGTTCGCTGCCCACTCATCCCTTTATCCAACACTGTCCCTGTCTCCATAAATTTCTTGTGCCATGCATGAACTGACAGACGTGACGGTGGATATCTTCCACACTTAATCCTGTGCTTTTGCTGAATCTATGTATCCGGTTTGGTTTCACTAACCAGGGACAAAGACTGCGAATTAGCTGAAGTTAGACACCTTATATATCCATCACCTTTTCCCTTGGGTGGCAATGCTGTATGTATCGCCCCTGATAAATAAACATTAAATAAATAAACAAACCCATGATACACATTGTGCCTTTTCTTGAGGAGTAGCTATTTTTAGGGGTTTATTTAACAGAAACTACTTCATCAACAGGGTACCTGAAATACACAAATGCAATGTGGTTAAAAACTGTGATAACCACTGAGTACACAGAACAAATCTATATCTCATCAATTGCTTTTGTAACATATTTTTTTAATTGTAAAGAGACTTTGTGGACACCCTGTATATTCATACACTGTAAAAAAAAAAAAAAGACTGTAGAATTAACAGCGAAACATTGTAAAATTGCAACATAAAAAAAACTGTAAGCGGAAATACAATGCAAAGTTGTTTATTTGAGAAGACTTTTGTGCTAACAATTAAATCAAATGTAGCTGTAGTTTTTACAGGAAGAGTATGTTAATAAAACCAGATTTGTATGTAGAAATTATGTATATCTATTGTTTTGAGAAAATAATAAAACTGTAAATTGATAAACAATGTGGTGCTGTTTAAATTGCAAGACCACAACGTTGAAATAACAGACCATTTGCTTTTTTTTTTTTTTTTTAATAAAAAGTAATAAAGAAGTAAACATTTAACAATTTATGATTTTAAATATGTGAAATTACAGGTGGCTGTGGTTCAGTTGGTAGAGCAGGTAGTCCAGTGACCAAAGGGTTGGCAGTTTGAATCCTAGCTCCGACTGTTCACATATCAAAGTGTTCTTGCAGAACTCTGAAGACACTGAACCCTAAATTGCTCCCTGTAGGGCCTGGTGGCTTTAAAATGCTGTGGGCACCATGCAGGTCTACGTAAGGTGCAGTCCATTTACATTTTTGTAATGTTAAATCCACATGTTATTCTGTAAATATGTTTACAGTTTGATGTGTTTTTTACAGTATTGTTGTGGCAACCACAGCTGCTGTTTTTTTTTTTTGTAAAAACAACAGGATTTTTTTACAGTGCACATATGCACAGAGGGAGAAGGGAGAAGGTGAAGTCCATCACATTGTTAAAGGTTAACTGACTTTATTGTCCCCATAGGGAAATTCAGTCTCCGTATTTTACCCATAATACACACAGACCTGGCATTAACATTAGCACGTAACACAATAGGAGCAGTGAGCTTTCAAGGTGCTCAGGGACCGACTCAAGATCTGCGTCAGCATCATGGTCAAGGTCAGTGATGGGAGCATGAACCCATATATATCTGTTTTTAATGGTGGGGGGAAAGGAGGAAACCCATGAAGTGCATAAAGAACAGACACAATTGAATACGGAACCTTCTAAGTGTGAAGGCGAAGCGCATCGTCACCATGTTTCTCCAAACGGGCCTCCTTTACGTCCAGCATTTAAGTGTGGGCTAGAGGTAATGAAATCTTAACTAAAAAGGTGTTAAAACCTGTGACTCTGTATTCTATTGATTGATAAATGTGGTCCACATGTGGTTCTGTCAACTCTAGATGAATGACAGTGTCTTCTGAAGGACCGTGGTGTTAAACTTGGGGTTGCATCCTTACCCTTTACACACTGAAATACATCCTTGAATCTTCTCCTTCTGTTTTGCACCACAGAGGCTGAAATATCCAAATACCTCCCATCTTCATTTGGGGAACATTGTTTTTATACACTTTGATAATTTCATCATGCATCACGCTGGACTACCAGTAGAAAGGACTGGACCTTTCCTGGACACAGACTTTAAACCAAATCACAATTCACAACATCTGTTTCAAAATATTTCATTATTTTAAGTAACTATTAGTCCCCGTTCCAAGTTTTTCTTGAATGTGTTGCAGCCGGAATGTGAAGAATGGGTGTGTGTTTATTCACAATTCAAACGAACTTGAAAAATGTTGCATTTATATTGTCTACAATGAAATAAATGTCAGTAGTAAATTATAATACTGATGCATTATTTTTTAGTTTGCATCTTCCATAGGCTTCCATCTCATCAATTACTTATTTGGAGTTATAATACAAGAGTGAAAGGGGTGTAAAAGGTGGCAAAATAAGCAGTGTTTATACCTTTTTCCAACTTCTTTATTCTTTATTGAGGACCCCCATTAGCCAACACACAAATGCCAGGCTAGTCTTCCTGGGGTCCTCCAAAAATAAATAAATAATAATAATAAATAAATAAATAAATAAATGCATAAAATAAAATAATTCAGGCTGCAAACTCATAATATATAGATCCAGTTACAATACATACAGAGATCCAGTTATTTTAAAAAGAAAGGAGGAAAAAAAAAAATCCTCTAATTTTGTTTAATTTGCACTTTTTTTTTTAAAGTTGGTAAATCTTTCTAAACTCAGGCATTGAAAAGCATTCATCAAACATGTCAACGTTGTGACATGGTGACAATATTCTTCACCAGCCACAATTCACACGACACGTAAAGTTTATTTTATATTTTACCGCGCTGGAAAAAAAAGGTATCTAACACCGTGTTTATTCTTCAGTGTAGAAAAAACAGGCAATGTGAACTAGGAAACGGACAGTAAAGGACATTAAGGGAACGCATTACGGCGTATAAACACACACCCACGTGAACCTCGGCCTTTTGCCTCATTCCCTCTGTGCTTATGCTCCAGTTGTCTACGTCTCCTTCTCTAATGCTCACACGCACACACACACGAAAACACACCACTCCATTTCCACTGGTAAAATAATGCATATTTGATCTGAAGTCACAGAGTTATGAATAATACAGCGCAGCCTACACAGAACTTAAAAGCTGCGCTGTGTGTGAAAGAAGAGCAAAGGGGAGAGAAATGGAAGCGTATACATGGCAGACTTGAGTTTCCTGTCGTCTCATTCTGACAACTAATGAACTGATCTTCAGTTTATTAAGTCTGCAAGCAAACACAATAGCCAAGTGAAAATCCTAGCGCACCATCCACTTCTCTGAAAAGGTAACATTCGATATTAACCACAAAAATTACACAACAAAACCTAATCCCGTCTCACGTCCTCCACTGCCTCTTCAGCAAGAAGCAATAACAAGAACAAACTACTATACATGCTAATGACTGACAACCTTGACATTAAATTGTGTATTGGTAGCAATGAGCGAAACACAGCTCAATAACATTTTTATGGGAGACTAGTGAAAGTGCAACAGGGTAAGATTTCTGTGCTATTATTAACTATCAGTGTACGACAGAGGTACAGCAGCAAGTTTAGGCAATAAAAATGACTTTTTGGGATGTAAAGCACGTGGGGAAAAAAACAATCAGGCACAGAAACTAGAAGAATAATTAGTTTTCTGACTCAGGGGAGTGAAAAATTATTCATTTCGTTGCATCTCCAGCAAAAATGTAAAAAGAATTCAAGAAAGATAGAAGACCGTATGTGGCTCAGGCTTTGTTAATTATGTATTTATAACGGTAGACATCTGGTAACAGGACAGTAATGTACGGGCACGTTTATATTTTGATTGTAAAATACTGCAAATAAATGATTTTCGAGAATTTATGACTGCGCTCAGGCATTTATTAAAACTGCTCAAAATCTGAGGCTCTATTCATCTTTCCTTACAGAGAGGGACTAAGTTCATGTTATAGCTCCAGTCAAAAGCTTATATGTGAAATATAACTGCTTTGCATCTTTTTCGCCGAGCAATAATCCCTTCTTTTGCCTGATTTTCAGATAGTACAGGTCAGTAGAACTACTGCACATTTGAATGCAACGCTTTTAAAATGCTTTCCAAGCTGAAGATTTACAAAACACCTGCTTATGTGTAATCTGTGGGGAAAGGGATAACAAAGAGATTAGAAAACAGTGGAACCACACTCTGATTTAACCTTACCTGCTGTTGTTTCGTGCAATGAACCTACACCTGAACATCAAATATAGGTTTATATGTCAGTGAATGATCTGAAGTAGATTGTACACTGCGTTCCAAATTATTATGCAAATGATGTTTTTGTTTGATTTTCCAAAATACTTGATGCAAATGACGA
>JAPQRP010000018.1:13736816-13751531 GCA_037367295.1 Apogon hyalosoma
ATAATTTTTTCAGATATCAAATTGATGTTTTTGACTGACTTTTTTTTTACATAGAAAGCTGTAACTAATGGAGACTCAGAGAAGGGGGGCATGCTGCCTTCAGGGCTGACCACAAACTTTGTAAATATCTAAACTCAAACCAGATAAAACACATGTCTATCACACAACACAATGATGTGAATTGATATATAAATTATTCCTATGCATGCGTTTTTGGCAGCGATATGTGCAGGCGCTGATTTCTAGGGGTTAAAGTCTGTGTATAGGAAACTCCAAATACATTATAAATCTTGGAAAACAAACACTGAAAGCATGTGAAAAGACTTAACCATGTAGTGTTGAATTGTGGCGTTCTGGAGATGACCTTTCCCATAATTCTGTTATGTGTGGGTTTTTTTTTTACATGCCTTGCTACAACACAGCGTATATACGCTCAATACACACTCGCTTATTTACTTTACAAACCCTGACTCTGAAGTGACTTTACAGCCAATCAGCAATAACTACATAACTAATTACATTCAAGGAAGGCAAACTGAGATAAATATATGTGAAACACAGAACCAGATTCGATAAAAATATATGTAGGTGTATAAACATTAACGGTACAGAGTTCAGAATTCTGTAAATTAATTACAGAACGTAAATGTTAAATAACTGAATTGAATTAATTTGATCTTTGAACCTTTCAACACTAGTGCATTACTATATTAACCCAAAAGGACCCAGTATGACTTTTATGGCAGTTCCCAAATGATTTTTTCTCTCTATTTATCCTTTCCCAAGTGATTTATCACCATATATTATAATATTATCCGCTGACTTTAACATTTTTTTTCCAGGGAAAATTATTTATTTTCCTATGTTTAATTCACTGATCATGTAGATGTTCATAAAAGCTCAGAGTAAAGTCAAAGGTTATTGTGTCAAAACAGAAAAAAACTGAAGAAAAAGGGACTTTTTCAGTAAAATCTCATTGATTGAACATAAACCCAGTGTTTCCATCCACTGTCACTGATCCAACTTCCACGGTTTTACTGGTGAATCAATGTTGTAGAAGATGACGGTGTTTCCACAGTAACTATGGACCCTCTGAGCATCCAAATGGGTCATATCTGATAACCATGAAAAGATGAATAAGTGCATTTTACACCAATTATTTACATGCATTGATAGGATTAGTGGATCAACAGTTTAAATCAGTAGCTGCTTTTGGTCGACAGTGAATGTTTGGGTTTTTATGGGTTAAGTTAATACACCAACTATAGCCTAATAGTCTCTGGAGATCTTTTCTAAATCATTAAAATGACTTGTAAATCAATGCTGTTCGTCTGTGTATTACATAAATAACCATGTAATAAATATTACTGCACATTCTCCCCTTCAGTAATTCAAGACTCCTCAGCTTCATGATGAAGTCATCACTGTGCCGTGGTTTATTCATCAATACTGACCGATTCTCTGTACGTTAACTACTACCTCTGACTGGTAAGTGACAGCACTCAAATAATCTAAACCAATGACTGTTATTTTTAGCAGAAGCCGTAAAATCCAAACCACAAAATGGAAAAGTGGTCAGTGTTAGAGATGGTTGCTTTGCTTCTAATTGAGTTTATCCATTGAAGGAAGAGGATCTGAGGAGCTTCTTAAGTGGTTTACTGCGAAAATGTCACTGTGCTCTGCTCAGGTGAAGAAATGATGACAAATGACATGATGGACAACACTCATGATTGACAGGCACAACAGCAAATGGACCCGATCCAACACGTATACGAATACTGCCTGATTTTCCAGGTATGATCTGGAAACAAAATGATGGCAAAAACACATGCTCATCATCATCATATCCCCTGCACTATATGTCAAATGGACAATAAAATCATATTTAAATCAGTGTTTTCTGTCAAATTATCGGTTTCTTTAGTCAGTTTACTCCTCATCATGGACCTCTTACTCTGTGGAGCATGGAGTCCATTGACTCCTTTGAGAAGCTCAAAACACATCTTTTTAGTCAGACGTTTAGCCCGGGTTGATGTTTTATGGGCGTGTTTTTATTGTTTTATTGCCTCTTTCACATTTTATTTATCTTGTTTTAAGCCTTTATTCATATTTTCTTCTGAACTGTAAAGCACTTTGTGATTTTATCTCTGAAAAGTGCTATATAAATAAAATTGACTTACTTAAAATTGCAGTTTGCCTTGCACCTTACAGCTTATTTTTGCAATTTACAGTTCAATTATCTTTTTTTTTTTTTAATCCAGGTCTTTTTTTTTAAATAAGTTGGATAACGTACATTAAGACAGTCATAATTCTGAAATAATCCCTTTCAGCCTCATTCAACACCGACCTGCTTCACTGTACTCAATCCCTTACATTTATTCAGCAATGTTACATGTTAATCAGCATAAATAGAACAAAAACATTATCGCTGTGTTTCAGACTGAGGCTGATCCTGATTTAGGTCAGTATCCTCTGGCTTCAAACCTCATTCTGGCTCTGGACACTCAAACATGTGTCTGCTCAAGTAAAATGATGCTGTGAGATGGAACATCCATGTTTCAGGTTGCAGTGATATTTAACACATGTGAGAGGCTGCACCTTTCCCATGATTCAGTCTGGTTTTACTTCTTTTCACGAAATGCTTGTGATGATGTGATTTATTCTTGATAGCTAAAGTGTAACTGGAACTCACTATGTAATCGTCATACATGGTTAAAGGCGATTATTGATGTGTATAAATAGGAATAAAAATGTGACTGAAAACACAATTATTCCAACTTTATGGACAACAGTATACTTTACAGCTGAATAAAAAACAACTTGGATATTAAATCTCAAACAGCAGAAGTGCAAACATACCCTGAATGTGACCAAAAAAAGAAAAACACATAGGTCACATCCTCATCTTTTACACATCAGAGAGCAGATCTTCATCAAACACCATCATGATCTGAAAAACATCATGATAATCTTTCCATTCAATAAACACCTCTGAACTAACATTAATATAATAAAACCTACTGTAAATAGGAAAATTGGTTAATTGTATGGTGCACAGAGTGTACACCGTATAATTACTTCCAGTTAACAGTAAACTGGAGCATAATTAATTCACATGAGAGATAATTTTATATTATAAATGACATCTGTTCTGTTTCATGTCATAAACAGGCTTTAAGATAAACAGTCATTTTTAATCAAATGCCTCTTCCTGATATCAACTCACGTTAATCCACTTAAACGTTGGTTTATCCCTGACTCTGCTGAAGGCGATACAGATTTCACATGTTTTGGATTTCCAGCTGTAAAAGCCGAACATTGTTGGTGTTTATCTCCAGCGCTGCTGTTATTAATCACAGCGATTACAGCAGCGGCAGATCTGTGTCGAGGAACTGAAAATTAAAGTCTGGAACCTGTGTTATGAAATGTTAAGTGGGTCTCTGCTGCCAGGCTGCGTATGTCTTTATAACAGCAGTTACTACTCGTGCATTTGCACATCGCAGGCCGTTACCGGATGATGAGGACCCTGCTGGGCACTTGTACATGTTTGTGTGAGTAAAAGAATAAAAGATGCTACTGGCCACTCTTACGCAACAGCCCTGTCGGTCCTGATGCTAAACCGTCACCATAGCGACGGAATTAGCTGCCGGACCCCCTCCTCCTCCTCCTCCTCCATCCCCTCCCCCTACATCTTCCTCTCAATCTGCCTCATTATTCTCCATTGTCACCTTTGCACTCCTCCCTCTCTCTTACTCTCAGTTCAATCTAAATGGACTTCACCAGAATGAAATATTCAAGTATGCTCTCCTCTTTTTTCTGTCCCTCAGGTCTTCTCTTTTTTTCTGACTTCCATCTCCCCTCATCTACCCCCTATGTCTCGTTCCCTCAGGTCTCTTACATAGCGTTCCTCTCTCTCATCCACCCACCAGGTCTCTTCACCACTCGTTCTAGTCCTCCCTCTCTTACCGTCTGTCCTGTTCCCCTCTTTTTTTTTTATCATCATTGTTCTTGTCAATCCATTTGTCTTTCAACAACATCTTAATTAGTGGATTCATTATTTCTCCCTCTCTACCCCCCTCTATTCACTGTCTATCATCCTGTGTTGATGCATCACACCCCCTCCCTCCTTCGCTTGTCCCCTGTCACTCATTCTCCCAATCACAGTGTCATAAATTAAATTATCGTTAGATAACATGCCAAACATTTTGCTGCCTGTTTTCTATTCTCTCTTTCTTCACTTCCATCACTTTTCCCTCTCCCTCTGTCTCACACTTCCACCCACCAACCTCTCATCTCAGTCTTGCTATTAGTCTCCCAGCAGCTCTAATCTCTCTGAGCACACTTCTTGATTCTTTATTCCAAATGCCAATAAATCAATCTCTGACAGTGAAATTATTCTCTTGTGTTTCTTCACATTCTTATGTTTGCAGTCCTCTGTCTTTCCACTCGCACACTAGTTGACCTCACATCACATGTCCCGAGGCCTGATTACCATTAAATGTAATCATTTCTCATTACCTGCAGCCTTTTGTCTGCTCTTCTTTGTGCCACATTTACCCTCAGCTCCAAGACCTGGATGTCTGCCAGAATGAGAAAGAGCAACACAACAGTAATTAACAGCACAAATATGTGTGTGCATGATAGGAGGAGAAACACCCAAGGGATTTATGTCGCTCTCCTCTGACCACTTGTCTTTGCTTTTTTACTTGAGCTCTGAAAATTGGCTTCAGCGTGTATCCACTGTGTTAACCCTTTTAAGACTGCCATTGTAACAGGCTGCCTGTTTTATTTGCAATGAAAGAGTCAGAAAATGTCTTTTTTTGGCCAATACTTTTGCACATTTAATAATAATAATAATAATAACTTTCTTTATATAACACCTTTAAAAACTGAGTTTGCAAAGTGCTTTGACAGGGCACAACAGCAGGATACAATTGAAATCAACAAGACACAAGCAAAGACACTAAAATAGAGAAAAACAACACAACACAGTAAAAGAGATAAGAACAAAAAACTAGAAAAACACGACCCCCAGAATAAATTTAAATATACTGAAGTAGAGAGGGCAGAGATTACAGAGAAATAACCAGATGCTGTCAAATCAAAATAAGAATGAAGGAATGGAATAAGACAACATCATGTATGTCAACATAAATGAATAACCAAAAAAGGGTCAAATTAAATATTCAAACATTTCAAACAACATTAAAGGAGACAACAACACATAAAGACAAGTCTATAAAAATGTGTTTTAAGAAGTAATTCTGCTAGCCTTATCATTCGTTTACAGGAAGAACTTAACTTTCAGTGTCTGGCCATTAATTACCATTATAAATAATAAATGCTTTTAACAGTCTGTTTTAGTAAAAAAGAAAAAAAAATTGACTTGAAGTTTTAGCATATTTATTATCAGAAACAACTGTAAATGTCCATAACAAAACTTTTTGAGATGTAGAAATAAACTTTCAACTATTTTACATCTGCTCAAACCTGCCTTTTGGTCTTGAACATTCAGGATCCATATTATGGCTTCATATTTTTTGCTATTTCCAGGTGTTTTTTAGTCTGTGTGGAAGTCTTTGAAACAGTTTCTTTCTACCTGCTGTAAAGTGTTATATAGTGTTGGAAAGCTCAGGATTTCAGCTTTCCGATGCCGTTTGAATTTTGTGGCACTGGAGAGATTGGGCATATATGTAGTGTTTTGTACTTTTAAATGTTAAAAAAAAAAAGAACTGAAATTGTCAGTAGAGTTTTTAGGGTGAAGAATATGAAGTTATGCCAAAGACGCAAATGTATTTATAGAGATATGACCTGAATTTATTCATATCAACAGTCTGACAATTTATGTAGCCACTAGAGGGAGTAGTGAGTCAGTCTGCTGGTCTGCAATGATGAGAAAAACTATCACAACCTTTGACCAAAGTGTCAGAAAGTGAGGAGATGGGATGAAAACCATTAAGAAACAACTGTTAGTCAAAGATAGTGACAAAATGATCAAAGCTAGAAGCACCGTTGTTATTTTCACCACTGGACACAGCTGTGATGTGCTCTTGTAGCTGTTATATGGTGTCGGAAAGCTCGGGATCTCAGCTTTCCGGTGTCATTTGAATTTTGTGAAAAGTGCAATCGATTCAGGAGTTACAGTATTTTGAATATTAAGTGCAAAATGCAGCGCCGGTGAGACTGCCGTCGTATGGACAAAAAAAGTGTATTCTGCACGTTAACCACAGATGTGACGGTGAAAATCATCACTAGCTAGTAATCGCTTTGCACATTATACTTACAATTAAAATAGATGAAACTGCAGTATCCGTAATCTTAACTTCATACAGCAAAACCTTTGATTAACGTCAAAATAATAAAAGAACAAAGCTACGGTCGTCTCAGTATAAGAAGATCAAAGAATAAATGAATGGCTCCACATGACTTAACATAGAAAACGTTGTCTACAGACAGATGAAAGTCTTTTCGTGATGTAGCAAATGGGTAAATAGCGAAAAAAGAGTTATCCTTTCTGTGCGCCACCTCATTATAGTAACTATCTGACAGGTATGTCTGCTTTTGAGATTTTACTGCATTTCACCGACACCTCTTAGTTGTGGAATGCACATTTTTTCATGTCATTTCACGCCGTCACTAAAGAATAACGAGGCTCGAATGAAGAAATTTCAGAGGCAGCCTCCTTTCTGTTAGAGCAGGTATTGATCATGAATACTTTTTAAAGCTAAGGTTGGTAAAGAGTAAACTTTCTCGAACGCGGTGGACACAAAAACACAACTGCAACCATTAGGATTTTACATCAGAGGGATTACTTTGCACCAACCAGTCCACTTTTCGTCAGTACAAATATTCTGAAATTAGAAGATCTGGTTAACCTCCACACTGCTGTTTTCATCTATAAGGCACACAACAACCTACTTCCACCCTGCATACAGGAGCTGGTCTCCATCAGACAGTCCCAGTACAACCTTAGGGGGACCTGTGTGTTCAAGGACCAACACAAAAGGCAAATGCATATCTGTAATGTGGAGTAAAATTATGGAATAACCTTGATAAAGAATTAAAAACATGCACATCAGTCGCTACATTTAAAAGGATGTTTAAAACTTAGGTATTCAATGAATGTTAAATATTAGGATAAAGTAAGCCAATTATCAGTATGAAACTATGATTTTGCTTAGATTATATTATTTGTTTTATTATATTCTTGCTAAAAATGGTGCCATCTTGTTATCTTGTTTTGTTTTTGCAGCTTTCCGTCTTGTAAAAAGGGTAGGCATAAATAAGCTGTTGCTTCAGCCTACACCTTTTCGCCTATGTTTAATATAGAAATCCAAACTGTATGTATGTATATATCATGTTCTGTTAAATGGACAAATAAATTACCAACTAACTAATTACACACTGACTGCATACGAAGAGAGGCTGCTGATTAATTTATCAGGATTAGTCTATTTCTTATAGGTTAGATCATGAAACACACACAAACGGAACATAAGCACATATCTAAATGCATGAACAAACTGCGCAAAACATGTATATATATAAATTTACACAACCAAATTTGCACGATCAAACCTGTAACACCTTAATACCAATAATAATATAATACTATACAAATATTTACACACCAAAACCACTTCCCTGTGTCCCTGTGGGGGTGGGGGGGGGCTATTTTGTCCCAAACACCTGACCAGATTGGAGCCCTGGCACAGATGAGTGTTATGCTTGGTTTGCTTAAATTACCATTAAATTATTCAGACAGCATTATTTTCTTGCATACATTTATTATCTATTGCAGGTGGGATGCAATGACTAAAACACTGGTGTCAGGATAACTGAAAAAGGCCTGGGTTTCTGTGACATTAGTATCAGATAATGGTCTCAGAATTCAATATTTGGTTATATAATGTTAAATTCTGAGACAGTAGATGCTAAATCAACAAGGTTAATTCTAATCCAAGGATCAATTTCTAAACTAGAGGCTTCTAAAGTGGGAACTCTATGATATCTTGGCACAGAAGCATAAATTTATCTCAAGCCCCCGAGGTGTTTTCTGATATCGGATACAGTGTTTTTTATTTTTTTCTTACAGCCTTCCAGTTGCCATCAATAATCATCAATATTTCCCTGAATACACACTCCAGCCAAGTGTCTGTGATTGTAGGTAAATGTCACATATTTTACATAACACTGGAAGCAGCCGATCTCATTAACAAAGCCGTGGTAACTATGGCAATGTGCATCATCAGCGACCCCTGATACAACTTATGCTAAAAAGGCCAAGGGGTTGCCATGACAACCGAGAGGAAAACAAGAGAAAGAAGGAAAGTTGGAGTAGGTTCCTTGAAGCCTGCATGCAAACAATGCAGACGCACAAATACACACGAGCATCCAGCCAAACAAGCACAACAGTGAATGTTAATGCATGTTAATTCATGATAATAAAAAAAACACACAACATGTTGGTTTTCCATTTCCATTCACTTCCCATCATCATCATATTCTACTCTAGGCCCATGCATATGTACATTTAAGCACATTTTGTTCACGCATATTCACATAAATACTTATTAGAGGCATTATCTGAACATTTCACTCTGCAAAAACATTTTTTTAACAGCTATTAATGTCTGTGCCTTCTCTCTGTATCACAGCATTGTTTTGCTATTCTTTTTAGAAGATTTAAATTAATATTTTTTTAAGCTACAGCTCAAAATCACAGTTAGAATAGATGTTGTATATAACGACAGAGACTCTACTCTTTACTTGTTACCGGGAGTCGTTCTCAGTTAGGTTTCTTCCCAATTAAACCGCTTTGGTACCGTTACAAAGACAGAGAAGAGTTGTTTCATCTCACTGTACAATCAATGAAACAGGATCCGTTCCCACAGTACTGACGACACACTCGCACAACCAGCCGCCCACACATTAAACCACACAGCACACACGCACAGACGACTACACTTATCAAAGTGGATGCTGCATCATGACTACACCAGCAGACAGACAAAAAGATGAAGCAGAATTTCTGAACACTCAAGACTAAAACATCAAGTGATCCTGACTAACACCACGTATTTCAGGTTCATCATGAGGACGACTCGTATCCCACCACAATTAGCACCACCCTGAGATCCTGACCCTTTGCAAGGAAGACACAGAATCTCAGAGGTTAGCAAATAAATAATAAATAGTGAAAAAAAAAAAAAAACAGTAAATAATTCATACAAGTATAATCCTGTTTTTTTGCTTGTGTGCATTTCTGTAATTTTTAACAAATATTTGGAGTCTTAACCAGCAGGAAGACACAAGAGGAAAACACAAAGAGATAAACAGTGGAAGGATAAAGAGACTGAAGAGCTTGTTAAATGTACAGAAATGCTGATTAGAAGGAATCCAAAACACACAACCCTTTATTTTCTCATTCGTGCCAGAGTAAAGGAATCCTGCAAAGCTGTCCAAAATGTCTCACAGGCATCAAGGGAGCAGTTTAATCTGATCTGTAAGAAATATTTAGCCAGAGTTAAGGCTGCAGAGAGGAGATTTATATCAAGTGAAGCTGGGGTTTCACTTCCTTTTTCCACAAGAGCCACTTAAATGTTTCATCCGTCATGTATAATACATAACGGGCAGCTGCACCATTTGTCTCTCCATGTTTCTTGAGCTGTTTCTGCATTTGTGCAACAAAATAACAATTGCGGGCTGAGTAAAATGTCATATCAGAACAAAGGAAAAGTTGGAATAGTTGTGTTAACTTTGGAGAAAACTCAGCCTTCCTTTTGTTTTCTCACAAACAGAATCCGTCTAATGATCAATCACGGATCAGACGCAAACACACGGAAACAGCAGCAGTGTGAATTCTTTGGAAATAGCTCCATTATGCCACAGTCAATCAGAAAACAAGCATGAAAAGAGCAAAAACACACAAAAACACTGTAAAGCACTGACACCTTTTCACAAGATGAGCCCACTATCTCCTAATCAATCAAAAAACAAACTCCAACAGAGCTGATCGATCTTATTGATCCTGATGACAGCATCACTCAATTACGCAGCTCTTCTCACCAGCCTGAGCCAAATTACGCAAGTGATTTTAGCAGGTGAAGCCAACCCTCACCCATGGGAGAAGAGTCCCGTGTGTTTTTTTAATGAGCCTCTGTCTGACGAGCTGTGATCTCAGCAAATGAGAGATGTTTCCTGCTTTGCCAAGTAACAACAAAGATGTCTCACTTTAATGTAAATGTGCAGAAACAGCCTCTGTGGTCCCCGACAGGAGTGACTTTATAGGAAACCAAAGTGCTTCTTTTATCGTCAGGCTGTTAACATCTGGTCAAATGTGGTAAAACATCTGGTTTGAGTAGACGCCTCTGTGTCAGTGGGTTTTAGCAGTGAAGCACTCTGCTGTAAAAAAAAAAAAAAAAAAAAATGCAGTTGCAATAAAAGCACAATTAGAATTAGTGCAGTGGTATCAGTACCTATAAATGTGTTATTGGATTATAGTTGCTGATGCATTCATATGTTCATCTGTAATGTTGCAGCTGATGGGGCTCCTTTTAATTCCTGTATATCCCATAAAGACCCAGCGCTACTTTTGTGTCAGTTCTCTAATGAAATTCTTTCTTTTTTTAAGCGATTAATCATTATCCTCTGTATTTTGCATTTTATCAGTATAAATCAGGTATTTTCCTGTATTTCATCACTATTCACCTGGTGTCCCTTTTAGCCCACTCCCCTCTGGGGGAGTGTCTACTAGGGCTGCACCATATTGGAAAACACTGACATTGCAATTTTTTTTTTATCCCTGCAATATACATTGCGATATGAAAAAAATACTCAGGAATATATAATAGCTGTGTGGTGCCGACGTACATGGTCAAACTAATTAGTTGTTTCCTCTTGTTGTGGCAACAGGTGGAAGGCACTGTCAACACAGAACACGTGTTTCAATATCCTCCTTCTTGTAGCTGAAACAATTCCATCTAACTGACATTGCTTTTCATTTTGGCACCAAGTCTTCATTTACAGTGAATTTCTCTTGTCTGTTGCTCATTTTTAATATTGTTACCAGCGACTCACTCCAAACTGATTAAGAATGATTGCGATTGGTGGATCGCTGTGTGCAGTGTCAGGTACCCTTGAAATTAGGTGAGAATATGTCGCGCTCATTTGCCTCCTACATTGCAGGACCTGCGATGCAACTACTGCACACACGCACATCGCAGTGTTGATGCTCAAATGATATACTGTGCAGCTCTAGCGTCTACTGTTTCAGATGTAGCCTCCTGGGGCCCAATGACGACTGGACCTGAGGTGACTCATCTGTGCCCTGTCCTGACCTGTGACCCCGGACCTCCTCCCTCACCTGTCTGGATGGACCTCCTCACCCTCATCTGACTAGCTGGACCCTCTCATGTGCCCCCACCCTACTGCATCGTTACAGACTGGAACTACATCCGCAGATGGACGTCCATCAGTTCTGGTGCATCTACAGCCTGTCCGTCCATGGGAGTGGATCTCTCCTTCACTGCGGTTCTCCCTGAGGTTCCTCTTTTCCTACTAGGTTTTTGGAGTTTTTCTGTGCCGAGAAGGAGGGTCTGAGGACAGGGGATGCCCGGGACATTAATCCATTTACTTTGACTGTTTATTTGGCTGTTGTTTGTTTTCATCTTCAACTAATCCTGTAAAGTCCTGTGAGGCAACCTTGTGACATTTGGTTCTACAAATAAAATTGAATTGAGTTATTTAATTTGCTGATCATTAAGATGTTCATAAAAGCTCAGATTAAAGTTGAGGGTTGTCATATCAAAAACAGAGAAAACTGCAGAAAAAGTGACTTTTTCAGTAAAATATATCATTACCTGTCTATCCACTGTCATTGACTCCATGGGTTTTACTAGTGAATCAATGTTGTAGAAGATGACAGTGTTTCCATGGTAACTACGGAGCCTCTGAACATCCAAATGGGTCATATCTGATAACCATGAAAAGATGAATAACTGCATTTTACACCAATTATTTACATGTATTGATAGAATTAGTGGATTAACATGTATTAAACAGTTTAGATCAGTAGATGGTTTGAGTTGGTGATGGATGTTTGGGTCTTTGTGGGATATCCTCTTAAGACCAAGGAAAGTAAAATGTTGGGTTTTTTACATTAAATAATTGCCGTGACCAGAAACAGCATGATGCAACAGATTTAAAAAAAAAAAAAAAAAAAACCTTTAACCTCGAGACTTAATTCCAGGTAAAGGTGCTGTGAGTATGTGCTTGTGTTCCTTTTCTTCAGCGGTTTTGTTTTACTGTGTGTTCTAGGGTCAAAACAGGTGGAAGAGAAAAAGACAAAGACAGGAAGTGAAGTTTGACAGATTTTTACTATATAAAACACTCAGAATATACATCAATAAGAGATTTAAGATGTTGAACATGAACTGTGAACTGGAACACGCTGAACAACAAACGTTTGAATTTTGGCCCAGTAGTTTTAGTTTTGGGGCTCTTTTTTGTCTAAATCAATCCAGCTGGTTTTTGGCACCTGGTTAAAAACACAGCAAAAAAAAAAAAAAAAAAAGGAAAGAAAGAACAACAACAGTAAAAACAAAACACGATAAGGAAAACAGTTTGAAAAATAATATATTTTTATACCGAGTCAGTCTCAGTCACTCTTTTGTGTGGGGGGTGAAGTGAGCATGCTCAGATATCTATGGCAAGAACAAGGTCTTTTTTCTTATTGAGAAAATAGTTGAATTTTTATAAATATTTAAAATAAATCATACATTCAGAACGAGCACCACAGACACATCAGGGGTTAAAGGGTTAAGCAAAGTTGTGAAACTCTTGCCCAATGCAGAGGACAAACATGCATTGGTGAGTCACAGGAGGATATAGCATTCAGGTTTCATCTACACTCTTGCGCATAAGACTGGAATAATTTTGTTTTCAGACACATTATCTTTTTATTCCTATTTCCACACATCAGTAATCACCTCCCAGTTACACTTTGTCAAGAATAAATCAGTCACAATCATTTCAAGTGGTAAAAAATGGAATCCAACTTTATGAGCAACAGTGTATAATAAAACATTGCAATACAATCATTTTCATTAATATTAGAAATCTGCAAAGTAACACCAAAGTAGCTATGTGTATTATATTTATTAATCACAGGATAAAAAGTGCAATATGTGCATCTAAAATGTAGGTCAGAGTCTGTCAGAGTCAGAGTCTAATTCACAGTCTGGTTTCGACCGGCTCTATATGTAAAGTGTCATGAGATAACGTCTGTTATGATTTGGCGCTAATAAATAAAACACGATTTGATTTGATTTGATTTAGTGGTGTCGAATAAAATGAATGAAAATGGAAACATCACAAAACTGTACTTCAGTGAAAATTAAAGAATCAAAAACAGTTTACATCCAACAGCAATAACCACCTTCAGTGCCATAAAAAAAACTATCTCTTACACAACACATACAGACAGTGACGGGATTGTGCAATTTGTGTTGTTTTTGTATGATTACAGTGTTACAATGACAACAAAGGACTATTCTATTCTATTCTTGTCAAGTGGGCAATATCTAACTGTATGTGTGTTTATATCAATATTATAATAGCAAATTCTAACATAAAAAAAATCATGTTTGAGTCAAACATGGGAATTAGTTTCTAACACTACAAGGTTTACACCAGAGCTCCACTATTATTAGCACAGCCAGTGTTGTTTTTCCTGCTTTTGTTAAAACAGTACAAGGTTTCATTCAAGGTTGATTCAATCTGTCCTTTTTATAAAAGATAAGGAGAATCCAGTTGAGTACAATCAATGCTGCCACAAACAATAAGAAAGGGATCTATGTGTGTTTGTGAAGATAAACAGACACAGAAACAAAGAGCTGAAAAAGAGGTGTGAGATGACAGATTCTAGCGAAGTGTTTCCAATGTTTAATCAAATACTGAGCTCAGTGGGTTGAAGGTTCAATGACCAAAGCTTTATCTAAGGCCCAAACAAACACACATGCACAAACATGCATAAGGATTTTCATATTTTGAGGAGCCCAGATCTCTACATACATGACTCCCACGTACAGACCAGGTCAGTAGTTAGTGCAGTTAATCTTCTTAGTAATCACAAGGTTCGACTGTTGGAACCGAGCAAAGTTCAACACCAACACAAAGTGATTATTTCTACAAGTGAGGGACGAGAGAGGGAAAGAGGCACCGAAAAAGAAACACGAACCAACAAAAAGAGAGGACATGACAAACCCTTTGGACTTCAATGGATTTCAAAGCTAAAGACTTTCCGCGTTTTATCTCAGAAACTGCAGACGTGAAACTTTACGTGACACTGGCTGAAAGTTTAACTGTGAAGGAAACTATGCAGTAACTCACCCGCTGCCGGGATTCAGCACCGAGTGTCATTTTCAGCTGCATTTTGAGCGATCCTCTAAACTGTAAGTACATATCAACACTGTTGGGCGGAAACCTCTTATGTCCAATATGGTTATTTTGCAGGAAACTGGAAAAACAATGTATATTCTAAACAAGTGGTGCCAGGCACAATAAACCCCGCCCCTCGCAAACGTTTTAGCTCTTAATGGACATACTCCCTCTTAAAACGTGAGACTATGGGTTTGATCTTTCAAGGTCGCTCAAGGTCAAAGGTCATGATGCCATTTTGGAGCCTACATGTAGTTTCCTGTCTGTCAACAATAG
>JAPQRP010000018.1:13751822-13793047 GCA_037367295.1 Apogon hyalosoma
CATTTTAAGACAGTTTAATAACAGCTACATGTCCTTATCACATATGTTTTTAGAGGCATGTAGCTGTTATTAAATTGTCTTAAAATGATTTAAACCCAGCATTTGAGGTGTTTTCTGTACTGTCACCTTCCTAGAACAACTGCCTGGGTCATATTTTTTAGATTTTTCAGGAAACACAAAAAACTTAACCAGAAATTGAGTATTTGATGATTTAGGCTGGAAAAAAAAAAAAAAAGTTCTTATGAGAGTAAATGATTGCATTCTGTGATTACATTCTACACATTTCTGACATTCTGCATACATTCTAACTGAATGACTAGAACTGGGGTTGCATGTATGAAATAGATGCAAATGTAGTTAAATGTGCAGGAGTGATGACAGAATCCTGATGCAACTCTGATCCTGTTAAAACAACATTTAGCGCTTTGAACCCGCTTTAGAGTCCAGATATCTTCTAACCTGCAAATCACAGAATCAATGCTCCCTGAGGTGTTATCTGATCAAAAACCGCGTTATCGCATCCGTCCTGACCTCCTCTCTCTCTCTCTCTCTCTCTCTCGGCTGACTGATCGTCCGTTAATCCAGGGGCCGTATGGAGGTGCTGAGTGGCCCCTGGGCTGATCTGGCTCTGCTCCTTCGACAGACAGTCACGCAGACGGACACACAGACAGACGGACTGCTTCCTCTATGGCTGTTTGTCGTGCCGCTGTTCCTGTCCGTCTGTCTGCTCCTCCTGCAACTGCTTATATATCTCAACTGGAAACTCAGGCAGGGTAAGCATGGCGTTAAACTTTCACATCAGCCACGTCCACACCTCTGCTTATGATACATTCACTGTTTCGCTGAGCTTAAATGGATACTATTGGGGGGGACATGTCATTCTAAGGGCCACATTTTACAACTATAAAACAGTATGGGGAGTTTCAGGGCAAAAACATACTATATAGAATGGCAAATCGTTTCAGTTTTGTCAAATTCTGCTGAAAAATAAAACCAAAAGTACACCGCCATACCTGCAACCACACACAGAGGAAGTGTCTTGTTAAAAGTTTAATTTTCCATCATGTCCTGAACAATACCTGACAGCTCATGTCCCTGCAGGTACAAATTATGTCTGCGGTGCCTGGAAACAGTCTGCAGTCAAAAAAAAAAAAAAAAGAAGACATCTGAAATAAACAGACTAGAAGCGGAAAAGAAGAAACATGGCGATTTAGGATCAAACCGAATGTGAACATACAGGCAGGGATTTATGCGATAAAAGTATGAAAAGAGCGCATACTTTAGAGTGTTCTGTGAAGTTAAACACACACACACACTGAAATAGTAAAACACACGTCATGTAAAACCCATTATGAGTCTCTGATTAAAAATGGAACTTTCTGAATTCGTTGTTACGGCTGTTCCTGGTGTTTGCTGTGAGCAGGCTTTTCACAAACCAAAAGGGCACGTTATTTTTGGTTTGTGTCACAAACTTTAACAATCACTGACACTCATTGTGGTTTGGTCTATTAAGAGTAAGGCTGGTGGTGAAATATGCCAGCATGTGGTCGAAAGCATCTGCTGCTGAGGACGAACAGTCTTAATTTAGCTGACATAACTTTAGAAATGTGTTGTGTCTATCGAGAAACCCTTAAATAAAGCTACATTGACAGAAGATGTTTCCATTATTAGTTTTTAATGGAAGCTCAGTCCACGTTTCTATAGAGGAGTTTAAGACTCGGACGTCCATTACCACCAAACCACGGTGGCAACCTCCAGTTTGGCTTGAAAAACACACTTTCCCTTGCTCATAAAGTACACTTTATGTGTACGCATAAAAGTAAAGAGGTTTTTTTTATTATTATTATTATTTACTTATTTTTGATTAATTAATTTTTGCTTTTTTTTTTTTAAATATCTGATGGTCATATTTCTATTTATATACATATATTTTTTTAGATAATTCTATTCTGATGTATGACTGGAAATTGTGTAATTGGGGGAAAACACACAAAAAAAAAAACAATAAAAAGGGAGCTACAAAAAAAAATAAAGAGTGGGGTGAACTGCATCAGTTTTTACTCAAAGTGACTTTAAAGTGAAGCCATGACAGTAACGCCTCCAACTTAAGCGTGTGCATATATTTCAGGACGTGGTGCATCCCTGGGAACAATAACTTTGGATCTGAAATAAACTGTTTAAGAAATATAGCTTTTGGGGAAAAAGTGGTCTCATGGCACAACTCGCGGGGTAAGTTGAGAGAATACATTGGGGTAAATTGTGCCAGTGATTATTGAAGCAAAACAGAACATTTTAATCTCATAAACTGTAATGATATATAAAAGCAACACAAATTCAATAAAAAAAAACACATTTTAGGTTTATTTAGATATCATCAACCTATTAAACTGCTGGCATAAGTCATACTTTGTAGTTTCCTGTTGACATACATAGAACACTGTCTGTCAATTATATAACATATAAGAATAAAGTGACAATTAAAAACTGAACAAAACTGCTCTTTAATGACATCGTGCAAACTCAAAACTGAAATCAGCGTTAGATAAATTAAACAAATGGCAGGTAAATGAAACACTGATGAGGCATGCCCATCCCCTCACTTCTCCAGCTGTTCTTGGCCCGTCTTTGCTGGGTTCTAGGTGTGTAGGTCTCAGTGTGCGGTCGTGGGTTAGGGTCAAGGTCTGGGATTTGGGTCTGGTTGTGTAGGTGTCTGGCTGTGGTGGTGGTGCTGATTTTCTCCACTGTGGGTATGTAGGGTTAGGTGGTCTAAATCCGGCCTACTACTTAACATCCCACTTGTCGATGCTGCAGCCCTGTCTGTCTTCTGTTTAGAAGTGCGTGGTATGACGGGTTTTGGTGTAAAATTTAGAATGTCATATAGTTTTAGTGATAAGATGTAAGAATACAATATACAGTTACAATAAAATAATATGTTGAAGATAATCGTAAGTGTGGGTGAGTTGTGCCACTGCTGCAACTTAACCCAGGCCCTTCGGCACAAATCACCCCAGCCCCAGTATTATGAAAAACTAACATGATCCAGCAGTTTAGAGCTAACTGTATAGCCTACTAAAGCCCGAAAACACATGGGCAATGTTTTCAGACTTGTCTATAATTGTTCAGACACAAAAAAACCAAAAAAAACCCCCACAATCATAGAAATTTTACTTTGAAAGGCAAAAAAACAGTTTTTCGTGCTAAAATGTGCTTACCTCTCATGCCATGTGTCTCTCTTCTTTGCAGGATAAGTAAACTGAAGGGCTCTTCATAAATATGTGGTCACATGAGCAATTTCTTTTATGGTTTTGTAGAAACAAGTGGTGGCACTACTTCCCCCCCGCCACAAATCACCCTAACCATCAGACTTCTACTGGATAAGACTAGCTATTAAAGAGGTTTTCTAAACAGTGACTAGTGCTTTAATTTTTGTAACATTTTCTATTTCTAAATCAAAATACTTAAGTTCACGAGTTTCCGTCATATGCAGAAGCACTGAAACTTACGAAGCTAACAGGAGTAAAATGACTCGTCAGTACAATTAGGATTATGAGCTACATAAAATCTAAAGTACGACTACAAACACTTTTATTTAACGTGATGTACTGAGGTTAAATGTTTTCTTTCTTCTATCATTTATATCTGTTTTTCCCCCTTTTGTATGGATGCAGGAAACTGGTTGCCACTTCATGAAATTAATTGTTGGAGGATGAAAAAAAAAAACAAAAAAAAAACCCTGAATTTTCTGATATTGTTAAAAGTGCAAACATGAGATGTCACAATCAGCTTAATATTCTTTGCACATCAAACTTAAACGTCCTCAGAGATTCATGTTAAAGAAATGTAATGTTAGACTATAATTAAAAAAAAAATAAAGTTGCAGTGACTTAAATGTTATCAAATCGAAGTCCACATCCAAACATATACTGTGGGCTTTTTCTGGCCAAGCTGTGTATACACTGTGATTAATATCAACCTATTAGCTGTACATATGTTCCCCTAAAACTGATAATGTGTCTGTGAAAACATCCAAACATCCACCACCCACTGTTTGTATCGTGTGCCATATTTTGTGACCCACTTTATTTAAGACTATTTTCTGATCTTATTCCAGTTGAGGCTGATCTGTCCTGGAACCTGCAGGACAGAAGCGCCATCTACAGGCCAGCGTCAAGAAGTTCACCTCTGAGGAAGAGGAGCGCGGGGTCACACTCATGCTCCTAAAACCCCTCTGCATGAGTGGACTGTGGACATTTCACACATAAACTGTCCTCAACATGGATTTAAATGGTCTTGTCATCAGCTGTGGTCATATGGGGACATTTCCGGTTTAGGATGCGGTTTCAAATGTTGGACTTAACACAGATAGACCAAACGTCTATGCATTTTCATCAACTTATTAACAGGGAAACGCAGTGAACACAGATTTCAGAGTATAACAATCCTTTATTTAAACAGTGTTACACAGGGAAGGTGTGGCTGTGTGAGGAGACACGAGACAAATAAGCTGCTAGATAGAAAAAAAATCTACTGGTGATCATTGGTTGGCTTAAGAGGAAACGATGAGGCAGCTGGTGGGTTTTCCAAAACTTGTTCTTTTTGTATAAATTGTTTTTTTTTTTTTCTTTTTTTGTTTTTGAAGTGAGGTTTACTTTACCAGATAAAATCTAAAAAAAAAATGGTGCTGGTTTCACTTGACTTTTATTGTGTCTAATTGAGGCAAACTGCAGCCCAACATGAACTACATTGTTTACTTTTTAAAATCACAGAAAAATATCACAATGTGAACATGTAGGGTCCATTCTGAGATCCCTGAAGGGTTTTTTTAATCAGCTAGTGCAGAAGCATCTTCCGTGGAGTTCTGGTCTTTGTTTCAATAAAAAAATGTGTGGTTGCAAAATATTTGTCTTTTTTTTTTTTTTTTTAAATGGTTGCTGAAGAATAACCTCACATCAAATGGATAAGAAAGAGCTACAGACATTTTGGAAAACCTGAACTGGAAGCCCCAAAGCTCCTGTGACTGGTTAAAAGAAGAACCCCTAACAGCAGTCAAGCCCGAGGCTACAAGTACAAAAAGAAAAAGGAAGTGGAGGCAGAAAATCTGATTCGTAGGGATGTTCCTTCGATGTCAAAAACATCGTGACATTACAAAAAATAAAATAAAAAAAAATAACCAAGAGAGGGTGCAACAAATCCCACCTGTCAACAGACTACATCAGTTTCACACAGAAGACAACAAATGATGAGAACATCTACAAATATAGCTGTTGTTATATAACCAGTGCTCATTTATTTTAGTTTTTTTGGAACAGCAAAAGCTTCCACAGCTGCCTAATGTCGCACGGCTTGGTTGTCGTTAAAATTTAGTTTGCCTCTTCGTAACCTTCGAGGTTAAAGCTTCCTCATGTGGAATGTCATTTTAATGCATAGTCGAGGTCAGACTGGTGTTTCCCAATAGAAGCCTGAAGAGTCACATTAAGAGCAACATTATCCTGATGTGCTAGAGATTATAAATCACACGGTAGAAAGAGTGTGGTACTAAAGTCATAAATTATTCTGTGGATTTACATTTAAAATGTCCAGTCAGACAGGAGTAGATTATTCTGGGCAGGTGGAATGTTTTGATTTTTTTTTAATTTTTTTTTTAAATCAGCGGCACTTAATTTTTAATCAGCTTAAATCTGGTAAATGTTTTTTTTTTTTTTTTTTTTTAATGCCTTCACCGAAAATAACAACAAAACACATTAGCACTTGTCCCAATCCATTTTCTGCCACTTTTTTTTTTTTTTTTATTACAGAGTCAGTTTTAGCTGAATTTCTGTAATTTTTTAAGCAAAGCAGCAGGAAACTGATGAAAGATTGCTGAGATTTTTCATTCCAGTGGCTCAAGAGCACTTCAACCCCTCTGATTCACTTCCCTTTAGGCTGCACTGTATTGTTGCGTCACAACTGTTTGTGTTTGTTGTGCACGAATGTAATTGAGTGTTTTGATTTAATTTGGAGGTTCAAGTTGAAGTGGATTTCTGATATTTTCAGCAGGTCAAAAACACAAAACATGACGACAATGCAGAGTATTTGGTTCAGTGAATTAATTACAACACAGACGGTTTCAGGTCAAAGGTCATCCTCAGACTGTGAGCGTGGATGTGTTTGTCTACACACTCTTAAACCAATCGACGCAGTAGTCTTCTATCTAGACTTACTTTAAGATGCTCTTGCAAGAAAAAAAAGTGATATTTTTGTGGATATGAAAAGTTTTGTGCCTTTGTGTGTGATCTAGTCGGATGTGAAGTTAGAAGTGGAAGTCAGAGCTGAATGATGACGACAGACGGACTCCGATGCAAACTGATCTGAGTCCTGTTGTCATTTCGCGCTGCTCCACCCGCATGTTCTCTTTTGGTCCCACTATTGATTTTAGCACAAAACTGCTTTTGAATCAAAATGTTAGATTACAAATTGTGTTCTAGCAGTGCTGAAATCTTCTATTGTCAAAATGCATGAAGCTAAAGAACACGACTGCCATAAATTGAGGCCGACTTCGATCGACATTCAGTTCCTTTTCATTCCCAAGTACAGGTTAATAGTTGGCGATTTGCCTCTTGTGTCTCCCAATTAGCTGTCGGTTTACTGGTCCCTCTCTCCCAATCAAAATCTGCATCCTATTCCCCTGCTTCCCTGCGGCCCAATAAGAATCATTAGTGTCGTACAGTGGGCGGGCCCAGGGTAAGTCAATAGCTAATAAAAAGCTGTAATATTGCTCCCATCTAATAACTTTTATTTTTACTGTACAGAAAATGTATACAGCAGCTTTAACGTCAGTTCATTTTCTGTTCGAATGTCTATAAAATGTAAATATGAAAATGGGGTAAAACTAGTTCCTTGTGTGCCTAATTCACAAAGCATCACAAAGGGATTTATTCCACCCACATCATTTGAATGTTCAGACTCATTTACTGTCAAATCCACCAACCCACTCTAAGGATTCCACTCCTTTCCACATAAATGATGAAATGTTTCTTCAGTAAAAACTGTTCTGGAACAGAAAATGGACTCAGTCAGCTGCTAGTCAACACACGGAATGTGGATGAATAAAAGCTATTCTTACAGACAAAAAAAGACAGAGTCATAAAAATTCAATAACCTGCTTGATTTGTTTTACTGCAATATTTTAACTTACAGCTCCCTATTTTATAAATGTTACAGCTACAATTACAGAAAAGCAGAGGCACTGTAGAAAATGTAAATAGAAACAGAATGCAATGATTTAAAATTTCATAAACCCGTATTTTATTCACAGTAGAACATAGCAAATTTATCAAGATCTGTCACTGCCATTACATTCAAAATCATCTTACTTTCCTCTAAAAATGGTACAATTTGATACGATTTCTATGTACTGTTGTGAATAAAACAGGAGATTAAAAAATTAACAAGCAATCATTGCATTCTGTTTTCATTACAATCTACACAGTGTCCCAACTTTGTCAGATTTGGGGTTGTTCTAACAAACTACTGCCACTTTCTGACAATTAATGTGTTTTAATGAGTGAGACTGTTTTATAGCAGTAAATCCAGCCGCACTTTATCACAGCTTGATTTACATAATAACAGTGTAATGGGGGGAGCTGTAATTTAACAAATTACTTTTGTTTGTAGGAATGCATCAGTCAATGTATCGTAATGTCAATCTATGAAAAGAACACACTTTGCGTTGACATCTGAAGATCACAGTTGCATCCTAGTACTGATAATCAGTACAATTCATATGGTATCTAACGTCAGCTTTGATTATCAGTGCATTCCTACAGGTTTTTTCGTTTTCTTGAAACATGACAGACACACTATCTTCTTTCTTTTTGTAAAACAAACAGTTAAAGAAAAAAAAAGACCTATTAAAAAAATAAAAACACACTACAAATGTTAAGCTAACAAAGTGGTTCTTTTTGTTCCCTCAGAAGGAGTGAGGATATTATTTTTCTTTGTTTTGGAGTGAGGGGTTTTAGATGCACCACAGACATGTAAGAAAAGACTGACTTCTCTCCCGTTGTCTAATCTCCTCTCCCCCCCTCGTTCTCCTGGTGTTTAGCTTCTCTTCCTTTCCTTCTTCTCCTCTTCAGTCAGTCAAGGTTGGTGGTTGTAGGGTGATGAAGGTCAACGTCAACAGAGAAAACAGTCACGATGGGCCCTTCAGCTCTGCATGTTGGGGGAATAGTAGAACCAATCAGTCTGAATGATGTGGCATTTGACATGAAAACCACTCCTGACTACAAACTTCACCTCATTTATACATTTATGTGGGAGGTTTGGTTTCATTCTGATTTCTTTCTGAATTAGCCCTTCAAGACCCACAGCTACTTTTGTCAGAACTTCCAAATTAATTTTTTTTGTCTTTCCCAAGTGATCTATCACCATTTATTATAATATCACCCTCTGCATTTTGCCATTTTCAGTGTGAATCATGTATTTTTCTATGTATAACTTACTGATTATGTAGATGTTCAGAAAAGTTCAAAGGTTATTAGATCAATTCAGGAAAACAGAATATATAATTCAACAAAATACATATTTAACTAAACATAAAAACAAGCGTCTCCAGCCACTGTTATTTGTCAAACTCCATAGGTTTTACTGGTGAATCAATGTTGTAGAAGATGACTATGTTTCCACATTCAATTAAGAGCCTCTGAACATCCAAGTGAAAAGATGACAAACTGCATTTTACCTGAGTTATTCACATGTATTCATAGGATTACTGGTTCAACAGGTATTAAACGTTTTAGATCAGTAGATGATTTTTGGCGGTGGATGTTTGGGTCTTTATGGGTTAGTAATAATAATAAGCCACTATTATTATTACCTGATCCAGTCAATCCTCCTCCTCTGCCAGTTCAGTTTCTTTATGAACCACCACTCTGGTGACAGACATGTCAGGATGTTGCTCTTTGGCCTCCTTTATGGCCTGGGCCAGTGCCTGCAGTACCAAGGGGCAACCACAGTGTGGCAGCATCGAGCACAGCAGGCAGTGGTGGTGGGGACGAGGGGGGGAATGGTGGCATTAAATGAAAAAGTAAAATAAGAAGCATAAATGAAATGACAAAAATGCTGGATTTACCATCAGTGACTTGTGCTGTTTTGCATCCTTGGGTTAAACAGAATTTTTAATAGACAGGATGTAAAACCATGTTAAGTAGTGTCACAGTAAAAGTCAAACATAGATGGATTTTTTTTAACTTTGTGGGACCAAAATCTGTCTTTTTAAAGCTGTCAAATGTAAGTATCATCTCATCTTACATTTGTTTCTGTGTAAATCCAGCAAAGCAGAACAGGTAAGCAACTCAAACAAACCAATGGAAGAGGCATCATGCAGATCCAGACCTGAGCACTGACATCAACAACAAAATGACTGTAAAAAGGCTCCAACTGAAGGCCAGCGTTTATAAATCTATGCATAATAATATTTCTTCTACGCATTTTGTTTGTGTTGTTCACAGAGACATTACACAAGGCCAACAGTGTAGTGGTAGTAGATCTGATCTTCTTACTGTTACTTCAGCATGAAGATTATCAGATCTGGACAACTAAAGGGTCAACATTAGGAAGTCTGGCATTCAAAGAGAAAGTCAGCAAATTAACCAACCAACGGTCAAAAACCATGACAACAGACATACTGTGGCAAAAACAAAACGGAAAAAAAAAGTAAAAGACCATTCTCTGGATGCATGGATGAACACGTGGTGGTACTGATGCAGCAGATCCCCACCAGTGGGCCGGATCTGCTGATACTCGGCGACTCAGAGAGGCGAGTCATAAATTATTTGTGCATTCAGACTGTGAGCAACATAATCAACATGTCGCCAAAGGTCCATTTGTGAAGTCTGGGCAAATGTCACTTCTTTCCAGTCGACTGAAGTTAAATGTGGCTGAATATCCGTCTGTCAACAGTCAGCTTCCACCGGCTTTATCATTTCACTTTCAAAGATCTTTTCTTAGAACTTTTGGTTTCTACGCTTCAACTCACTGGAAGTCTTTGAAAAGCAGTTGTGAATTTAGATCCACAGTCAAAGACTTCTTATTTAACTATGTTTTTTTTATCTTGAATCTTTTATGAACTATACTTAATTTAATGTTTTTAACTTTTTATATCTTACCGTTTTGTGTCTGAGTTGTTTTAAATGCTTATTCAGATGAACTCAGCCCTCAATGATTTCATGACTGTAAATAACAGTACATGCATTTTAACAATAGTTTTGTTTTGAGGTTTGTTTACAGGATTACACATCTATAAAATGACAAATAAGCTGGCAGTCACACCATACGTATCAAATCAAAACACGCAATGCATTAGGTAACTGGTTAAAAGATCGAGCTGAGGGATCGGTTATGGAAAACTGACCTGGTCGTGGTCGATGTCACAGTCACCAGTAATAACGATGCGCTTCTCAATCCTTGTTTCTGAGAGGCCGCCCTTTAACGTCTGAACACAGAAGAGTTTCATGAGTTTTAAAGGTGAGCACGACCCTGGTAACTGAAGATGGTGTGAGCTGTTGTTATGCAATGTCATCATGACACTGGCAGCTGTGTGTGCATGTGTGTTTGTACCTTGGTGATGTGTGTGGTTGTTGTAGTACACAGAGATTCAGAGGTGATTGTCTGAGCGGTCATCAGCACCCCGGGCTCGCCATCACCGTTTCCATCCAACTGACAACAGAGGAGTCACATGGATATTTGTTAGATCATTACAATTAAATCCTCTGTCCAGACCTTTAATCCTTTGACTTTAACAAATACACTTATATTCCTGTTGGAAAAAGGAATGAATCATGACTCCATGAACTGTTGCTAGAAAAGATGACTTCTTTTTTCCTTTCATACTAAATATCTAAGGGGTCATATTTTGCTAAACCCACTTTTATTAGTCTTTGGTTCATTTGTGTAGCTGAACCCTAATAGTTCACAAAGTTTGAATTTGAACCCTCCAGGTGCTGCAAAGCTGTTTTTATATTCATTTGGGCAAAAATCAAGTGGATTTCTACAACCTGTTTTAATTCCTTCTTAATTTGTTACGTCTATAACTAGCTACGTCGCGACATTTGCACATATAAGGTCCAGACTTCTGCTGAATATTTCTCCAAGTATGACATAATTGTTTGTCAGCAGCAGCGGTTGTAGTCCATACTTGAAAATATGTCTAAACTTTGAGCAGATTACCTAAAATGTTCAGTTGTTGTTTGTATTAACGAACACAAGTGGCTGAATGGGACAGAGCAGCAGAGTCAACAACCTGGAGGGGGTGGGGCGTGGAGTGGCTCATTTGCATTTAAAGGGCCAGCGCTCAAAACGACCTTTCTGGTGTCATTACTGAGAAATAGGGTTGAAGATGGACCTGTGGAGTTGAATTAATGAAGAATTCAGACCCAAGCAGAGCATTTACAGTTTATGTAGACCACAGGGAAATGATTTAAAATGCAAAATTCCCTTTTAAAAAAGCAAAATATCCGTCCTTTAACATTAAAGAGGATAAAATCAAATGCTGAAAAACACACTGTAAAGCTCTGTGTGTTGTGCCTGTCTTAAATGTGCACCTGTGCAGCTTCATATGTGATGGTCTTGGTTTCCGTATGTACGATGGGCACTTCTTTTGTAGCTATCTCAGTTTTCTGGGCTGCAAACGTATCTGATATAGTCACCATTTCTGTCTTTACGACGGGCGGCTGGGAAGGGAGGAGAGAGACAAGTGAAGGGAGGAGGAAAGAGGTTAATATATTAAACCAGAGACAATTAGGGAAACAAAGAAACATGTTGATATCTATGCACCGTCTTTGGTCTTTACATTTAGATCTTTGTTTAAAATAGACTAAAATATGTGTTTTAGTGTTAGTATATTAACACACTGCCAGATGTAGCAGTATATGTACAGTCACCAGTCAACATGCAGATAAATCCAGCCAAATGCATGCACAACATCAGCAGCTCCTAAACTCATGCAATCATGAAACGCAGGATGGAAACACAATATGCAATATTTATGCAATATACAAGCAACGGCTATGACAGTGGCAAAACTACGGAAATATCTTTGGTGTCAACACACACATCAAAGTACAGCACAGCACAAACATGCATAAAACATGAGCAAATGACAGGAACAGCACCGAAACAACTGGAGAAGAAAACAGCACTCCAAAATGGAAACAGCATGCAAATATGACATTCAGATGAGCGAGTAGCATTCCCAAAGTGGTTGGCAATGATGATTTCTACAATAGCGTTGCCAAGGTGACCAGGACAAGCCAATTAAAGTGAAAGACAAGCATCACTGCCAAACACATGGAGGACACACATACACAACATCGTGCACACACCCAAAATGGCATGCAAAAGCAAAAAAGCGAGTGTACACCTAATAGCATCATGCATTTCCCACTTAAACCCCATTTATCCAAGTGTAAACTTCACAACACTATGATACAGTGTAGTACATAAGAAAGGCAACATATAGAATTGAATGTATTATGTTGATCTACAGGAATTCAATTGAAAATAGACAAAACACAATACTTAACAGGAGGGGACTGGGGATGTTTAAATGGTATTTGCTACAACTAAATAATAAAGACATCCAAACAAACGAACAAAATGAAGCTCAGAGTAAACACTGAGATGAAGTGTGCAGAGGATGGTAACTTGACATTAACACCAGCACACAAAGACAATGTTGTTACGTCTGTAAAGGACTCTGTGGGGGCTTAACGGTATCACTACGAAGATTTCATTTATAAACCACAGAACTGGGTCTGAGGTGGTGTTGTAATGTTGTAATGGATCTGATGAAATGTAGATGGGGCTTAAATATTCACGCAAGCAGGAAGGAAAAACCGGCACTGTGGTAAGCAGGAAGGAGAAAAGTGGGTTTCTACGAGGGATCAAAACCCCAGGGACGGTCCGCAGTCGGCCTGGAGAAGAATTTACCTCAGAGCAACAAATAACCTGCGGCCGTCGCTCTTCAACCAGTGAGGCTTCGCCGTTCACTTTAGGCTCGTCCTCTTCCTCTTCCTCTGCTGGAGTGTCCAACCCAGTCACGTCGTCCTCAGCCGGGGTCAGACCGTTGGGGGCTTCGTCAGGCGTTAGCATCGGATCGTCTGTGCTTTCCTCCATCTCGCGTTCTCCTTCTTTCTCCGTTTTGGTCTTCTCTGCCTCGGTGTCTACCATCCTGGACTCCTCTCCGTCTTGGGCGGCTGGCTCTGCAGATGGTTCGACTTCAGCAGGAACAGAGGGAGCATCTGGAGGTAAAATGCACTCCTCTGCAGACTCGTCTTCCTCTTTCTTCTCCTGCTCTTCTTCTTCTTCTTCCTTCTCCTCTGGGATTTGGGTATGAGAGATGGATACGGAGACATTTGGATGGTACTCTGCTTCTTCTTCACTCTCACTTTCTGATGAAACGCTCTCCTGTTTACTCTGCTTAGCTTCCTCTGCTACTGCCTCCTCTTCTGCCTTTACTGACTGTTCCTTGACTTCCTGTTGAGCGGGCTCGCCAGTAGAAAGAGTTACTGTTACAAGTCCAGGTTTGGTTGCCTTGGAAACCTCTTGGACAACAACGGTTTCTTCGATTTCAACTTCAGTCGTCTATATGCACACACCCACACACACACACACGCATGCACACATAGTGCACAGACCCACAATGAGGTGCACACGCATTCACAGCAAACGCATGGAGACAAGAACAAAAGCATAACATGATCATTGAACATAAAAATACAAAAATAAAGAAACAGAACTGAAAATAAATTAACTCAAAAGCAGGAATAAAATGAAGGTGAAGAGCATGTTCCACTGTGGAAAGACATGAAAAAGTGAGCACAAGAACAGATGAATAGTTAAAGAATGTCAGAACATCATGAAGCAGCCAGTGGGAGATGAATGGAGACATGATGGAACTGCTAATCAGAAACCAAAACCATGAAAGGGAGTCTGGATGGAGTGACAGAATAAAGTTAGGACCACCTTTCCAGGCTCTTTGGTATCAGAGATCGCGCTATCAGCTGCAGCAGCTGCTTCCGTTTCGGGCACATTCACCTGCGCGACAAAGAGGTTACCATGACAACCAATCGGTCACATGCCAGCACAGACAATATCACTGTTAGCATTTAACTTCTTCTTAAGCATGTCATCCAAGTACATAAAAAAAAGGATGGAATTGTTACTTCTCATCCAATTCCCTATACTTTTTCTATTTCATCAAGAACAGGTTGTCATTCATGTGCAATGTTATTAACTAGAGCAGGCAGGGAAAAGATGAGACAAAAGAGTTCAATAGAAAAGAGAAAACAACAAGCAAAATATGGACAGAAGATAATAAACACAGAAGCATATCTGTACCAAGACAAAAAAAAAAAAAAAACACCACTACTGATGCCAGCATTGACCAAACAATAAAAACATAGGATGGTTTTAAATCAGATTTGAAAAGAGTTCTAAATCCAACAGGATGGAAACTGCTGCTTCAACACCTGCTGCTTCTATTTCCTAACGGTGCCGGTAAACAGCAGATTGTCATGTTTGTATTCAATCCGCACATATATTTGCCATCATAACACAGACAAATAGCATCCATGGCATTCACAGCTGGGAACTAATTTAGACTTGATTCATCATGCTCACTGTGCATCCAGACGTCATTTAGAATGAATGGCTGCTAGTACAAAATAAGGATCACAACCATTCATTCAGCATCCACAGCAAGCATTGTGGGCAGTTAGCATCTACTTATGGTGTTTTATATGCAAGCATCCAGATTAACTGTGCTGTCAGTTTTACTTTCACTCTCCACAGGTCTTCTATATGCAGCCGGTTAAAAAAAATCCAATCCATGCTCTTACTTAAAGATGCATGGTTTGAAATGAAAATGTACTGACAACTTGCTGATAGCAGTAATAGCAGCAGCACCTCAGTAGCAAAGAGCGCAGCAGATGGGGAAATTAGATGCTCTTTCAGCAAAGCCGTACTGCAGACAGCGGCAGAAGTAGCAGATGAACACGTGGTTTTAACAGCTTCTAGGTTTGGTTCAGGGATACTGCAGGAAGCCGTGTAAAGGCCCGAGTGTCTACTGAAAAGAACTGAAGCTATCTCCTCTTCCAGACTCTACAGTGACACATACATACAGAGAGTAAACAAAGTAGAGAGAAAGACAGAGCATCACTCTAAAGATGTTAAATACACATCCAGAATAGAGGAGGAATAGCCAGAGCATTGCTGTTGATGAATCATCTAAGAGGACCCTAGAAGAAATCCAAACAATAACACAGTGTACACAAAAGGATAAAAAAAAAAAAAAAACGTTAAAGAAACTAAAATGTAATGTGAGTCCAGCTGAAAAGGTTTAAACAGTTAAAATCAGTACAACAGCAGCAGTGTGAAGTACTTCTACTGGGGAAGGAAAACTAAAGGAAGATCTTTAAAATCCTAAAAATACATGTGATCACATCAAATAGGAGACGGAGAAGGGAGGAGATTAGTGGAGAGAAATGAGAGCCATATATGCCTCTGTATTAAGAACTTCAAACCTCAGCATTTCACAAGAACATTGTGTAATTTGTGCTTCTTTACTGAGGTTATTGAGTCAGAAACATCTACACACGTACCACTTGGTGCTGTTGGATACGTATCGTTGTAGCGGGAGAGGAGGTGAGGCGTTTCTCCCACTGGTTGGGTTGAGGAGGAGAGGGAGGTGGCGCCTCCATAAAGGAGCGTTTTAGCTGGCTAATGCTAGCTTGGTGTTTCAGAACCTCTTCTTGGGTCTTATCATGGTCCTAATGGGGAGTTGAAGGGAGGGGGAGGGACGGGGTGGAGGGAGATGAGATGTGAGTGTGGATGATTGGGGTAAGAAGGAAAGGAAAGGAAAGGAATGATGTTGGAAAAAAGGAAAGATGGATGAGGGATGGAAGGAAGGAGAAGAGGAGAGGAAGAGAGTGGGAAAGGAAGGAAATAAGGGAAGGGATAAACTTGGTTCAAACAGGTCACAGGAACATTAGTCTGTCAATCAGGAGGAGAACAAGATGGATGCCATGCCTCACTGGAGCGTTTTTGCTTCATTTTAAAAAAGCAAAGCACCACTTTGATGGAGATATTACCTAAAATTGAAGTGAGTGCAGTGCCATCAGAAATGTGTATACTTCTATGTATTAGCTTTGAAACAGGGCCACTCCATCTTGTTGAAGAGTTCTTCTCACATCAGTGCAGACTGCATAACATGGAACTGATAATGATAATACACCAACCATGACCTATTTTTCTCTAAGTCTCTACTTTTTGATGGCCTATCAGTTTACCTTTGAAAAGCCCACATTGAGTTTCATGTCTTAGGCAGCATACTTCTTTCTTAATATCCTGCTTATATACAGAGATATAAACACATGAAAGAAATTATCTTCGGTCATGTACTGAGTCTATTAGTGGACTGATAGTAGTTGGAAGTGCATCATCATCAGCGCCATGTTGGTCATTAAAAAAGGTTTAGTATGTTATCAAACCACACGCTGCTCAATATCACCAGAAAAAGCAGGTTAGTCAGGTTAGATGCGAGTGCCTGGCAACAAACAAACTTTTCATTATCAAGATTGGGAAATGAGATACAGCAGTCAACATGCACAGGGCATGCAAAAAGTGTGTCGACAGACACGTTCCCACACCTAAGAGCATAAGAGTCACAAAGCAGCCATTGTAAACAGTCAACACTGGAAACAACCTGAAGAGCAGGTGTTGATACCCAGATATGAAGAGATTTAGTATTGGTTTCAAATACTGATGTCCCATCATTTTTACAAGTTGCAGGCCCTCTCTTTGATACGCTAAAGCGAAACATGTTCTGTGCATCACTTAACACAATATCTTTAGTCAACATTCCTTTTCAACCGTTACAAATGGCTGCTATGTAAGTTAGCACAGCACTGTAACTTTTTTTTTTACACAACCAAAATATAATTTTCACAAGTTACTGAGGGAAAAAGATGTGAATATATCTTAAGCTGATATGTGCACACATCCAAGAAAATAAACACACGAGCAGGCATGCACACAGAGCCTGAGAGTGCGAGAGGGCAGCAGTCTTGTACGGTCGAGTACAGAGGAAGTTGTAATTCTGATGGCGTCAGAGTACACAGAAACATGTAGTTCTTTTTTTGCAGCCATCAGACGACGCCAGTACCAACCTCCAACATTAAATTACTGTGCCTCACATAAATATTGTCCCCATGCACTCTCAACGAACTCTGGAAGGTAGACATATGGCACAAAATGAAATGGAGAAAATAAAAAATAAATAAAATACATAAAAATCTATAAATAATAAATTAAGGAGAAATAAATACATACATCAATGAATAAATTAAAATAAAGATGTAAATAAGAAAATAAATAAATAAAATGGTGAACCACTGGATAAATCAACATAAATAAAGAAAACTAAATAAAGTATGAATAAAAATACCAAGAAAACAAAACAAAACTGAAAATAGGCGTGTGGTTACACTGCCAAAAAGTGTCCAACTGTGATGAAGCTGGGGAATGGGCACAGGCACAAAATAAAAACATTTTTGCATTACATATGATTTAAACAGTGCTGGGGCTGATCCCAGTGTTAACACAAGAGTGTCAGAGCATTCACAACATCAAAAACACCAACACACAAACCCCAATGTGCTTTCAGGAAAACCCCAAGCATAATGATAAAAACCACTAATATGAGCAAAAGCCCACAATGAAACCGTGAAACCAAAAGCCACAGAAGATGCGATTCCAAGTGAAGTTTGGGGAAAAGTGAGTTAAGAGTCAGTTTTTACACACTCAGACCCATTATGGATTCCAAATTAACCACAAAATATAGGATTTGTGATGTATTTAAAGCTAAATATCTTTTGATGTAAATTTAGAAGTTTTCCATGCAGTTCCCAGATTGGGTTTTTTAACTGAGACGTAAAAAAACTGACTCTGTATCATCACTTGATCTAAAAACAAGTGGTCAAACTCAACCAACCGACAGTGGCAAAACAAATGACTGACAGACCAATACAAGTTTAGATCAATAACAGGGTATGAACCTGAGAGACGGCAGCCTCACTGTGTCCAGGTGACTGCTTTTGGAGGTAAAGTCAGTGAGACAGTAAGGACAGGTTAGGTTTTCTGTACATGTGCTCCAGCTCACCGTTCACATTTAAAAATCATCGTTGCACAAGTTCTACGTTAACTATAAATGCATCTTCATATCACCCTTCAATTATTGATAAATTTGAAAGGCATGCTGGGTAAAGACAGGCCCTACAGACCTGGGTGGGCGTGGCTTCAGCGTCACCAGGGCTTAAGTCCACCTCCTCAACCTTCAATATCGTAATCATGGTGATGGTAGTCATGACAAAATGAGGAGGGGGCGGGCACCAAGAAAGAAAAAAGGTGAAATGGATGATGGGACTTTTTTTCTTTTCTTATTCCCCAGCTACTTTAGTGTTGGGGAATGCTGTTGGTCATGTTGCTTTTATATTAAACCCATAGGAAGAGGACAACATGACCTGAGTTTGAAATGAGGACAGTGTGTTTGTTACTCGCTACTTTTGTATAATATTTTAAAAAATGAGATTCACAGCATATTTTTTTGTATACAAATGTTTTCCCTAATGTCGGTGTTCATTTCAGTAAAAGCTGTCGTCCTATTAACTACACTCCCACTAACAACAATGCCAACTGTACTCAGACATACATACTTGTCTAATTTGACTTCCATCCCAACAATCCCACTGATGTATATATATTTTTTTTTTAGTTAAAACCTTCTAAAATAAACACTCAGGGGCTGAAGAGCAAGGCAGGCAGATCCTAAACTTCAGGGGAAGTGTAACACTGTTTACATTCACTAGGGGTAAAAGACAGATCTGGTACGCTTTAAGTGCTACAGGTTTCTGGGGATTACCTATCATCTATCTGTACAGTAGGAACAGCAACTCCTAATCATTCAGTTCTGTTCTTCTGTCTGCATCACAAAGGCAAAATGCAGCAAATGTACACATAATCAAAAAAAAATTTTTATGTTACATATGTTGAGATAATTTTTGGATTGGACGAGGAAATCAGATCAAATTCATTGGATTAATTATAAAGGTTTTGCTTTTGAACACTATTTTTTTCCTTAATTGCAAATTGATATTAGTGCATTAGTTCAACAACAGTAATATAGGCTGTTGCTGTTACCCAGCAGCCAGACCCCCAATAAAGATAAACAAAGAAAGATAGCTGCCTCAGTTACATAAAAAGTCAAAATCACAGACAGAAAAGCAAACTTTAGCTGAAATAATTTTCCCAGGGAACCAGTGGAATAAAATTAAAAATGTTTTTCAAGGGAACCAGTGGAATAAAATTGCAAATGTTCTGTCAGTTCATATCAGTAAAGACATAGTTCCCATATCTGTAAGTGGAAATGTACAATTTAACAAAAAATACAAGTACTGCTTTTAAGGATTTTATTGTCATTTGTTGATACTGCACATATATATTGTTTGCTGAATAATTTCTAGTCTTGTAAACTGAAAAATATAGATTAAAATAATGAATGGTCTACAGTGCGATGTCACTATATTACTCAGCCCTAACACCAGATGACAGAACAAAATGTCTAAATGAGTTCTGCTCATCTCTCATTGTTACTGTATTTTGCCTTTGTAAGATAAAACACTTCTTTCTTTATAGTCTCTTTACATATTTTACTGTTAGTATACCTATACTCTATACTAATAATATAATTATATACAATATAATCTACTTTTCCTTCCTCTGTTTATCTTTCTTCATTACTCTTCTGAATGCTATAACTTTCTAAATAACACTAATTCTACTACCTGTTCATTATTACAGACATTGTGGGTTGACAAGGTGCAAGAAGACAAGAAATCAAGCAAGTGGTAGCAGGAGCTAAAGCACTCAAACACATTCAGAGGTCACACACAGGTCAAAAGTAGAGGGAAATCATAGGTGGAGAACCTGGGTATGTGTGTATGCGATTCTGTGTGAGCCTACGCAGCAGGATCACACATATCTTGAGTCCATGTAGCGCTCGTATGGTGCCTGATGCGAGGCGGCGTGTGCGTCGGAGAGGCCTGCTTGTTAAAACCAGAGCTCAACTGACCCTCAGGCCAATCTTTTGCCTTTTCAGAGACGACTGTTGGCAAAACTGCCCTCCGTTGGCCAGAGACCACGCTCTCCAGGTAACACAGGGTCAGGCCGAGGGGTGTGGCTAAAATCAGAGCTAAAGCTAAAGACTGGCTCGCCGTTAGCATTACGACTAACAGGAAGACCACCAAGAGGCAGGGCAGAAACAAAGGGGAGGGATTGAGGAGGTAACGGTGTAAAGATGAGGTTAAGATGGCTGGGGAGAGGGAGGAGAGAGTCAGAAAAGAGGAGGAGGAGCAGAGAGACATGAGATGAGAGGAAAAGGGCAGAGAGGAGAGGTAGGAATGGAAGGAAAAAGAAGAGCTGATAGGAGGACAAGTGAGAGGTGTAGAGAGGTGTAGTTGTGTCAAAGGAAAAGCAGAAACCAAAGTGGTGTATTTAGTACGAAGACAGCGTGTGAAAAATGCAACAAAATCTGTCTTTTTTAATGCCAAACAATTGATGACTTGACGCAATGTGTAAGCATTCAAGTTAGAGGTGATATTTTTAGGAGCACTGCAAACAAAAATCTTAAGCTTTCCTGTTGATTCGGAAATTAAATTGGACCAAGTGTGAATAAAAACGCTCAGTTTCCTCAACAGCCCCACAAATGGAGTTGTGGAAAGATACACTGATCCTTTTTTTCCCACTGAGGAGAGGAAACACAGAATGAAAGAGATGTATTTGATTGCAGCCCTAAAATAAAACCAGTTCTGCCAATTTCGTAGTCCAGTTGTAGCTCTGGTCTCAGCCTGGCAGCTCTCGTCTGTTCCCGAAAGCTCTAAGCTGCACATATGCAGCATTTGGGAGGAGTGTGTGTTTGATGAAGAGTCGGGGAGTGTAAGATGGTTGAGGTCAGCTAACTGTTGATTGAGGAGAGGGGAGGAAGCAGAGGGATTGGAGGGGGAAGTCCATGGGGTGTGTGAGGCGGCGGTGTCTTCGATAAGGTCGTCGTCCTCAGAGATGTCTGACAGGCCGCGTTCGAGCTCGGAGATGGAGTCCAGGGAAGGGGGGATGGAGGAGAGCGAGGATGATGAGGAGAACGAGAGAGGAAACATGAAGATTGACTGAGAGATGTGAAGAAAAGTGAAAAAATAAATAAATAAATAGAGAGGAAAAGACAGCGGGAAATAAATGAGGAGTTCAGACACTCACAAACAAACACACATACACAAAATGAAGAAGCAAGCAGTGGAAAACAACACATCAAACCAAAGGACACGATGTGCAGTTAAAAAATCATTTCAGTTTTGTGAAATGATCGCATGCAAGTGACAAAAGCAAAGTAAACGAAAAAAAGGAGACGAGTGAAAGAAGAAGGAGAGAGGGAAAAGACATTACATTAGTCAGTGAAACACACACCACAGTAGGTTAAAAGTGAACATAGCAGCAGAGTGCAGAATACAGCTGTGTGCAGAAACATCAACAGGGTGCCACCGGTGAACAAAGGCTAAAGGAGGGTGGGCGGATCCACGGTGCTGGGAGGTGAAGGAGTGTTAGGAGCAGAAAAGGAACAGTGTGGAAAAGAGGTGGAACAGGAGGCATGCGTGACGTACCATAAGAAAATAAACTATTAGGTTGAGTCGGTTAATAGCGGTTAAAGTCAGTGTTACATTAAACTGTATCTATCTGCCTGGCTAGCTCAAACAGCTACCTGCCGCTGCGTATGCTAAACGGTGAAAATCTCTGTAAACACTACATAAAGACACTCACTGTCCACTTTGTTGATGTGCTTCCATCTGTCACTCACAAACATCCAATATAGAGATTAACAGGACTAAACAAAGGTCTAAAATAATATAAAATCTTAAATATACAGATCCATATAATACACTAACACAGGTAAAATACATACAAATGTCATACATACAATGTGTATGTATGTGTTGTCCCTCTTTGACACATGATCACGTGAACAAACATCAGCTTCCCCGCAGTATTACAACATCAGTAAACCAACACTGGTGTGTCTTTTAATGTGACCTCACACGATGTATGCACTGATACAAACCTTGGAGTCAGACTGGAGCTCCAGATGAGGCTCACGTCCATTCTCGGCGCCGGCCTCTGTGATGCTAATCGCTGGTGCTGAGGAATGAGAGAGAAACTCAATAAATACATAATAACAGAAGAACAGCCAAATGGTAGGGTCAAAGAGGGGAGTTAAAACCATGGCAAGTGCAGACAGATAGTTATAAAAAGGTGAAAGTTTACTATCGGTGCATAAATACATCAATGGATTTACTCCAAATAGTTTATCGGGAAAAGAGATAAAGTAGTAAAAACACAAAATGTTAAGGACAAGTGAAGCTCCAAAAAACAGAATGTGAATAATTTCTTGAAAATTAAACTGTACTAGTTTACATTTACACTTAAATGCATCAACTCTAACACCTCTAGTCTTTCTCTTATTCTGAAACTTTTTTTCCCTTTTTTTTTTTTATGATGTTCTCACAACTGTTCCACAGTTCCTCTTTCTGCAATATCTTCTTCCAATTGGTGTTTCAAAGAGATATTTTGACAATATTTTCATCTTATGTCCACATAATTTGGTGCTAAGCAAACATTTTATCATTAGCTTGTAACTGTTAATATTCTGCCGCTTTTTGTGTTTGTATGACCATAAGGAATAGTTTAAAACCACCCAAATCCACAAAAAATAACCTTTAAAGACTGATAAACTCACTTATTTCACATTTTGCATTATGTATACTGAAAAGATTTTATTTTTATATAATAACTAAATCAAAACTCTTAGACTTGACTGTAGCCACCAAGTTTAATTTAAAATCTTAAACTGACCTAATGATCAATCCCAACCTGTATTACTCGAATATTTAGAGACAAGTTAATTTGGTTGTAATTTTACACACCTGAAAGTTGCTGTGTCGACTGTGACTTTGTTAGATTAAAATAAAGCATGTTAACACAGCTAGAGATGCATAAAACTGGTTTGAGTAATTTGGTGAGGAAAAAAAGTCCAAATTCTCTGTTGTCCATTTTTTAAATGTTATTACTTTGTAGATTCTCTCATCCTCTTCAGTAATAAATTATCTTTGTGTTGTGGATCCAACAGGACATATGAGGACATCTTCTTAGGCTTTTGGAAATACATTTTCACCATTTTATAGCCAAATAATTAATCATTTATTAGGAAAGCTATTCAGCAGATTAATCACCAATCAACATAATCATAGTTGCAACCCTAGAGACAACAGAAATGTATTTTTTAACATTACTGTAGTGTTGTAAGACGCACTCACAGCATCTGTAAAAGCAAAAACTTAAAGGCTGCTGTTGGATTGTCATACTACAATGTCCTACTATGTCCAGCAGGGGGAAGTGTGACATTGAAGACATGGACAGAAAAGCTCTGCTGTACAAACTGGGAATAGTGAGCCAGTTAAAACCCTAGTTCTCTGCCTATGTACTCAAATATGACTAAATACAGGGAATTAAGTGCCACTCAGCTAATACTAAAAGCAATAAGGATGATGTGACGCTGACTGTGACTGTTTCCTCTTTTCTTTCATATGAGGAGACAGTTGTGACGGTAACTGTAGACTGCTGTATTTCTGTCATTGTGAGGGCCTCTTTGTTTTAGATTCCATTCACATAACAGTCTTTCTTTCACTGCTGTCTTTAGTCTTTTCTGTCTCTCCCTCTGTTTGACAGGAAACATATGCTGTAGCTATTTCCTGTATCTGCTCAGACACAAAGCAGTTTACATGCAAAGACACACACACACACTCTCCATCCATCCAGGGTCTGAGGTCCACCTGCCTGACCGTTCTTTATTAAATATCGCTCAGAGCAGAGACAGACCATCATGTCTCTGTGTGTGATGTTTGACCCCGCGCTGTATGGAGTGCGTTACCTCCGTCCAGACTGCGACTGATGCGCTTGGATGAGGTGCGTTCAAAGTTGGGCGCTGGGCGGTCTATGAGGGAACTGGCGAGGCGGGTCTGGGCCTGGGTTCGCCCACTGTAACGGAACTTCGATCCCAGAGTCAAGAAGCGGGCCTTGGTAGGAGGTTCTGGTGCATTTAACCTGCGGTCACAAGGACGAGGGAAAAATGAACAGATTGAGGAAAAAAACAGAACGAGGGGAAGGTAAACCAAAAATGTAGTCACATATTGACTTTTCAATAACAAGAAACGGTCATATTTAAACGGGCGCGTGCAGACGGGCAAAAATGTTGCATCTCTTCCTCCAACAGGAAATTAAAGCTTACTCTGCCCTCTGATACACACACAGCAGCTGGGCACATGGTTGATCTTTTCTGTGTTATATATTCGTTCATGTTTTGTGGCAGAAGACCAAGCCTTTTGCTGCACTTGATAAACTGGGTTACTTCATAAATTGTTGCATTCTATCTCAGACTGGAATTTCCTCCGAGTTGCAATACATATACAGTAGTGTTCATGAGCTGTACCTGAAGAAACTGTGATTCTCCACGCAGACTTTCCACAGTCGTTTAGCAGACCGGTGGTTCTGGAGTTTGAACCCCACAGTGCTCTCAAACTGCTCCGTCTATCATAGAAAGAAATTGTCAGCAGCAGCAGCTTTTTCACCTTCACCTTTAGGATCTTGATACATGCTAAACTGTAGTTCATTTAGTAAAAAGAGAATTTTATTCATACCCCAAAAAAACTAAAAAAAAAAAAAAAACAAAACAAAAAACTGCAATCAAAGGCTGAACCAAACTGTAGATGATAATACGGCATCCCTGTAATGTTAGCCTCTGTGTATGATGGCATACCTCTCCTGGTCTGATCTTTATGTAGAAATTGTTCCTCTTGTATGAAATCTTAAGAATTTTGGGCCATGCGAAGCGATTTATTCGCAGTCTGTCTTTGTAGACGAGCAGTCCATTGGCGCACACCCCCAGCATGATGTCCACGCCCTCGGAGTCCTGTGCAGGTCAGATTCAAACACACCTGAATTACTCAATTGTCCATTACATTTGTGTTTTACATTTGTATGTGTCGCCTGTTTGTCTAAATCAGATAGCGTTTCATGCTAATTGATTTCTAAAGTAGTCTGCTTAAAGTCAGGAGAAACTAAATTACTGCTCACACAAACCCTCTCATTCAGTGCAACTGTAATAGAGTTAAATGGCAGACTAACTCACTAACAAAGCTTTCAAGTCCAAGGCCTTCTGGTAATGGTAAGGCGGGTATTGATTACAGTAGCGAATAAACAGGAAAAATCTGTTGGACTAATGGAGGATGCAATATGTTGATAATGGACAGTTTTACTGGGGCATGCACATCACATGACCCTGTCATGCTATTAGCTAGGCATTGATCCCACTGCTGCTACAACAGATTCCTTTTAGCACTTGGGCTGTGATCACACTGTCACTGTGGACGGAACAGCAACTCATTTTCCATGTTTTCTGTTGTTTCTGTGTAAACTATGAGTATTCCTTACCAACAACCAAACATCTGTGGCGTTTTATAGATTATGTGAGATGTAGATTATGTGAGAACACTCAGTGGAGTATTATTAAATACTGAAATACAGATATAAAAAAGGCAACTATAAAGAATAATCCAACCTATTTTCTCAGTTGGCGAGACAATTATTTCAGGAATTTTCTAATTTCTTTTTTCCTGTTTTTGTTTATACCTAAACATTTTGGTACCAGTTCATTCATTATCTAAACCTGCTTTATACTCACTAGGGTCACGGGGGTCACTAGAGCCTATCCCAGCAGGGTACACCCTGAACATGTCGCCAGTTCATTGTTGGGCTGACAGAGACAAACAATCAATCACTCTCACATTCACACCTATGGGCAGTTTAGATTAACCAATTAACCTATTTGTGCATGTTTTTGGATGGTGGGAGGAAGCTGGAGTACCCGGAGAGAACCGACACAGACACGGGAAGAACATGCAAACTCCACACATCCCCATTAACTGGTGCTGGAATCAAACTCAGGACCTTCTTGCTGTAAGGCACGAGTGCTATTCACTGCACGACCATGTCACCCTGGTACCAATGTATTGCTTTCTGAATTTAAGCAAGTCTCTATCTGTTTGCAAAATCTGAAATAAAACTGATTCAAAGTGATGGACATAAAAAATAGAATTCAATAAATATACAAGACAGTCTAATATTAAAAACATCAAGTACTATGCTGACTTTGCTTCTTAAATGTGCCTGTTTTGTTTCTTCACCGTTATTTGGATGATCGTGTGCTCTTAAAATTCAACGCACAATATTTGAAAAGTCTCCTCTGTGAGTTTCGGGTTTATTAATACTGCACAACAAAATATGGCACAGGACAGAAATAGACCTGCCTCCTGAATTCCCACAACTTTGGTATGTCTTAAAAAAGATTAGTAACATTTGAAGCACTCACTCAGAGGCTTTTCCCCCTGGTTCACTCCCAGTTTTCAACGTGCCTTTAAAGGGGACTCGTCTCTTATTCTTTTTCAGGGATCGGTCCCTTTTTCACCTCAGCCGACCTCTTATCTGTCCCTCCCTACTTTTTTTATCTCTGTACACCGTGTCCTTAATCTCACATCCACTCTTTCCATTTAAAGACTCCTGTACTTTTTCTTGCAAAGACATCCATACAGATATGGAAACATGCACGTACTCTGCTTGTGACCTGCTATCCCACTGAGAGAAACTGGCTGTTCCCATGGTAATGGCCTCCCTGAGTGTTTGCACAGCTGACACACACACACACACACACACACACACACACACACACACACACAGATAAAGTGACACAAACATGCAGACACACCGGCACACTCTGCCCACATCAAAGAAACTGTGCTAAATCCCAGATGTCAACAACAGTGAGTGGGGAGGAGAGAAGGGCTCGCTGAGAAGAGAGGACTCATTGTTACCTTTGCATGGTGCAGGTCCACTCCGTACATCGACAACTTCTTAGCGTTTTCTAGAAACTGGGCATCAGCTTGAGCTGGGGTCATTCCCCTGTAACAAACAAAACACCAAAAAAATGCAAAGATTCATCAATAAACAATGTAGTCCAATGAAAGTGTCACGAAAGAAAAAAAAAATACAGAAAATAAAAATAATCATCAATAATCACGTAAATTCGGGGTTTATAGAAGTGACTGAATTTGCATCCTGGTCATCACATTTTTTGATAATTTTTGAAACTACTTTTTATAGTTAAATATCCAACATGTGTCAGGAATGCATAGATAAATATAGATATGTTTATTTGTCTTTCACACAAAAATTGTTTTCACAATCTGTACAGCCACGACAAAACAACACATCACTCACAAAAAAAACATGACATAACACAAACCCCAAAACAGCATGCATTATAAATATAAATACAACAATGTCATATTAAAACGCATACTTTCGATGATCATGATTATGTTTGTATGTCATCACGCCAATCACAACACATTAGTAGACAAATAGAGACAAATGCATTTTTCCACCATTAGCCAGCTAACCTTCCCTTAGACACAAAAGATGTAAAATGGATCTGTTTGTGAAATGAATGAGAGTAGTACACCATCTACTTTTGCCATTACAGCTGATAGTGGCATAACACATATTTGCTGCCCAGTGTTTTAGCTGCAGGCTACATTACACATGGTTGTAATAAACAGAGAAAAAAAGAGGTCAGGTGCTGCTTCCATCTAAAATAGCTGTGATGTTTATTCATGGATGAGACCAAAGAAAACATTTAGCCTTCTCGTAAGTCCACACATGCTACAATCTGCCAGGTTTTTACGCTTTATGGGAACAGACAGTAAAATGATTGCAATGTCAGCACTGATTCAGAAAAGGTTTCCCCCTCCTTTCCCTTTGAGTGCATCAACTCTCTTTTTAGCAACTAACTTCTCAAATTCTGCAATTTCTTTCATCGCTTTTCTAATGTAACACTAAAATGCACACAAAAATACATGACCATATGACCCCCGCAGTGTCTGACCTGTGGGATTTGTGGAGTTCAAGAATCTTCTCCTCCATCTCTTTGTTCTGATTGGGTGCGAATGTCAGCTGACTGATATAGTCCAGGGGCCTCGGCTGGTCAGGATCATAGTCTCCGAGTTCTGCCTGTAAAACATAAAAAAAAAAAAAAAAAAAACCAGATCAGTCACACTTGAGATGCACAGTTCTTCTGAAAAGGGTTTCTGCAGGCTTCAACAAGTTATATTTAGGACCTTTTTGGCAATTATGAAAGCAATGTAAGACCTAGGGCATACTACTGTTTGACTTCAGTGATGCAACAAATCTGAACAAAAGCACAAGTTTAATGGTGACTTTTTTATGGCAGCTTTGTGTCCATTTTCTACTTTGCAAACAACTGTAAATTTCAGCCTTTTCTTGCACAAGGTACAGTGTGCTTCAAAAAAACTGTTAATTTTTTTGTATGACCTTTCAAAATACTATTTAAGACATTTCTGGGGCTACAACTTCGATTACTGGACATCAGACTTTTTAAGGACCCACATTAATCCACATGCAAACACACACAGACATATGCACGTGTCTGTACATGTCTGTACCTGCAATGTGTATGATCCCAGCAAAGCGTGTGTGACAAATGAGCAAGGCAGTCGACCAGAGGCCACATCTTCACGGAGCTGCAGACACAACAAGTATCTTAAAGAAACAGAGAAAGAGAAAGAGACAGGGAAATAGGGTTTAGCTGCCAGTTGAAAATAAGTCAAGTCAAAACAAGAAAACCTCTTTGTAAGCCTCTTTGAACAGCTCCACTGTTCATGATGACAATAAACCGATCCATGCGGCCAAACTGCCTCTCCTCCTGAGTCAGCTGGTGAGGATTAAATCTCTTTGTTGGGACAGTGTTTGTTGTATAATTTCTTTTTATGCTGGTACGCGGGCTTGTTGAGATAGCCCCATGTCTAATCCTCAACATGGCAACAGCTTTGACTGCGGTGAACTGCAGTCCATCATGATATAAAGTGGCTTCTGTATGAGGCCTTGGGGTGCTTTCTGAAGTATCATCTTGACTCTGAAAAAAGTCACTTTAGCAGGAAGCTCCATGACACGGAGGCTTAAACTCCAGTCATGCGTTTATAAGGCCTCACCTCACTGGGCTACTACAGTGTACAACCCCAGAATATAATTGCATTTCATTATTTGAATGTCATTTCCCATGTATATATTATTATGCAATCAATTACAGCAATGTGTGTGATAAACTGGCAAAAGAAGAATGGGACTGCATTTTATTGGTCTACTGAAACTGAACAAAAGATAATGGAGTGTGTAGCTACAGTGGAGGAGAAATAGCAGCCAGTTTAAACCAGTCAGTGCTAGTCAAATGTTCATACACGTCTGTGTAGATGAGTCGGGTTTAAGATTTGCTGGTAGCTACAATCATCAGAGAAGTTGCTCGGTCCATTAGACATACATTCCAACCTAAATGCTTTGTGCCTCAAGCGTGCCACGCGTTTCTGTGCGCATGCATATGTATTAACACAAACACTTAAAACACTGTGCACACTTCCGGCTTGTGTACCAGTGCTGATCCTGTGTTTACAATCGCCAAAAAGCAGTGAAAATGTGCGTGTTTGTACCTGGTAATGTCTTCGGTGAGCAGTGAGGGATCAGGAGGGTAGAACTTGACGTTGAATGCAAACTGCCAGTTGTTGCCTGGGAAAAAAAAAAAAAGTAGAGATTATTACATAACTGTGTGGATCATATATGTGAGGAGCATCACTTCAACACTGAAACACACCAAAAATGGCAGCAGGTTTTACATAAACATTTGGATTAGGGTGATTTGGATTTCTATCTAACTTCCTGTGTGTTTACATACATCCTTTATGCATGTGACCCATCTGTGTGTATTTGAAAGAAAGAGAGTGAGACAAAGAAAGAGAGCCAGAGGGAGAGAGAGAGAGAAAGCCGGGTGTCAATGAGGGCAACTAATGCAGAGCAGCTTTTAGAGTACTAAGCCTGGTACATCACATGCACACGCACTCACACACACAAACATGATGCACATCAGGTATTACATAACCTCATTCTGACTCCACCAAATACCCAACTGTAATCTTTGTCATCTCCATCATTATCACCAGAAACAAAGACTTGGTCATCACCGGCAATATGGTCAGAACATCTTTATCACTAATCTTCTAATTTCCTCTTCCTGTGAAAAGTGATGCTGTCACCCTGACTTTCCTTTCCTCTCACTCTGTAACATACACACAGACTCAATAAAAGATGGACATCACATCATGTGGAAAATTCCATCTGGGAAAAGCTGACATCACACCGAGACCCCTTTCCTCCTCCAAGGTCATACACAAGTGTAGATATATGCACATGTGAGCACATACACATGCATACAGGCTCTTATACGCTGCCTCGCAGAGCAGCAAGACAAATGAAAGACATTGACCTGCCAAATGTGGAAAAAACTACTGAGACAGAAAAAAGATGAAGCACACCGTTTCTGTCACTTCAACTTACAGCTGTATAAAATGCTGATTACAGTGTTCTAGTCCTGTTTCTGGTCCAAGTGTTCAATGTGTGACTACAAATGTGTGCTGTATCAGACATTTCCAGGGGTGAGATTGCATTTACAGGTCCAGCTGCTGGCGTTAAGTGCTTTGGGAGTCTCCTATGACCGCTTCTTTCTGCCCAACCGCATGCCACCCATCAATCCTCCCCACGGCGTACAGAGTATCACCTCGGTCCTAGGCTTACTCTTTCTATCTGGCATAATTTCAATGTTTCCCTTTAGCTTACTGGGCCTTCTATCACACCTGTCTTTTATTTTGTTTGCTTTAATGGTAAAATACTCAAAATATAATTCAATGTAATAATGATCTGCACACAAATTGTCAGCATTTGTCAGTAAAGTAAACAGTATATGACTCCCATGTGTCTGTTAGTTCTCATCCTAGATATAGAACTGAATTGGCTGTAAATACACTCTGACAGTACACTGATACCATCACCACCCCTTCACGCTGTAAAGGTTAGTTTGATTATGAAGACACGAGTGCTGCTGTTAAACATTAAAGGCCACACGCACTGGATAGGTCTACTGACTGGACTCCATCCAGACTCCGGAGCTTTTTTGCCTGGGTTACCGTCACAGCCAGCCAAACTTCAAGAGTGAGTTTAAATCTTGTTCTCATTATCTGTCAAAGTGGAATCTACTTTCGGCATTGCACACATAGTTAGTTTTGTTTCTTGGCTGAATTTGCATCTCTGCTATGAATGGATTAGAGTGCACAGCTGTTGTTTTTGGGGTTAAGTCTGAATTTTATTGGCGTGATGTCTAACTCTAACTCCAGACACTTGTGTTTACTTCCACAGCTGATCTAGCTGATCAATCATTATTCTTAGGCAATTTTATGTTTGACACGATTCAAGTGGGGGCATCCTGGATTCGATTCCAACACCAGTCGATGGGGGTGGGACCTTTCTGTGTGGAGTTTGCATATTCTCCCCACATGTCTACGTGGGTTCTCTCTGGGTACTTCAGCTTCCTCTCACTATCCAAAGACATGCACTGATAGGCTAATCGGTTAATCTAAATTGCCCATAGGTGTGAATGTGAGAGTGATTGTTTGTCTCTATATGTCAGCCCTGCGATGAACTGGCGACATGTCCAGGGTGTACCCCGCCTTCGCCCATAAGCAGCTCCAGTGACCCTAGTGAGGATAAAGTGAGTTCAGAAAATTACTGAATGAGATTCAAGTGAAGAATCCTGATTTATATTGGTTGCATCTGATGCTGATAGAGTTGGGATTCTAATGCGGAAATTTTGTTTCACAACATTTATAGAGGATGGCCGTCAGCTGAGACATAGGACGCTTTATTCAATATAACAAGGCATTTTTGTATGTAAAATGAATGCCATGAAATGCATTTATGTGGAATCTGAGGAACTGTAAATTATTAAGATACATACTGATACCACTACTGAGAATAATTTGATGATCTGGTTGATGATGCTGATGCAATTTCCAGTGCGTTGAGTTTTGCTGTTTTCTTTACAACTCCTTTCATGCCATGGAAACAAAGGCTTCCTTTTAAAAAAAATAACTGAAATACTTTAGTCTGTCCTCAAATGAGCACAAATTCAATCAAACTAATTTATCAAACCTTTAATACAACACAACACATAAACATCAGCCACAGTTAGTGGTGAAATGACAGCTGATATACTGTAAATGTGCATTCTGAAACTGTAGGCCTGGCATCTCTGTCTAGAGGACTTCATGAGTGACAGTATTTTATAACATGTTTCATCTCTATTTCAGTCAGTAGTTTCTACAATATTATATGGTTTTCTTTTTATTTTCACCAACTCACTGTATGTACAAGTATACTTCATTTTATAGACTAATATCTAGAAAAGATACTAGGTTGAACTTCTTTTTGTTGTATGTAAACTGTCCTCAATAATTTAGGTGGACAAAGAGAGAAGTCACTCAAGAAAAAAAGTTTTCATCTTAAGTTACAAATGTTTAGATCCCTGCCCCTGTACTGTATGTGCTGACAGTTGAGAGCAAACCAGTGGTAGTTTAGAGACAGTGTCAAACCTGTCATTTGTTGGTACTGTACACACACTGAAATTCAAGTCACATGAACGCACAGACACAAGTGGTGATTCAGCGTCTCTCGCCGTATAAACATACAGACGCGCAAACATACACACAGACAAGTGTGTACAGCCAGATGCATTCCACTCATCCATGAACCACAGGCACACACAGCGACACAGCCACAAAAACACAGGCATGCATGCTCACCACACGGACTGTGAGACTCACACTCACACACACATAACCGTACAGATTCTGTACACACCCAGACATAAACTAACTCACATATACTCATTCTAAAATAACACTTTATGAGCCAGAATGACGTGGTTTTACGAAGGCTTCCTCTTAAAAATGCAGCTTTAAGGCTGTACTTTAGAGTATGTTTCAACCTAAACTACAAAAAAAAAAGACAAGACGTGAGAAATAAGCAGAAAAATAAAGAAAGCTTCTAATCATGAAACCCAGCAAGAGGTATGGATGAAATAACACCAGGAAATAAATGAGGGAATGTCCATTCGAATCCCATTTAGCATAATTCCTGGACTCTTTCTTCCATATTTACAGGCAAGCTGCAGGTATTCACATGGGAAAAAAGGCTTTATTTATGCTCTGCCACTCCTTAGCCTTGATAGTTGACTGTGAACAAAAGGTGAGATGCAGCACTTTGCCCCACATTTATAAATTATCCAGTTAATGAACAGAATCATAAATAATGAAGCGCAGTGATCACTATCTGGTAACCACTTGCACGGGAGAGACCAGTGTTGATTGATATCACATGTCTCCGGTTTTGTCTGACTTAATTGTGCCACTTTTTTTTGTTTTACCTTGAAATTCATTTGAGGCATAAAGAGTATGAAAAAAAAAAAAAAAAAAAACTTACTGCGTATCTGTCTCTTGATTTCCTTGGTGGGATCCAACCAACACTGCAGTGAAAAAGTAAGATGAGAAAAGATTACAATTTACAATACAATCATCAAAGCAACACCATTTAGCGGTATGTTTCACTAAAAATGAATACTATTGCTTATTTCACAAACTACTGAGAGCATTTCTCCCAAATTGCAATATACTGTATATTGTCATGTCATTGTAATAAATGTTGATTTTAAGATCTCAAATAATGCAAAGAAAACAACTTGACTTTTTTTGTAGTTTTAACCTCATTAGAGCTCAGAAATCAGTATCTGATGAAATAACCCTTCTCAATCACAGCTTTTTATTCATCTTTGCATGCTCTCTACCAGTCTTTCACATTCTTGTTGGGTGCTCGATGCCACTTCTGGCGCAGAAATGCAAGCTGCTTAGCTTTGTTTGATGGCTTGTGACCATCCAGCTTCCTGTTGATCACATTCCAGACGTTTTCAACAGGGTTCAGGTCTGGAAACTTGGATCGGCCCCGTATCTTTTCAAAAGCTGTATGTTCATTTTATTTACTTGTTAGGGTTGTGTGTGAGGAACTGACGCATACCTTCTGTTCGTGGCTGTCCTTGTATATCAGACCAAAGTAGTCTTTTTCCATTAGATTAAGATGCTCACACACCTTAAAGAATAAGTACTGGCCTTTAGCACGTTTCTGCAGGGAGAGGAAGAGAGACAGTAGGACAGGAGTTAAAATGTGTGCAGTAAATCTTGCTGTGAAAACATTATCAGCACCTATTAAAATATGTTTGCAATATGTCTCTTAAGTGTCACAAGTTTAACAAGTAATGTGATGGTTTAAAAGCCTCTTATGAATGGTCTAGTGAGACACTCCTCATGCCTCACTCCCTGTCTGCTCCTCTCTTTATCAATGCATCTCTGTTCCTTCTGTTTCATCTCCATCTGTTTCATTATTCTCTTGCTGTTTCTCTTCAGTTTCTCCATCTGTCTCTGGGCAACACATTCCTTCATGAGCCCGATGGGAGTCTTGGCTATAAAATCCTTCACACTAAACTATGACAATGACATTTAGCACACATTCATGGGTGCGTGCTTGTATGCGCGTGCATGCACTCAAAAAAACACAACGGCGCCCTTCAGATGGACAGAAGGTCACAAAAAAAAGAGGGTGGAAAAGGGGAAAAGTTGAGAAAGAATCAAAGAATTAAATAGTGCATTTTTGTTCTTTTTTTCCCTTGGCTTCTCAGAACCCGGTGCACAGACACACACAAAATGCAAGTGGCATTATAGACAGACAGATGTACAGACGGGGAGGGATGTGAACGTGGAGGGAAAGAGGATGAAAGAATGCATTTTTCTTCTTGTCCTGGGACAGCTGGAAACATCTGCGGTATTTTCCTAATACTTGGTCAAACACATGCACCGCCATACACACAGACACAGAGTAGACGCATTCTGAACGCCCAGAGAATGTGACCTTTCATTATCTGTGTGTGTGTGTATGTGTGCCATAGTGCCTTTTTGCAGGGCATTACCTAACAGGGCTGCACAGAGAATTTAGATTTGAGATATTGTGCCTCCTCCACATCATAAGGGTCTTTGTGGAAAACACTATTCTGTACCAAGAGGTGCATTTCTGCCATTTGTAGTCATCACTGCAGTACTACATCAACGTGGTGGCACAAATGAAAACATTATTTTAACAATGTAAAAAAGAGGCTTTACCACACAAATTACTTTTTTCTCCAAAAAAGTAGGTGTGTCCTAAGTGTACATACATAGGTCTGGAGACTACAAACTAATCATTAAATCTGCAATTACACTTCGACATATATTACTGGATTTTGCTTGTTTGAAGAGGTGTTTGTTCAGTAAAGTAAAACAGGTGTTGTTTTAATATGATAATTATCCTTCTCTTTAATTGCATAATTATTAGAACTTGTAAAATACACCACTTGTAAGATGGTACCACATCTGTTTTATTATGAGCCAGGAAAAAAACCCTACATAAGGGCAGTTTTCTTAGGTCTGCAGGGAGTCACAGAGTTCAGTACATAAATGGTTCAGTGAAAGGGAAGCTTTTACCCACAACCTGGTAGACCTTTGCTGCACAAACTGGGTCACTGATACTCTACTGAGTCACTCCCGCTAAGTAGAACTTTAGATTTTACCTTGTCTGAACAAAACTGAAGATGGAGTTTACATCTTGCTAATATTTTAAGGGTTGCAGTTGTAACAGTTCCAAAGTATTTCCTATTTTACATTTGTCACAGTATAAAATCTACCACCAGGACAATATTGCAATAAGATATAAGCCTAGCTAAGCTAGTAATTTGACATTAATATTATAGATTTGACTACCAGTATGTGTTTGTTATCACATCATAATTTCCCCTGTCCAATACTACACAGCTATTACGCTATCCTGTGTTGACACGAAAGCTATTTTATTTAGTTTGTGCTCCACTTTTGTGTAACAGTGTTCAAAAACAATTGGGTATTTGAGACCCTGTAAAAGCTACAATATTTGTTTCACTGACAGTGTTCTGGTGAGTTTGGATGCTGATAACAGTACTAAAACATGTTCTTTGTGCTGTAAGCAGACCCAGATGTGATGAAACACATCAATGCTGGCAATAATGTGTGGAAATTTTTAATATTTAAAAAAAAAACCTGCATTATATAGGTGAAAACTCAACTCGTCACTTCTTGTTTGAAAAATCTACTGAGTCTTCCACCATGAAGATGGTATTAAGTTATACTGTACTAATTTGGCAAAAACTCATTCACTATCTGACCGGTGAACTCTTTTGATCAGTTACTCTATTCTCACTCACACGGCTGTAAAACCACTACCACGATCAAAATGAAACAGCACATTGAACACAACTATGTAAGCTGCAGAGATGCCCTTCTCAGCAGCAAACACTGGTAGTTTTAAGAGCACTTCAGGGCTTCAGTTCCCATGGGAAAGGACTGTACGATGGTGAGAAAAAGAGGAGAAAATATTCTACATATAGCACAAGCAGAAACAGGTTTTGTGCTGATTTTACCACCTAAGAAAGTCCCACCTCAAAATCCAACCCTCTCATATGGTTGATCTTGTGATTCTCTGACGTCCCTGAACTACACTTGTCACAACTCCGCACACTCATCAGTATACTTTCAGCTTCTCTCCAAATTTGTAGAAATTTCCAGAATAATGCAGTAGGTAGAGTTCAAGGCAAGGGTAAAATTAAGGTTCAACATATCATTTAGTGTGGGTACTAACTAAAAAGAGACCCAATGTATGGTTGAATACAAAGGCTTTTGTTTAGGTTCTAGCATACTTAGTCACATCGCAATTTACCTTATTTCATGAGGCCTGTTTTATGTGTTTAACCCCGGTGCATCTGTGCCTCACGTTTGCACATTCTACTTAAAATACAGTGAAACCTACAGAAATTCTATGAAATGCTACTTTGATCGTGTGACACTCAAATCCTGCTGTAACCAATACTAATGAAATTCTTAGAAACAGCATTACGACCATGTGACACTAAGACTCCTTTGAAGGCACTATTAAAGAGAGGTCGAAAACGTCTGGCCGAGGCACAAACGACTAATCAAATGTGTGTTTAGGCATTACACAGAAATCATTTTCATGCCATCAATTAATAGAAAGGACAGATGGATGATAGAGGAACGGTCAGATTGTTAGGACAAACTGGTGTGTGAGGTTGTGTGTGTGTGTGTGTGTGTGTGTTGGAGGCCTGCTGGGCAAAACAGAAAATTTAATCTCTGGAATGCATTGTGCATCTCTCCCTCTCCCGAGCTAACTATGCCACTGTGGAGGGAGGGAGGGATGGATGGATATATGTGTGTGTGTGTACTCCAGGACAATAGCACTTAGTTGCAGTATCAGCGTTATCTGTTGAGAGACAAAGCAGCCACTGTTCAAATGTCCGCAGACACATGGGCACAGTGATGGGCGTTGGCATACTGTAGATTAGGGTTAGCCACAGTGAAAGGTTGCCAGTTTAAATCTCAGCACCAAAAAAAAATTTACCCAAGGAAATGCTCATTTTCATATTCTAGGGCTCTTGAATTGGGCACTTTAACTACTCCAATGAACCTGCACAGCCTCTATTCTAGGCTGAATGTGTGTGACTGTGGAGATAAATGCAGGACTATTTGCTAAAAAATACGCAAGCTACATGGGACACCAATGTATAACTTAAAAGCACCAAATATATAAAATATACTAAGCAAATGTGCAGTGTTTTGACCTCTTTTATTTCCTTCTCTAGAAATTAGAAGGGTGTTATTTGAAGGAGGCTTGTACATCAGGAAAACCATTGTGTCTTAAAAATAAGGGAAGGGCCACATATTGAAGAGTTAAACTGAAACATGAAACACATGTTCAACATATGTTCCAAGACATGAATTTGGTAGACATGACAGACTGATTTGCAGTAGGCTATTTGCAGTTCAGAAAGCAAAAAAACAAGAACCGCCTATCGGGAAATGTAAAGTATTTTTAACCACTAGTTAGACTGTATTCTGTGCTCTACTTCATTGCTCCATCAACTTTTATATTAGCCAACATATTGCCAATTGTCTGTCATCCACAGCAAAATCATGAAATGCTTCTGATTATGTTACAAATATGGACAGTCTTTACACATTTTATCAGCAAACAAAGATTTGACTGATTTGGAAATCATGTGTGGTAGCATGTAGCTCACTTTTACTGCTGATTTATATATGACGGACTGCTTTGTAATAATAATGTTGACATATTAAACATAATACTGTTTCATGAACGATTACATACATACACGCATATATTGTTTAATACACGTAATGTTACTTTTTACCCACTTTATTAAGTCCTTTTATTTTTCTTGAAGGACACTGTAAGCCAAACTGTGCATTTTGCCCATGTGTGTTTTAGAGGAAGGCCTTTATGACTAATTTACTCTGAGAATTATAAATGGTCATTTTAGTTTGCAGCCTTCTTTTGGTCCACTCCCATAATTGCTGTTTAAGTTATGACATTAAGCTGTTAACCGTTAAAGACCTAGAATTATTTTTGTGGTGCAGTCAAATTAATTTTTCCTCTACATTTAACCTTTCAAGTGATTTATCACCATTTATTATAATATTATCCTCTGTATTTCGCATTTCTGCATTTCATTTCCTGATTATGAAGATGTTCATAAAAGGTTATTGTGTAAAAACAGAAAAAAAAAAACTTTTTTAGCAAACTATATCATTAATTGAACATAAAAACATGTGTCTACAACCAGTATCATATGTTAAACTACATGTGTTTTACTGGTAAATCAGTGTAGCAGGAGCTGACAGTGTTTCTATGTTCACATCAGATCCTCTGAACATGAAAATAAGACACATCTGAAAAGCTGAGAAACTGCATTTTACCTGCATTATTTCAATGTACTGATACAATTAATGGTTCAAAACTTAAACACTTCAGATTAGTAGATGCTTTGGTCACTGGCTGCTCTTTAGGTCTTTGAGGGTTAATACAAGCTCAGCACTTATTGTATCCATTTCTAACTTAAAGCCCTCTAGTATTTCACTGGACAGAATCCGTAATTCTTATGAGTCTTAACAAGGCTTTTATTGTGTCTTATGAAAAACTCCCTTACAAGGTTCCTATACTGCACTTGAAACTGTGAACCTTGTAGCACTTCAACATTATTTTAAAGTATACTATATATTATATGGTATATAACATGCCTCGAATGAGTAATCCAGAGCAACATACTACTGAAAAGAACACCATTTTAATGTTATATGTACAAGTGTATGCTTGGTTGGGAAGTGTATTATGTGACAGCAAATGGGAATTTATCTGCACTTGTTCTTACCCTGGTTATTATCTGGAACTGGCCTTTATTTGTTTTTATCAACCACACCCCCAGCCATTCCAGACACTAAAATTAATCATGTCAAGGGATTTTTTTTTTTTTTTTTTTTTTTTTTTAACTTGGGCATCTCATAAAGCACAGATGCTCTGCAAGACTTTTAGCCTCACCCACTGCAGCCGTTTTAATAGTGAATATGAAAACAAAGCCTGTGACTCCAGTGTGAGCGCCATGTGACAGTGGGAGTTTCTGTGCATGTATGTTTGGATGTGAGAGGACAGGGGGGTCTACGACACGTGTTCATTAGGGAGTAGCAGATGCAGGAAAAACTAATCTGGTGGGACCCCTATAATCTGCCAGGTTTGTGTGTTGTGGTCACCAGACAAGCCCCTGCGGCGTGCTCTGCTTCGCCCTGCATTTATCCCCTAAACCACGCCCAAACTCTACTATGTGAGCCGCTGCTTCTGCCATAACTGCACTTTGAGTCAGAAAGTTAAATACCTCTACGCTCATGCACACAAACACATCAGATCCTATTAGCGATTACATCATTGACACAGTGGCGCTCACGTGTGGCCTAGTTGACTGGCGAAAGAACATAAGACGGACAGCGTGTCAATCCTTATTATCAGCGGACAGTCGAAACCCTCGTTCAAAAAAAAAAAAAAAGACTTCGACTTGTAGACGATCTCATTAATATGCATGTGTTCCGCTTATTTTTCCAAAGACTTTTGCAGAGAAACTTGAGAGTGACGACCTTTATATGAAGGATTCGTCTCGGTTTCAGAGCCTTTACAACCCTAGATAAAGTATTCATCCAGTTGCTCTTTCACTGAAGATGAATATTTTAACTGGAACCATGACAAATGTGCAAATCAAAAAAAACATTCTCCACAATGTCCACGATCTCCTTTTGCAATTTCACACGCATCAACCATAACACAATAGTTCAACAAAACAAACCACCAAGCAATACTGTCTCGTCTAAGGGAAATGTGGGAGGGCTTTCTTAACAAGTTGCATGACTCTGTGATATTGCCAAAAATGTATATTCAGGCACATTCAATCACACTTTTGGTGCATTTAATCCAATTGTTTTTATGCACATTTTCAAAAACGTGCTTAAAAACACCAAAGTGGAAAAACTGAAAATAAAGGGAAAAGAAAAATCTGGTTCTGATAAAAAGGTAAGTGCAATAAACACAGATTTAGGGAATAATCATATGTATCTGGAGATGTGGACCGATGAGGAGTCTTAGATGGGAAATGGCAACTCAACACCACTTTTTGTAAAGAGTTGCAGAAATGAATATTAGACAAATTCCTTGACCAAGTGCAGAATAATGTATGATTCAGATCGGTGCTTCAGTTTAGGGAGAAACGCTTTAGCCTGCCTCTGATGTTTTCAAATCCTCTCTCTTGTGTCTTTCAGCTCTTCAGTCAACAGCTCAGAGAATATGTTATTTTATGAAACACTATGTGACGATGAGCCATCTCCTTATGATAACAGTACTGAATGGAAGCATACATAAGTTTACATATTGTTTTGCAGACTATCTTTTGGTCTTCGTGTAAAACCTGACTTTAGGTCATGTTTTTAAATCCTCCTGCAGATGCATGAAGCACATCCTGTTCTGCACACTGGAAAAAACTCCAAATCTTACCAAGTGTATTTTTCTCATTTCTAGTCAAAATATCTCATCACACTTAAAATAAGACATAATCACCT
>JAPQRP010000018.1:13798005-13825004 GCA_037367295.1 Apogon hyalosoma
GTTATCATTATATTTGTCCAAACAAATGTACCTTTAGTTGTACCAGCCATTAAAATGAACAAGAAATTGAAGAAAACAAGGGTCGTCTAATAATTTTTTCCACGACGTTAATTTCATGACAAACATGAACATGTGACAGATGTAAATATAATTATCTGTATTTCAGGCAGTCTTTTCCACAGCGTTTGTTTGTTCACATATCATAATGACAATGATAAGGCAATTCATCACATAATATTGTTGTTTAGTAGCTCTGTGAGCCGAAACGATAAAAATAAATGAATAAGTTAATAAAATCAGCAATTATTTTCCTTATTGATTTATTGAGAAATATGGGTGTAAGGAAATAGATGAAGTATAATGACATGGCATAGCATGGCATGGGTTGTACAACTGTGTTTGCAAAGGTCCTGTGTGAACTTCTCATGGTTATAGACGACATATAAAAATGGACACCGTGAAGGCATTTGTGAAGTTAAAACATATCAATAACCCCACTGTAGGTGTCTGTGTATAGGTCATACATCCTGCCTTCTCTGTGTTATCTCATGAGACTTCAGCCAAACTAAAAACTTCAACCGAAAGTACACATCCAATAAAATGTTCCCACATCATTTCAGATTTTTAGGACGCTTTCATGAGAATTTCCATCAGACATCTGTGCTCAAATCTTTCTCATGAGTTTGTTTCTAGTAAGTTATTTTATGCTATGCATGCATATGTGTTTACATCTGTGCGCTGAGTCCAGCCCCTTAAACTGCATCACACAGACAACATGGCAGCTCCCATGACTATGGGATCTTTTTTTTTTTTTTACATAGTGGCAGAAAATAGCATTTGTTACATCAATATGCATAAGCAGTTTGTGTGGCTAGTAGTGTTGTAATATATCTTCAATTATTTGACTAACCTGATCTAGTTTTTATGATCTCACCATGTGTTATTTATAATGTGAGTTTTCTTACAATTAGATTCAGAAATTCATAGCACATTACCTCCTTTAGTGAATGGACATCCCTGTATTGCCAGAGAACACCTTCTCAAATGTGAGGGTTTGGTGCTTTTCCTTTATATGGGATGGTGTTTTTTTTATTCTGACTTTCTATCCTTGGGCTGAGCTATTTCCTGACATTTTATAGACAAAATAAAGAAACTGTTAATCTTCTAAGTCATAATCTCACTAAGCTTACTGATAACACAATGAATGACAACATGAAAGCAGCTTCTCTCTGCAGTTTCTACTCTTTTGAGGCAGTGTTTCTAAATGACCTAACTCGCAGTATGTGTGTGAGCTGGCATCAGGCTGGAGCTTTTTGCAAGATGTTCGTCACGGGCACTTAGGCCTGCTTTAAAGTTGCCCTCTCTTTCTACATCGGTTTAACACCGGGAACCTTGTTCTACCTCTCTCACAACTTTCTAACTCACCCTCTCCTCTTCTCATTCTTTCTCTTCGTCTGTCCATGGTGCCTCTCTTTTTCCCCTAAATCTCTGCACCCATCTCTCCTCCTCTCTCAATCCCTTTCTTCCGGGCCCCTTTTCAATCCCCCTCCAATCGCCCACTTGCATTATCTCCCCCTAAACCCCCCCCCCTTTCTGTCTTCTTCCCACAGTCCACAGATACAATAGGAAGAGCATTATTACTCTACTTACATACACATTGACAGACTGGTTTATGGCAGTGAAACTGTCCGTACAGCACATGATCACTGTCACATGTGCAGTGTTCTGGCGTATGACTGCACTACAACAGTTGTTTACACAAACAGGCTCAAGCAGAGGTTCACATCAGTTCAGATCTACATTGTGCACGTGCCTGCTTATGTAGCATCACACTATCTGGTTTTTGTTGTTTTGTCCAGATCTGCCACACATGTGGCTATATTTCAGTCTATTAGCAGAGTTCAAGTAATCTACTACTATCCAAACATGCAAGACAAAGTGCTACAGATTGAAAAGCCACCTATCAACTGTGTATTAGAGCTGTCCTTTTCAGTTTTACGTTAAAATGAATGGTTAAATGAGCTGATGGACAGAACTATCAGCCTTACCTAAAGGTGCTGCTTTCCTTTCACTTTAACCTTCTTTCCTTTTTTGCCTCTTCTCTTCACTTTCTTTCACTTTCTTTGTATGACTTGCTTTTTGCTCTTCTATCTCTGTTCCCGACAAGATCTCCCTGTTCTTTTCTTCACGTTTGCCTACCACCTCTTAGCAAATGCCTGCCCTACAAACTGTCATTGCCATTTTCTCTCCTCCATCCTCTCTTCTCGGCCCTCGGAGCTCTGCGCCTGCCTCCTCCCCACGGGACTAACGCTTTGCAAAACGAGGGCAGAAAATGAGAGACAACAGAAGTGGGGGTGGAGATGGTGAGGAAGGTGGAGAAACGCTGTGTGAAAGGGAAGAGCAGAGCCAAAGGGAGTGAATGAGGAAGACGTATATAACGTATTGCGGTAGACTATGAAAGCTTAATATTCAGAAAATTTAAATCAAGACATTGTAAGCTTCTGGCACTTTGACTTGATAAAACTGTAGTAGTGATGGTAAAACTAATGTCAAAGTTGAATGCCTGACTGAGTATCCACAAAAATCTGAAAGAAAATAAGCATTCAGACCAACTACAAAACCAGGTCAAAAATTCAGCTTTTTAGACTGTTTCTCAAGACTATGTAGGGGTGGAAAATCATGTTTTGATGCACATCTCCTAAACTAGTAACATTAGCAACACCATCCAAGGAGCTAAATATGCTAACAGAGTATCTTAGCTAGTTAGATAATGTTAAATATAATCTAATAATATGCTGATAAGTAACCTTCATACACAGCCTGGCCATGCAATGTAATGCCATAAATGTAGTAATTCAGTGACGTAATCATCCAATGGAAGGCTCTTACATTTTGCTTAGTAAAATCTTTGTGGAGACTTTTTTAGCAAATCAAATGTGTATAAAAGTGTATCTTAACAGCAGATGGATGGACAGGACTTGAATCTATTTTATGAATGGTTTTGTGGAACGAAGTATAGAAAAAAAATCTCTCCTCTACCCACCCCAATTCAATCCCATATCATTACGCATCCCAAAAACTATTATCTGTATTAAATTAAAATTAATTAAAATTAAATTAAATTAATTAAAACAGTTTCTAATACTTCTCGCATGTTTACCATTATGTTTATACAAACCTAAATTACATAGTTTGAAGGCTATTGTGTATTTAGGATTCCAGACCCGCAGACACCAAGTATACACTGACCATACTGCCACTTTAGGAGTTTATGTATATCGCCACACTTAGGGCTCAGCTTTTTTTTTTCTCCAACCACTCCAGCAGTCACAAACACCATACATACACACAAACTGTGGAGCTCTTAACACGTTTACAATTTTACTGCTGTCTGTCCACATTTTAAGGGTTGTCGTCATAGTAACAACAACTTCCTGACCTGGCTTGTGGCAGAGAGATAAAATTTTATGAGACAGGCAAAGGAATGAGTGAAAAAGTCGCAGAAGTACAAACACCAACTAGAGTTAAAAAAACATTCTGCTATTATCTGGTGTAGTAGATATGACACCTTTCTAGTCCGGTAAACTCATCCGGCCCGGTTTACAGGGAAAAGTGGGCAAAGACAGGGGAGGAAATGGTTTTCATGGCAACAGTGTTCATGGTCTACTCTACATCAATAAATCCCCATGGAGACAAGAGATTACCGTAGCAAAAATACAGATTAGTGAGCAAGCGTAGAAGTGACAATGGAGATTATTACCATGCCTAAACCCATTTCAAAGTGTCCACAGCTGCTATGAAATAGTGGATCTACAGGAACGGCAGCAGCTTCATGTCCCTCCCTGCTTTCATCCTCACTTACGTACCCCATCCGATAGAAAAAAGGTCTTACAAACTATACCACCTCAAACCAAACCTGATGCTACATCAAAGCATGAAGGGAGGGAAAACTGTATTCCACTACAACTGTACACAGGGTACTGACACAGGGACTGATACAACTTTCACAAATGAGCAGAAAATAGCCCAAACATCCTGCTTATTCGTTTAGTTTCTGACTAGATTTCATTTCCAAATTTCCAAACATCCCATCCAAAAAGGGTCTGATTGGCTTGATTCAATGAGAAAAGCCTGCTGGTGAGTTTAACACCACACCTTCCTGGTGACAGCAGTAGCTGCTGTTATTATGTCATGGTGGCATGAAGCTCATTCAGGATGTGCATCTGTGATTTTGATGTTGACAGTGAGAGTTTGGATTTTTTTTTTTTAATGGGGTTGCATTAGGTATCAATCTATAGTCACTGTATTACCTGCAGTAGGAAAAAATATATAGGCTTAAAGCATGGATGCAAAGCAATGTCTGATGACACTTACAAACCATCAAAACTTACAAACCATCACTTAAGTTTGTTTAATCCATTTGCATTTACAGATGAGTTGCAATTTATCACATCTGTGGCTGAAATCTCTGATTATTTTCCAGTTATTGTCTTGATTGATTCATTGTTTGGTTGAAAAACTGTTAAAAAGTGGCCTTTTGTAATTGCTTGATGATAGTTTTAACTAAGCAACTGTCAAAACCCAGATACTAAAAGGAGAAACCAATTTAAAGTGTCTTTCAAAAGCAGCTTCAATGCACCTCAGCACTGATTCTATAAGTCTGTGAACTCTTGAGTAATCATACTGTTCTGCTGAAAGAAATTTTATTTGGTGTTTTGATACTGACGGTAGACAACGTTGCCTAAGGTCCTGTTCACATCTTGCATTAAGATGTGCCCCGACTCCTGAGCAATCTAATTGGTCACCTTACTGTGAACACAACTGTTCATAACAGGCATTAGAATGCATCTGCATTTATGTGTCTGGAGTGATGACATGTGATTGGATGCCCCCCCCCCACACACACACACACAACACACACTCTGTATACAAATGAAGTGGCTGATCTGTAGCCTTAAACATGGTATTTAATTTCAGGCTGGCTTTGTAATGTTGATATTTCCTCACAAAGAAAATAACATGCCAATGCATCGCTCTGGTGCACTCTGGTAACACACATCTGAAGCACTTCATGGGCTTTTTCCAGATTTTCTAAGATCTTTAAAACACTTTAATCTCAGATTTTGTAGTGCACATTAGCACTACAAAGAGCACATCGGCTATGTAAGCAATCCTTCAATTTGTCCTCGGGTGCATCAATGTTCAGAAAGCTAAAAGAATGTGGACAGTTGAACACCTCTGAATGAATCCTGAGTGATTAGATTTCATTGCTTTTTCAATGCATCCTGAGTGTCCTCACACCTTGCATTAAAGGAGTGATATTTTGCCTTTTAAAAAAAAAAAAAAAACGGAATTATGGATTTTAAAACATTTCCCTGTGGTCCACATAAACTGTAAACGCTATGCTTGGGTCTGAATTCTTCATTAATTCAACTCCACAGGTCCATCTTCAACCCTATTTTTGACTAATGTCATGAGAAAGGTCATTTTCAGCGCTGGCCCTTTAAATGCAAATGAGCCAGTTCACACCCCACCTCCTCCAGGCTGTTGACTGTGCTTTCTGTCCCGTTCAGCTACTTGTGTTCGTTATTGTAACCAACAACTAAACATTTTAGGTCATCAGCTCAAAGTTTGGACATATTTTCAGTTTTTACTACAACCACTGCTGCTGATAAACTACTATGGTGTACTCAGAGAAATGTTCGTCAGAAGTCTTGACCTAATATGTGCAAATGTCGTCACGTAACTAGTTATAAAATATACCAAATTAAGAAGGAATTGAAACAGGTTGCAGAAATCTATTCAGTTTTGCCGGAATGAATATAAAGATAGCTTTGCAGCACCTGAAGGGTTCAAAATCAAACTATGAACTGTTAGGGTCCAAATACACATATAAATGTAACAAAGATTAATAAAAATTGGTTTAGCAAAATATGACCCCTTTAAAGCTGGCCACTTGTGATTGGATCGTTTAAGTGTTAAAAATCTCCTGTATGTGTTCAACTGGATTGAAATCTGGTTACAGCATGTAATTCACATCATTTTCATACTCAAAACACTGACACCTCGAGCCCTATAAATTGGGACATTGCCATCATTCATTACAGGTTTTGTCTTTAATTTGTGCCATTTTTGCTTGAGAAATAATTACACTGATTATAAACATAGTTGATGAGGTTTTAAAGTTATTCTGTCCACTAAGAAACACCAGTGCTTTAATGGGACTATATTTAGTGGGTAGTTTACACTGAGGTTTATGGATTACACTAAACATAGCAGTCGATCAATTGGCCTTCATTCAGCTCTGACTAATGAATTAAAAAGTTTTTATTCTAATCTGGCAGGTTCCACTGGGGCATTCCTGATGCTGCTGCTCAACAGTGAGGCAACAAGCACACAGCTTTTCAAGCTACAGTCCAATAGCTGGCAGTTACTGAGCCCCCACACACACACTGCAGTAATCTGTGCTGTTCTCTTGTATGATCTGTCCATCTGTCACGCGATGAGTCATGGATGTAACACACAAACGTACAGATGGGAAACCTGCAGGCAAACCTACACACATGCATGTACAAACACTTAGAAACAGGCTCTGAATATGAAAACACATGCACTAAATCAATGACAAACACACATCTAATTGTCTGTCCTCTCGACCACACACATGCACACACGTAGTGGTGGTGTGAAAATTCAGAACATGTCTGTCCATTTATACTGCACTCTGACCCTCAAACTGGGGATTACACAAAGGATAATCCCCGTGTATGTTTGTGTGTCTGTCTGTCTACCCATTCATCCCTTCGTCTCTGTTTCTTCTCCTCCTCCTCTCAGCTACACCCCATTTTAACATTTCACTGCCCTTAAAACAACGCGTGGGCTGTCACAAAAGCTCCTTAGTGTCTTTTTGTTGCCTTTAGTTTGCATGCTGGCAACTGAGCAAATGAAAGGTCAGCGCATAAGAGATGGTTAAATGACCAACACTGTATCATTATCTCTGTTACTGTGTTATTACCGTCAGCTTCTAACTGCTATTGTCTGCTGCATGACTACTCTTAAAGCATCTTCCGCTCAGTGTGATTTAAACGATTCAGCAATGCAGATACTGCACTTAACAAAACAAATACATAAACTATTAAATTAGCTGAGATAAAGTTATTTCCTTGAATTAAATAAAAAATGAAAGCCTACAAAATATGATAAAAGTGATAATATCACCACATAAACTAAAATGAAAAAGAACTGCAGCTTTGTTAATATTGTCTCTCTATTTAAGTGACTTAAGGTGTACAAGCATAAAAAGGCATTGCAAAATGATACAACAGTTTTGTTGTTGTTCTTTTTTAAACTATATTATACAATAGTCGGCTTCTATTAATCAAGGCTTCATTCCTAAAACCTGAAGGAGTCAAATACTAGCCTACACGTAAAAAAATAAACTTGAATCTCAAAATTAAAGACAAACTACAACTATTGTTTAACTTATAACAGAGTAAAACTAAACTGAAATTAAAAATGGGCTGAAAGGATGAAAATACCAAGAAAATCCAAACCTGATGTGTAAACCTGGAAAGTCAAATTAAAAAAAAAAAAAGCAAATAAAACATATGCACCCTATCTTCTACTTCCAGTCCCTCTTCGTGTGGGTGAGAATAATGGGTCAGCTCATAACTACTATTGTCGACCGCTAAACTCCCCTATTCAGCGATTAAAGCAGTCAGGCGCAAGTGCCCTGTCTGTGTGAGCGTGTGAGTGATTTAGTGTGCGAGTGTGTTTGAGAGACAAAGGGCGAAAGTATGGGTGGGTCACACGAGTGCACGAGGAGATGCAGTTAAGCGGTGTGTGTGTGTGTGTCAGTGAGTGAGTGCGTCGGAGAGAGAGAGAGAGAGAGACGGAAAAGAAGAGATGAGGAAAGCGAGCATTAGCTGGGCAAAGTGTGTGTGCAAAGGGAAAAGAAAGAGAGTGAAACCAACGGTGAAACCACACAGCTCGAACTGGTCTCTCTCGAGTAATAGTGGGTGTGGTGTTACTATGGCAGCCTACATCCCATAGAGGACGGTGACAACAGGTGCCTAAGCAAAACAAATGACTTCATGGCCACCACAGTCATTACTAGTGCAGGAAGTCTGGTGTAAAGTGCAAACATAGATGTGAAGATCAGAAGTACTGATCTGATCAGCTTTAGAGTTTAAATAAAAAGTATGTTACTATGGCGTGAAATGCATCAGAAAAGTGTTTGCTGTGTGTCTGTATCTCATAAAGAATGCAAATGCTTTGTTAGAAACACTTATTTCATAATGTAATAGTGTGAATATAAGGCACTCCTACTGAGCTGCCTAATGAAGACAAACCTTAACCCGCTGCTCTAAAATTAGTGAGTCCCTTATGACCACTACAAGACGTCCTCATTTTTAGAAACATAGTTTTCTCAATAACTGTGACGAATGAGGATGTGCTGCCTAATCACAAACACTCTAGAGTCATGATGCTGAATGTGCCACTGCAACCCGCTCTTCTCACGCAGCAGTGTGAGGTCAATGACATGACCAGACGGATTATTCAGGCGCCCAGTATCAGCTAATCCCAGGCCGGTGACCTGTGAACCCCGACTAGGAAACAGGAAGTGTGGACAACTTCGAACCCTCATGTTTCCCCCATGTTGATCTCCCATCCCTCCATCTCTATCTTCCCATTCGTCTCAGTATCTGTGTCCCTGTCAACACAAAAACAGGAAACGGCAAAACGTCCCTACAAACACGCTATTCTGATCTTGCTGGTGATACTTAAGTTTTGTGACTTATCAGTGGAAACGCGCACATCTTTACAAATGTTTTTCACTAAAAACAACCTCATACCCTATTAGCCAAGCACTGTTCAACCAGTTTGTAACTTAGTACGTTCTTTCAAGATGGTCTGTCTTACATTCCAAGAAATGTTTTTCTGTGTAAAACAGGTCTCTCTTGCAAATGAGAACTTGTGTCGCAATGAGACTAACCTGTATAAATAAAGAAATAATAAATAAAATGTTCTGCTACTGCTGAGCGGGACTGTCAACACTAGGCATCTTGTTTTGTTGACCATGGCAGCCGTTGTTTTGTATTATTATGAAGTAATCTCTCAATTTTGTTTTACTTCATTACAAAGAAAACTGCTTGGTATGATTACTATTTAGTTTATGTCTTGTTTCTGTCACCTGCCTAGGGCCTGCAGATGAAAAGTAGTTATTTTTACTAATTCTGGCATATTTACATTGGTGTATTTTTTATACAGCAATGTTCATAAATGTGCATGGTCCCTATTAAATAAACCAATAAAATAAAATGGTTCTCATATTTTTAAACACTTCTTCTTAAATGAACAATTTGCATGACCTAAACACAATTTGTAAATATAACCACATGCTATTCCTATTGCCCAACTATATGAGTTTGTGTCATTCGGCTTCAAAACAATTAACACGTTTAATTAATTCAAACCTATTACTTAATAGCAAACAATGAATCAATCAACTAATTGTTTTAACTCAACCTAAAGGTAATAGCTACTGTTTTAAATGGTTCCACAAACAGTCAAATTCTGCAACTCTGGAAATGAAAAGAACATGTCCAGCTAAGATACCGCCACCTAACCATGAATATATTTGACCTGACACACTTTTGACCGATTTTTGCTCTCTATCAATCTCCTGAGACTTCACTCAGTTCTACAAAGTCCAGATGTCAAATCTTCTCAAAGGCAAATCTTGTCAAATCTTCTCAAAGAAGTTCTCTTGTCCTCAGTCCCTCTTCACCTTTTTGCCACAGTCACTCTCTCATCCACAGACTTCCCGTCTTCAGTCTCATATTCTTTATGACTGTTGTGGTTTCCCACCTTTTCTTGGCTGGTTTCTGTAACTCCTCCCTGACGCTGACATCTATTTAATACACATACACAAGGGCAATATGAATCCATGTGTAAATTATTACAACACCAAAGAAGTGACTGGCTGATATCTGTTTGATTTCCAAAACTAAGGCAGCAACATCAGAGCATATTAGCACCCTTTAAAGGATGTTTGGATCAGATAAGAAAACTCATACCACAATATTATATGTTTTGCCTATCTGAGTCTCTGTGATATGATTTCCTCAAGTTGCTCCCTAAGTTGTGGTCTTTCAAAGATGCAGCCTGTGCCCCGTCCTGCCCTGTGCTGTCCGGCCCCACTCTGTGAGAATGTGACCCTGTGCTGATTAATCTGTTTTTAACCATGTCTGGACCCCTGCCAAACCCACAGGCCCACTCACTCTGCCTCTTTCTCTCTCTCTTTTTCTCTGTCTTTTAATTCTATCATTTCTTCCAGAGCTGGATACTCACTAGGGGAGGCACTTTGTTCTCTCTGATGTAAAACAAGCATTTTCTGATCTCCTCTAATGGACCCACTTGTTCAACAAAACATATGACTCAACTAATCTTCACAATTCCAAAACACTTGAGACTCTTTTCATTTTACTCTATTAAGCGTAATGGATGCTGCTGTTATATAGTTTTTTTCCATTGTTATATATACACATCTTTCCCTCCCTTGTCATTACATGTCTTCTACATCTCTATCGCTCTCACTTTTTCACACCGCCCTCCCCCATTCTAACTCTTTGTAAGGGTAATAAGCTGAACGTTGTATTACAGTTTCCATTCATCCAGGCCTCTCTGATCTTCTCTGTTTGAATCAGAGACCCTGCGGTGCCTGCTGGCCGAACAGCCCTGAAAGCTAGAGGCTAATACTTGTCCGTCACGGCTGACTGCTGCACTGTAGAATATGTCCACCTTAATAATTGTTGTGACTATCCCTGTGTCACTGCAATCACACAGGAGATGAAAGCCTGGAACCTGCAAAAAAATGCTTTCGTAGACTACAAAAGGGACGAGGAGATAAGGTTAAAGCTGGTGTCAGGTCATGTCACAGAGATGTAAGTGGGACAGTGGGACTTTCTCGTAGTACGTGTGCTGATGTGACGCGTTTCGCTGCTGTTGAACCAACGGGGTCAGGATGAAAACACACAAATGCACACACACAGGGATGTTCCCATAGCCTTTCCGAATGGTTAAGCAATATCTCTCCCTCTCACTGTCGCTCTCACTCAGCCTCTCTTTCCCGTCTTCTGTCTGACTGTGAGTCACTTCCTCTCTGCTTCTTTTTGTGTGTTCTTCCCTTTCTCCTTTTGTCAGTCTACTCACCTATTTTTGTCCACATGCATCTCCTTAACTTGCCCTCCCACCTCTCATATGCTGAGGAAGAGAGGATAAAATATGTGCTGTATGTGGTCCAATACAGACCACTTACAGCACTTACGTTTCCTCTATTTAAATCTAAATATTTTATGTACACCTGCTAACCTGCATTCAGTTCTCTATGGTTTCCGCTGCAATGTCAACAATAAACCTACAGAAATATAAAATTACTGAGAATACATTCCAAAGCATAATTTCTTAAAGCATACAGACCTCAAATGACAAGCTTTGTGCATAACAGTGGCAATACCGAGGAAGCAAAGCTAAATCCTGCACCCATTTTTTCTGGCCTCCAGTCAGTTCTAGCTAACTTTAATGAGCAGATTCTCCCACCAGAACAACCAATTAAGGCTTCTCATTAGTGGGTTTGACAGAGACGCCACTGTTCTGCACATCCTGAAGGTCTGAGAATGAGCATGGCACTGATGATTATAGATAAACCATACACAAAAAGAAAGATGCTAAGCGGGAGACACACACAGCACATTTCTGGCTTCCCTTATAAATTCTTCCATGAATGTTTATTTAATTTTGATTAAAAACCACTCTAACACAGTCTTCACTACATTCAACAGTTATTCTTTGTGCCTATATGTCATACAAGCTTTAAACGTTGCTGAGGTTTGTTGGGACTTTTCTGGCACTTGCAGCTTTTCCCACAGTACGCCTAAATAACCGGAACACCTGTAACGCAATACAATACAAAAGCTTTACAGGAAACAATACCGTTGTGAGGCATATAATGTTCAATTGCTGCAGAGGCTGCATAAAGAGAGGTGTTAAACTAAGTGTAATCTAGGAGGCCATAGTTTGTGCTGTTGTTGTATTTGGTTGCATTTCATTGTGCAGGTGTTGCCAATATGAGGTTCATCCATTGTGGAGCTAAACAAAGCAGCATTATACTTCCCCGTAACTTCATTTAATTAGTGCTTTTGTTCAAGTAACCGTGATTCTTAATTCTTATAGGCTGTGTGATCCATCCTGTTAATGTAGCTAGCTGGCAGATGATGACTGTTATATAATCTAATCCAGTGTCTCTGCTGTCCTGCCCTGTTATCCTCCATTTTTTTCCTCCAACCTTCACCTTCTTCTCTTCTCTCAGAGGATAGCACAGAAGGAGGCGGTAGGTAGACACCAAGGCTGGCTTGTGCTGAGTAAGGTGATGACTAGTTGGTCACATACACACACAAATGAAGACACACAGACTTATAGGGGATTGGTAGAGCACTGGCAGCCACCTTAATACTAGCCTGTCTGTGTTGTTGTCAGTCATAGTAATGCTGCAACACACATCCACCCCTGAATTACAAAAGGCACCTAATAGATTGTTACTGATAAAGCCTGATAATATGGCACTAATGTTTGAGAAAACTGCATTAATGTTGACCGCATCCCCATAAGGACATTAATATAATGCATTAGAATTGAATTACGTTAATTTAATAATGCATGTTTGCTGCAGACTCATACGTCAGCACAATCTTAGCAGAGTCCAGTCAGTTCCTTGGACAACTTGCCTATCTGTCTGTGAACAAGCTGAGCCTTTGCCATCTGTCAAGCAAATATGACTTCAGTGAGAATGCATGGGAAACCCCCTCAAACATGTATGTACACACAGTACTGCAAGTAGAAAAAAGTCCAAAGAATTCAGAGGGGCGTTATTATGAGAAAAAAGATGAATGTAGACAGAAACAAGGGAAGAAAAATAGCAGATATGCACCATGACCAACACATTTGAGTTACAATAATGATAGCAAAGTACATTTTAAAGCCAGAGATGAACTTGGAAAATACAAACATCAGCTCATTTTTCAGTTTTATATCATTTTGTTAAAAGTAATTTTAAGTTGCTCAAAGTTGTTATGCTAGATGTCCACAAACAGTGTTGATGCACACTTAGGATTGGGTTCACCAGTCACAACAAAAGTCGACAAATTCCATCCTTTAATTGAATAAATAAAGGAGGACCAAACACAGAAGTGCATCTCTTTGTAGACAAGCCTAGACCATATGGAACAAATACCGCTGCTTTTGAGAAAAGTGGGACAACGTGCTTCTGTAACTTTTGTTGTTGCTAAAAGCAGCATCGTCCGGAGACAAGGAAACGGACAGGGGCACACGGATGAAAAAGGGGCTTAAATGAAATGTTAGCAAGATTTCCATCAGTCTTGCTTCACGAGAAATCATCTACGACTGATAACAGATGTGGAGCAACAACTTCACGGTAGGTACTAGCTACACAGGGCGTCCGACAACTCACATCGTACTCACAGGGGTGTTTTTGGCTTGTGTTACCCTAAAACACACGCTAACGTTGAAGTTAGCATGTTTCTCTCAACTACCGCCAACGGTAACTCACCGTTAACGTAACGCGACACCAGGAAATGCAACAACAGCAGCCAGATACCGTCCGAAACGAAGCCTGTTCAATGGGAAAATGACTTTCAAGCCATAAGTCGCGCTGTTAATTCAACTTCCCGCATTTCCCATTGAAGCTAACCACACAGAAGGCAGCGGGACGTATTAGCCCGTAGGTTATGTGATGATAACAGGGATAATATGGAAGATAGATAGGCGCCATGAATGCACCACAGCTAAGGTATGACTGCGACTGAATAACGGATTCCGCTAGCTTGACGATTTCGTAAGACACATTTTATCAACTAATCGTGTTAGTGCAGCTGCATGTTTCTTTCCTGCAACATTCTGCAAAGCGAGAACACAAATCGCAAAAACACATAAACTGGAGAAAGCGTTCAATCAGCCGCAGCCGCTGATGTATTAAATCACGTGATTTAAAAGGGAGGTAAAATTAAACGTTACCTGATGTTTCTTCCTCACGATTTGTAAGAGTAACTTTTCCCAACGTGACCGCTCACTCTGTTCTCCTCCAAAAAAATAGCCTTCGTCCCTCAGCCTCTAAAAATCTCAACTCCAGTCCACAACGAAAATCTGGCGAAGGCTCAAACAGACGTGTCCATCATCCCCCCAAGGGCCGCCCCATACAGTGAAAAACATCTTTTAGCCGTTTCTCATTGGTTCAAATGGGTTACTGTATTATATTATGAGAAGTGATTGGTCAGCCGCGCTTGTCCATTCACGTTGGAGGCACGTTCGATGCAGATGTGGCAAAGCTAGTGTGGCGGGGCAGTGCCCTCTACAGGACAAAGTGACGAACTGCAGCACGTTGGCGATGTTTTTCATATTTTTATTTATTTATTTATTTTCCCTCCAGAAGGTTTTTCACTTCAGATTTGGTTTCAGCAAGCAGGATTTAGATTTAAAATTGCACTAAGATATTTGACAATACGCCCAGATGGCCACATTATTTAGATTTCTTAATTACTTATACAAACAAATGTTTTTAGGATTTACTGAGTTTTCAGATCTTTTCAGAGTGATTTGGAATGGACTGCATGGAATAAACTCAACTCTTTTTGCAAAAGAGTCTTGCAAAAAACCTTTCTAGATTTCATTTCTAATAACTGTACTGTTGCCTACTAGGCTTTTGGCTTTTTGAACTGTTTTTTTTTTTTTTTTTCTGCACAGCCATATTTAAATTCCAGTAATAGGCTATAATTCTCCTAAAGTAAATGCTTTGTTCATCTACAGAGTTTACATAGCATTGCCACAAAGTATCAACATTGTACGCTGCCAAAAAAGCTTGTTGGAAATACAACAGTGCAGTCATTTGAAACTCTTGATGAAGCTGAAGTAAAAAGGACATCTGAGGTACGCTAAAAATAAGGTTTTAATACTTTATGATATTCCATAGGATATATCTCACTTTAAATTGAGTGCTGCATGTTTTCTTCTGCACCAAAAAAAAAGATACGAATGTGCATTTGAGTAAGATTTGCACTGAAAATTAACTCTTAAAATATTTTATCAGCTTACTTGTGATTAGGTTTTCTGCACACATTATATATGCAACCTAATCTGTTTGTCTGTCCATCACATAAACGCTCTCTACTCTCAGAGGCATACACAAACAAAGGACTTGCTGGTCATTACATAAGTCATGGATGCATGCTGCGTGCACAAAAACACACACTGCACTTACATACACGCCATGTCCACACCCACACCCACAGCCAGATTACAGAAGCTCAAGTAATTGGCTTAGAGTGTAAGGCAGTGTGGAAATTTGACATCCACCAAAGAGGAAAGGTAAACAACCACATATACCAATCCAGTAGGATAATATAAATGGATAGATAAAGGTAGAAGTACAAAATGTGACACACTAAACCTTCTTTTAATTAATGATGGTTAAAACAATAATGTGATTCACAGAATAAAAAGGGTAATTGCAAGCTAATAGACGTATGCAGCAAACTAGGCCTATAAGAACAAACGTTTTACAGACAGACAATAAGTTACACAAGCAGATGCAGGCCCAATGTCAGAATTTAATGAACTAAGCAGGCAGTTAGGATGTGTTTTAATGGACTCACCATTAGCAGAGCAGCATGGATCCAGCAGAGGTGCACAGCAGGTAAAGCAGACAAATAAAAGCAGAGCAGAAGATCAGAAATTGCTTTGAACACTCAGGCTACTTTCACATCAGCAGGTTTGTTTTATGAACTAAAAGAGTAATATCATATCTTCTGGCTACTTTCCACAAAAAACCCTACTTTTTAATAATTTAGTGGAGCTAGTAACCTGAGTCAACCATTGTGAATTTATGAAAACAGCACCTGCAGACTGTTGTAAAAAGGAAAATATATTCACTGTTTTAATTCACTGTACTTATAGGAAGGATAATTCTTCTTCACATGAGGACAGTCATGGCAAAAAGACAGCAAAAAGCCACCTCAGCTGTAGCGTGACAACAGGCAGTTTCATTATATTGACTTATATCCATCCTTGCGGTGACAGGAAATGTGCAAAGGGCACATTTAATCACAAAAAATAATACAGAGCTAAGTGAATTAAAGTCACCTCCCTCTGACCCATGAAGTCTTCAGTAGCTCTTAAATTGAATTTTAACCTGACTGCAGCCTGCCGGGGATGAACACAGTACAGCTTGACCTTCATCTGCCTCGGTTTACAGCATAATAAAACCCAATACACAAGATAATACCACGTCAAAAACTCGCTGAAAATGTCGCAGCTGGAACAGCCCAGTGTAGCAGAAGTAACACGAATAGACCAATAACGACAAGTAAAGTCTGCCCTGTTCATTTTTAGGCAGAATGTGGTTCTCTGAAGGTTTATTTTAGAATAAACAGACATGCAGGTTTAATATTTAGAACACTAATAATGCCAAAATTAAAACAGCAGTGCAACAAACAACACAACATCCTTGAATCAGCAGCTGCTCCAGGCTTTTCTACATCACTAATGACTGATGAGAAAATCCAAAAAATGTACCTGATAACCAAACGTCCTATTATGCAAAAATAGTTCCCACACTGAGATTAAAACAATCACAGGGTTTGACTCCACTCCTAATCACCCTGACTTCACCTGAGGTCCCTCCCTCTCTCTTTCGATGTCCTTTGCACTCTCTCTTTCTCTCTCTCTACCTCAAGTCCTTGTTTTTCCATACAGAATCCCCTCTGTGCACTCTATGGTAACAAGCCCACACAAAAAGCTGTCACTTTGCCTTATGCAAACCTGAGTGGCTCACAGCGTCCTGCTGGTGTCGATAAGGTAATGCAGCAGTGCCTCGTGCTAGCACAGGGATATGGGCTACACTGGCCTAGCTGTCCGGTTTGACATGGAGGCATGAGATCAAGCCAGTAGAGATTCTGTGAGGGGATTAGTGGCGAGCTCCTCTGAGGAGAATTACCGTGACAGAACCATCTGGACAGTAAAACACTGCCCACTAGTCCTACTAAAGTCTGGCCAACTCTGTGTACCTCTGACCTGAGAAACTCATTCATTTGTAACCTGCAATAAAACAACCATCAGGTTAAAAGATACTTAACCAGTCTTTACCTTATATTTCCTTTTAAAACACAAACAGCTTGAAATATTAATAGACAAATATTGTCATAGTTGGGTAGTGTATCTTTTGCAGCACCTGAATATTCTGTAACCAAATGCACATATCTTTCTTAACCCTTTCATGCATGAATTATTAATAATCTGTTTGTATTTTTGACATAAAATACATCCAATAGGATTTTTGAAATATCTTATTGGTTCAGCACCATTTCCTTTTCATTTCCTAACCTTTATTTAGGACACAACTTCATTTACAATATAGCAGAGACAATACAAAATATGTTAAACATACAATGGACATATCAAAAGTAAAAGTGACAAAAATGAATTAAAAACAGAAAAGTCTACTTAAAAACAGGAGCAGCTGGAGGTAAAATAAGATGGAATTAGGGATTTAAAACACAATATATTTGAAACATACAATGCCGTATCAGGAGTACCAAAAAGTAAAAGTGATAAAGATGAACTAAAAACAAAGACATCTACTTAAAAACAGAAGCAGCTGGAGGTGAAATATGAAGTGATTAAGGATTTATATTGTCCTGATGATAAAAGTGTGGTAACTTTCAGATGGTTTTTGGAGAGTGTTTCAGGTGCACAGTAGGAAAAACTGGACTTTCCCAATTCAGTAATTCAGCACCACAAATATACCACTACTTTTTTAAGCATAAATACACAAAACATATCGCTGCTTTAAGAAAAACTTCCATTTCAGTGTAAAATGTAACAGTTCACTGTGGTGAATGAAACAAAATAATAATAAAAAAAAAACATACAGTTAAACTATGAACAATTAGAGGTTGGTCATTAGAGAATTTCTTTGTAACCACATGTTTTGTCATTAAACAGTATATCAGGGTAAGATAAGACTATTTATCCCACAGTGGGGAAATTCAAGTGTCACAGAGGCATTCACAGTAAAGTGAGCATAACAAATATTAGAAAACACAAAGGCATCATAATTAAGAGTTGGAGTCATTACTGCAAATAATGTAGCTTCAACTGAAGATTGACTAAATGTCCACTGTAGTAATGTCATGCATGAAAGGGTTAAAACTGACCCACTATCATCCAACTGTATCACATTGTAAACCTTTGTAAACATAAAAAGCACATGTACCATGCACATGACTACATCATGCAGAACTAGAGAATTCATGTGCTCCCTATAACCACAGACGTATCAAGTGCAAAGAAAAAGCCTTGTAATAAAACCACAAAAAGGCATCATTTAACTTCCGAAGAACTTTTCCACATTAGATGCTGTAATCTCAAAGACAAATATAGCAAAAGTACATGAGATCATGCACAGCGTTTTAGCTCCTGCACAACATAATATACATTCAACACACACCTGTCAAAGTGTGTTTTACCTGACACCGGTGAGATGTTCGGTCGTCCGCTGGAAAGAACCGCTTGACTGGACTGTGCTAACTTTCCCTGATTAGTTCCCTCGCTCTCTCTTTCTTGATGTGTGTGTCTAACAAACGCCAATACACTGAGCGAATACCTGTGTGTCAATTCACACCTGTTTGTTTTATGTCAACCAGCGGCTGTATCTCTTCCCCCTCCTTCTTCCTCTTACACGTCTTTGTGTGTGAGGTAACATTACACTCCAGGATCAGGTGTCTCATAAGGAAGAAGGAAGGAGAGAGGGAGGAAGAAAAACCTGAAGGACAGTCACACACATATATAACTGTCAGAAGAGGGGAAATGGACAGAGGGAAACGTTTTTTTTGTTTTGTTTTTTTCAATTATTTTTTGTAGAGCGTACCTATGGGTGGTGCCACACCTTATCAACCTCAGTAACGAGGACATGATAGGAAAATGTTTACTCTGAAACTTGTTCTACAGTTACACAATGGTCCATATCCTTATCCGAGTGTGTGTGTATTAGGTGTGACATTCATTTAGATAGCTAAAACAGAGAAACATTCTGCACACATGTATTTAAACATCCATCAGACACAGACACAAGTAAAAATGTCCAAATGACGTGTACGTCAACATGTATGCGGTATTTACACTTGTTCAGGATGAATGATAATGTTTTTTCTTTGCAAACCACAGCGTGTCTCCTATATTTTCTGAGAATGATAGAGATTGTTTGAGTTGTCTTTATTAATGAAAACACAATTCTTCGTGGTTATGCTTATGGTAGCAGTCAGGAGTGTTACATAAATGCATGAAATCATAAGAAAATCCACCCTCTTTGAATTCTATGGTTTTACATAGCATGGTATAATTAAAAAATATATCTTAAAATTATTAAAATCTAGCCTTAAGTGTAAAACAATACACAATATATCCTATTTTATCATTTATTTATGACAAAATGAAGCTAAAATGGACTAGTAAAGTATGAAAAACTAAGTACATCCAAAGGCTCAATAGTGTACCAAACCACTTTTAGCAGCAATAACTCTAAGAAGTTGTTTTCTCTATGATTTTATCAACTTATTACATCATTATGGAACAATTTTGGCCCATTTTTGTCTACAAAGTTGCTTTAGTTCTTTGAGGTTTGAGGATGTTTGTTTTTCATGCATGTTTCTTAAGGTCCTGCCACAGCATTTCAGTCATTTCAGGTTGAAGTCTGGGCTTTGACTGAGCTGCTGCAATGCCTTTATTCTTTTCTTTTTCATCCATTCTGCTGTAGATTGGCCGGTGTGTTGAAGATCATCGTACAGATGGCTTCAGATTTGACTCTGGAATACTCTGCTATACAGACACGTTCATGGTCGACGTCATGGCTGCAGGACGTTCCGGTCCAAGCCCAAAGTCGTCACCCCTTCACCGCCATACAACAGGTTGTATTGGTGTTTGTTTGGGTGTTTGTGCTGATATGATGTGTTTGGATTTTATGTGCATCTCCACTTCAGTCTTTTCGTCCCAAAAGACGTTGTTCTACAAGTCCTGTAGTTTGTTCAGATGCACTTTACAAACCTATGCTGTGTTGTCATGTTCTTGTAGAGAGATGAGGCTTTTAATTCTTCCAAACTAGACTGAAAAAATATTATTTTAATATTAAAATAAATATAAATAAAAATTATAAAATATTAAAATATTTTAATAATAATATTTTTTCACCAACTAACATCCAAATCTGCCTGTCTGCTTCAAATTGACCACCCTCTACTGAAGTACAGCATACAGCCAATTTCCACTGATCCAAACTACACTTTTAATTATCAATATGCTTTTTGACATGTTTGTGACGCATCATATAGATATGGGTGATCTGGCCAAAACATCATATAATGACCTCTTGAGGTAGAATCACAATTTTTTATCTGGTTCCTGGAGATTCAAAAGCTGTGGGTGAAGACTTTGTGTCGTGGTTATTTCACTGAAAATTCTCAATTTTGCATCATTTTGGATAAATATTGCTTCAAAATTATGGAAAATATAAGAAGAAACATGAAATCAATCTGTTCATTGTTGACACATTTTTAGAATAAACATTTTAATATTAGGGCTGTCAAAATTAACATGTTAGCGTGGATTAATCCATCATCATGATTAATCTGATTAAAATTTTTAAGGCAATTAACCCATCTGCAGCACAGAATGACTCTGAACGTCTCTGCCAACGCATTTGGGACAGTTTGTCCAAGTAGAGTTACCGTCACACATGAACAAATGGGCAGTTGATCTGATAGTGACAGACAGTAGAACCAAACCCATAAAGATGGAAGACGCTAAACAGCATGTTGGTCCTCTGGATGGAAATATGAGGGAAAAAAACTAAGAACAGTTGTTTCAAGTTGTTTTGTTGAAACTGTTGAATAAACACATTCAGTGCATATATATTTCCCTCTTTCTTGAGTCTGTTTGCTCATGCAAAATGAAACACGATTAATATAATAATAACAATAGATTAAATTTCTATAGCACTTTCAAGCCGCCCAGAATGAATGGTATTTAATCCTGATTAATCAAAATGAATCCACAGCAACCTTGTGATTAATCTGATTAAATAATGTAATTGTTTGACAGCACTAGTTAATATTCAACATACTGTAAATCTTTTTACACTCTAACACCATGTTTTCCTCTGCGTGAATCACATTTAACATTGGAGTTCAGATGTTGGATTAACGACTCATGCTACTGTAATTATTGATGTTCTGAAGTGGTCAGTTCACTACTTCACAGTTTGATATTGATGTCCAAAAAATAAAACCTCCTATCTGGAAAAAATACACTTTACTGAGAAAACAAACGAGAAAAAACAAAAAAAAGTGTTGTTTTCTTACAGAATGCCATTTGGAAACCAAACTCAATAAATTATACACTGTTTTTGGACTATATTACTTTTATAAATAGCATTACGTAAGAAAACACCAAGATATTTCAAATTTTCCCAAAAAAGTGTATTTTTCCATTAGGAGGTTATGTTCTTTGGCCATCGATATATTACTATAGTTTCACAAAGGAAATATTTTGTGTAAAATTAAGGCTATTCAAGTAAACTGAAGTTAGTAAGAACCATTATTAGATTAAATTAACTTATTATGTAAGAACTGAAAAATATGATAAAGTGTAAGTATGTATATTTAATTTAAGAGGGACTCTGGATGCAAAGTAACATTTTTGCTATAATCCTGCATGTTTTTATCTGATTTTGTTTAATGAAGATACTCATTGATGTGCATTGTCCTTACCAAAAGAACTGATAAACATAATTAATCACTAAAGATAAATTTAAAATAATAATAATAATAATAAAGTGTGCTTGAGAGTTTGTCTAAAACAAATTATGTTTGGTACTTAAATTGTGTTTGGTATCAGTTACAACAAAAGCTTTATGTGCTCTGAAATTTGTCAGTTCTACAGTGTTAGGATTTTTGATTATTTCTACTCTCATAAAACTTTACAGTATCTTTTTTTTTTTTTGCCCAGTCTTTCAGTAGAGATTTGGCCCGGTTTGTCCTGCATGCTGCTCATCAGACCACTAGAGAGCAGCAGTGACTGTTTGCAACTCTGGAGTCTGGTCTGAATTCACAGTGGAGAAGTGAAAATGCAGCTCAAGTTTCACACTTTCTAGAGTGTGATAAAACATCATCTGAGAACACGGTGATGTGAACCAACCAGACAGCACAGGCTTTAAACCTTTCAGCACTAGACTAGAATTTTGTCATTAAAAAAAAAACAAAAAAACTTTAAAGTTGTTAAATAATGTGGTCTGGATTAGTGGTTTTTCATTCTTTTGTATTTGAGACAGTCACATTCAATGAAGCCTTTGCAGAAAAATGTGAGGACAATTTTGAGTATTTCATATCAAAAGACATAACAGGAAATCATGCCCCCAGTAAAATAATGCAGCTGAATGTATTTGTGATAACTAAGAAAAAGAAAAAATAGATAAATGGGCATATGTATGAGGATCAGTCAGAATACTTTATTAATCCCAGGGGAGATTATTGAAAAAAATTATCTCCATACTTATACTGATGGAAATTAATCTGAATGCAGTGATAACTTACTGTCAACTGGTTTGTCTCATTTAAACTGATTCACTTTTCAATGAATTTCCTCCTACTTTCTTTCAGTTTCACTATGATTGTTTAGGTCGCATTTTTCAAATACCAAGACCTCATAAAAATGAAAATACAAATGTTCAGTGGAGTTCTCCTTCAAATCTGAAACCTCCTAATGTCCAGACTACCACCATATTTGTCCCAGATTAACTTCACACAAGTGTTTCCTAAAGAGGATGCACTTTTAACAGTCACCATCTAGTAACCATGGTAACCATTGCTGCAGCTTCCATAACCATGGTCCAGTCCTGATTCACTGGTGGTTAATTATTAGTCTCCTATAGTCTTGCACCATTTTTCTGTCAGAACTAAGTCGGTGCAATGTGGACCTGACAACATTAATCACATCTATCAAAAAAAAAAAAAAGGCTTCTGTCAAACAAATGATCATGACTCGACTAATGGCCAATATTTCCTAACTCTGGCAAAAACAATCTGGCTAAATCTTTTCTCAGCTTCCTGAGTCATCTGATATTGTTCTTCTTTGAGGCCAAAATCCTTTCACACGACCATCACAATCTCCTTCCTGATTCACACCGTGGTCATGTAAAGTTCCCAGGCTCACATTTCTTTCTCTGAATTGAGAATTAATTTTACTACTGGTCCATCAGTGGTCACATTCAAATCAGCAATTTCCGATGCCGCCCACTACAGTGATGCACTGAAACTGAGTAAACAGATTTGCATGTCGTCATGGACATGGGGAAACAAACTAATAGGTATAGAACCAAGGAAATCAACTTCCATCTACTATGTTGCCCCTAAAGGAACATTTTATGACATGTAATATTTTTGTCAGTGAAGTGCATGTTTTAATCATTAGGTTAAATATTGTAGATTTTAATATATATATATATATGCCACCATAAATGTGGAGTCTGTTAGGTTATCCGGATGACATCAGGCAACTCTCCAGGGAAAACAGCAAAACAAGACTGTACTAAGCTATTTAAAGCTTGTGTCTGATTTAATGTTTTAATAATGTTTTGGTAACAACTTGTTTTTCTTCTGCTATATTCAGAGCTAATAATAACAAAAAGAAGGCCCTGTGGCAACTATATGCATCCATCCATCCATCCATCCATCCATCCATCCATCCATCCATTTTCCCAAGCAATCCGAAAGGCTGTTTCTCTATGCATGTTCTTGTCTGTTCTTGTCTGTCCTTTTGTTCTCCTGATCTTGTGAAACACCACGTTGTGCTTGTCTGCTAGCTTAAACCAAGGATGTACTGATGGTGACTTGTGGAGACTTGGCTGACAAATATCCTGAGATGCATTTCGGGCAACTCTCAAAGTCAGCAGTGGCTTCTTACTTACTTAATTACTTCGGGAATGTTTTATTGAGTAGATGACAGTCACCAGATGATGTGTTACAATGTTGGAATATGTGCAAGAAGCAGAATAGCGAGAATACGTAGATCTTTATCATCATGATATAGGATTCAACAAAATTTGTTAAAGTTTTGAAGAATATACAAAATGTATTGAAACATAAATGACATGTAAATACTAGCACAAGTGCACTGAAATCAAATTGAGTGACATATTGTGGTGGATTGTGGGAATATGTTAGGGAACCGATGGCGGAAATGCAGCAGAGCCAGGGAGGAACATTTACAAACACACAGAGAGACTTGCATTCTCAGGAAGTCTGTTCTCTAGGGCCATTCTTACCAAAATCGGACTCGTCAAGTTCACAAGACGGTACTCGGCAAACTTGATATTCATAAACGCCCACAGTCCCCTCCCTCCCAGCATGTACTACTACTTGAGGTCTCCTCCTGGTTGGACATGCCCAAAAAAAAAACCCAGAAGCCCAGTTCACCTCGACTGGCTCCTCTGGATGTGGAGGAGCAGCAGCTGACTGAACTCTTCACCTTATCTCTAACAGAGAGCCCACTCCCCTTAAAGGTAGTTTATATTTGATTATCTACTCATTACATACAGTTCAAACCTCATTACTCAAATAAGCTTATTAGATATAGTGCCAGGGGTCTTCCCACAACACCTGAATCAGGGCTGAATCAATACCAGCTGCTGTTTAATGCTCTAATATTAAAGGGCTCTGCTGTAATATTGTAATATTGCATAGCTCTACCGTAATACCCTATTATTGCATGGTTCCAGCTTGCAAATTCTATTAAATACAACCTTATAATGCAATAAGATGTATATAAGCACAAAAGAAATCAAGTTCTTCAATAAAGTCCTCCTCAGTGTTAAGTTCTGTTCTCATACAGTGATCCTGAAGCATTTAGGGGCTTGTTTGGGCTTGAACCATGAGGCATTTGCTCATTCTGGCAAAATGCAATGGTGTTCTCAAGAACCTTTTTCACTTCAGTTCACACTGACTATTCATTTAAGTTGTTCATATGTGCGTGTGTGTGTTGATTCAGAATCGACCTACCTGCATTCCTGTAATATGTGAACATTTAGTTATAGCTACTCTTCCCTGTGATTAACCCTTTAAGATCTAGTATTATTTTTGTGGCAACTTTGACCTTAATTTTTCTCTAAATTTGACCATTCTCAAGCAGTTTATTTACATTTATTGCAATATTATCCTCTGCATTTGCTTTATTTCAGTTACAGGCATATGTTTTTAATAATCCAGAAGCACTTTTAAACTTTTACAGCAGCATAAGATATGTCTCCTTTGGATGTTCAGAGGCTCTGTAGTGAAGGTGGAAACACTGTCATTTTCTGCAGCTCTGATTCAACTGTAAAACCCATGTCATTTGACAAATGACAGTGGTTGGAGACACTTGTTTTTATGTTCAGTTAATTATAGATTTTACTGAAAAAGTCCATTTTTCTTCAGTTTTCTCTGTGTCGATATAATAACCTTTGAATTTACTCTCAGATTTTATGAACATCCGCATGATCAGTAAATCAAAGATAGGACAATACCAGATTTTCATTTAAAAATGTAAAATTCATAGGAAAATATTATAATGTGTAGTGATAAATAACTCAGTTGTGGTTAAATGAAGAAGGATTGTTTTGGAAATCACCACAAAAATAGTTTTAGGTTTAGATTCTAGGTTAATTTATTTACCATGTACATCAGGGGTGTTAAACATACGGCCTGTGGGCCAAAACCAGCCAGCCAAAGGTACCATTCTGGACCTTGGGATGAATCTCTGATGTGCAAAAATTACACTCAAGATATTAACAGTCAAGGATGTTCAGGGGCCACATACAGACCGATTTGATCTCAAGTGTGTCAGACCAGTAAAATGATAAAATAATCATTATTATAAAAGCCAAGTGGCTTCTGTGTGCGTGTATGCATGTATGTGTGTCTGGGGATTAACCCAAAATCCAGAAAGAGCTGACTGCTGCAGTTTGGCGTACTTCTGTATTTTTGGTCAAGGAACAGACTAGCAAAAATGGCAAATTGATAAGACCAATATTTTGGGAGATATTAGTAATTTTGGAATACAATAGCCTTACAATCTTGTTACTATGCCCAGAATGCTTTGGCGGAGACTGCTGGACAAATGCGATACAGCATGCACAAATACATAACAGTATCCAAAATACCACATCTAGAACCCATGAATCCCCACAGCTCAACACCTATAAATTATAACTCTGAATTTTTAACAATATTATACCTGTCACTAAATTTTTGGTGCCTTTGTAGATCCACTGAGATCTGAAATGGACATAAATGATAAGTTGATGCATAATATTGTTACAACTGCACTATTTTTCTCAAGAAATTTCAGGTTGTTCAGGTTATTCACATTTTTTTGTGAAAAGATAGTTTATAAATGTAAACATTTTCATAATTTAACTTTTTTTTTAAAACTAAAACACAGAGATAATTTATGAGTTATCATAAAGGCTTAAATGCTATTATTTTTCCTTGTCTGCTTCACTTGAGGTCAAATTGGGCTGTATTTGGCCCCTGAACTAAAATGACTTGGACACCCCCTTATGTAGATGTTCATAAAGGCTCGATAAATACAAACACCGTTATATCAAAACGGAGAAAATGGAAGAAAAAGTGACATTTTCAAAACAATCACAACACTGTAAAAAATGACCGTAGAATTAACACTAAAAAGTAGTAAAATTGCAACTTAAAAAAACTCTTAGTGAAAATACAATACAAAATTGTTTATTTGAAAATATTTTTGTGTCAGTGATTAAATCAAATATAGCTGTAGTTTTTACAGGAAGAGTATGTTAACAAAAGCAGATTTTTATGTAGAAATTATGT
>JAPQRP010000018.1:13870809-13887533 GCA_037367295.1 Apogon hyalosoma
CAATTCATTATAAAATATATTATATAAATTATAATATTCTCAGCTCATATATACAAACACTAAAATGTAATTATGCACCACAGGAGCTTTAACAGTCCACTTCAGTGTTCCTAAATTCAGTGTGATATGTTTTGAACAGTCACAGAAATCTTACTTATATAATATTCTTTGTTATTTTTTAATCTATGAGTCAGAAAGTGTATTTTCAGGCGCTGGTCCTCATTTTTCAGTTCCAGTTATTTGTTATGAGATGGTGAAAAATGAAAAGCAAATTATCATTAGGATTTACTTTCGTGAAAAAAAAAGTCTTGTTTATTTTAAATGCAGATGTTAAAGCAGATTCATGATACTTTTTTTTTTTTTTGGTTCTGAGAAGACACAAAACCCCTACTTTACACGATAAATATTGATATTTCCACCATATTCCCTACAGACAGATGCATAAAAATTCACCAGAATTCAGAAAATTGAGTGTTTGGATGTTCATATCTCCAAGATGCTCCTCAGTAAATGTATTTTCCCAGTATTTCAGCAAACCTTCACCTCTGAGTTCATTGACTGTAGTGTTTTGTGGATCTGTGGTGCACTCTGCTGTCACTTTACCAACACTGCACACAAGCCAAACTCAGGACCTAAACGCCTCATGGTGGAGAAAAAGGCTGGATATATTACTTTTTTGATTAACGTGATACAAATATTTATAGCTGATATAAGTGCGATTATAATCTGGTTAATTTATTAATTGTTTTCAGATGTATTATTACAAGATATGTATTTAGCTTTAATATAGCAACTTTATCGTCCAAGATATAATTCTGATAACTATTTCTTGTCTAGAGAAGGGGTGTGAAAGCCACTTTAGTTCAGGAGCCACATCCCAATGTGATCTGAAGTGAAAATAACAGTATAATAACTTAGAAATAGTGACAGCTCCAATTTTCCCCCCGTTGTTTTAGTAGAAAAAAGTAAAATTACAGTATTAAAATGTTAATTTTTATAAAGTATAGTTAAAAAAAATGTGAATAACCCAAACTTCTATGAACAACCTGAAATTTCTTACAAAAAAATACGTGCATTTTTAACAGTATTACACTTCAGCTTATCATTTATAGATGTATATTACAACTCAGAGCTCACGGTGGATTTACAAGCGTACGGAACATTTAGTAAAAGGTGTCTGGAACTGAAAAAATATAGATTGTAACTTTATGATCAATACAACTTGATTTTTAATGTCTGATGTTGTGTAATCTTTGCAAATGGGGGGGAAGTGGACCCTTTGGAAGGCTGGTTTTGGCCCTTGGGCTGTTGCACATGGGGCAGTGGTACTTCCTCATACACACCTGCAGATGTCACCATTAACGCACAGGTTATTTTCATAGTTGGCTCTTATTTAGTTTTGTTCTGAACAGTCATATTTCGTCGTTACTTTTTCCAAGTGTAAAGGTCACTGTAGTTCAGGGGACACATCCCTGAGGTGAAAAATAAACCTGCTCCTCTTTTGTCTTGTGATGAACCAATGAGGAGCTCAGATCACACCCCACCTCCTGTCAACAGAAGATGTAGACCAATAAAAGCAGAGGATGTCAGGGGCAGGCTGTAAAAACCAGAGCCGTTTATACAGTGAGTTGAGCTGTCAGCTTTACGCATGCGCAAAGAAGAAACAGAAGCTTGACGCATGTGTTGTGGCAAAAACAAGTGTAGTGGCTGCAGAAGAGTGAACAGCTGCAATGCACACTGCAAATAAATGTAAAATAAAGAATAGAATAGAATAGAATAGAATAGAATAGAATAGAATAGAATAGAATAGAATAGAATAGAATAGAACACAGTTACGTTGTCACTGTTACAGGAAAAATAAAAATATGTTTAGCGGCTCTGTTCTGTTTAGCAACAGATTCTCAAAGTGCAGAAAAAAAAGACTTTATAAAAACTACCACACAAAATTTATACTGCAAATATATACAGAAAAATACTGATAATATACAAAAACTACTGAAAATATACAAAATGCCAACTCTATCACAGATAGAAGAAATATGTGCAATATATATATATATATATATATATATATATAAAGGAATAAAGGATATATACAAGGTAAAATTAAAAACAATACAATACATACAGTATTTGCAAAATCTATATAAGATGTACAGTAAGTGCAAACTATGTAATATGTAGTTGAGGTTGAGGGTTTTTTCATGCGTGGAGCTGCAGGGGGAAGCAGTGATTCAGTTTAATGTTGCTGAAATCTGGAATGATCTCAAAGATGATATTAGACAAAACCCAAATCTGACAATGTTCAAGTTCAAGCTGAGAACTTTTCTTTTTAGCTCTGTATATGCCAACTGAAATGGCTTTCCCTTTTTATTCTTTACTATGTTTTTTTTTTTTTTTTTTTTTTACATTCTGTTTAACCCATAAATACCCAAACATGCACTACCTCAAAACCATCTACTGATCTAAAATGTTTAATACCTGTTGATCCACTAAATCCTATCAATCCATGTAAATAACTGGTGTAAAATGCAGTTTCTCATCTTTTCATGGTCATCAGATATGATCCATTTGGACGTTCAGAGGCTCCATAGTGAACGTGGAAACACCTTCATCTTTTATAACTTTGATTCACCAGAAAAAGCCTTAGAGTTGGATAGATGACAATGGATAGACAGGCTTCTTTTTGCATTCAGTCATTGATATCTTTGCTGAAAAAGTTGCTTTTTCTTCAGTTTTCTCTGTTTAGATGTAGTAACCTTTGAATTTACTCCGATTTTTCATGAACATCCAAATTAAATATAGGAAAATTTATGATTTACAGTGAAAAATACAAAATACAGTGGGTAATATTTTAATGAACGATGACAAAGCACTTCAGTAAAGGTTAAATAGAGAGAAAAATTAATTTGGGAACTGAAACAGAAGTAGAACTGGGTCTTCATGGGTTAAACACATGTGCTTTTTGATGCTCAGAGGCTCCGTGTGAAAGGTGGAAACACTGCCATCTCCTGTAACATCAGTTCACAAATAAAACCCACGTAGTTTGACAAATGACAGTGGTTGGAGACACTTGTTTTTAATTATTTTTTAACATTTATTGGACAAATTCATTGACTTACATTTCAGTCTCATACATATTGTACAATTCTTGTCTTGTACATATTTTTTTCCTTCTCACACACACACGTGTGCAGGGAAAAGAAAGCAGAAGGAAAAAAAGAAAGAAAGAAAAAACACCCCTCCACAGGTCAGCAGGGACTTAACAGGGGACCGTTTTTCCAAGTAAATGTCCATCCAGAGTTGCAGGATTACGGTTATATTTTCCGTACAATCTACAGCTCTCAGTCTTTGGAGCAACACTTGTTTTTATGTCCAGTTATTTTTATATTTTGTTGAAAATGTCACTTTTTCCTTTTTTTTCTGATTTGTTCTAATATCTTATCTTATTTACCCTTTAGTGTTTTTTTTTTTTTTTTTTATGAACATCTACATGATGAGTAAATTAAATACAGGAAAATTCCTGATTTCTGCTGGAAAAAAATAAAAAATGCAGAGGGTGGATATTATAATAAATGGTGATAATTCAATTGGGAAAGAAAAAAGGGTTGACATTCTATATTTTTTTTTCAGTTTTTATCCTCGTCTATGTGTTTGTGACTTCAGTCTTTTATTTTTGGATGAGCGTGTTGATCCTATACACGTAAACCTGCCTGAGCGGCCCTGGGGTCACGTGACCGGGTTGTGTCACTGCACGGCTCTGGGTGGTGCAGTCTGTGCAGTTGGTAAATAAGGTTTGACCTCGTGGCGGAGAGAGAGAGAGAGAGAGACAAACTGGATTAAAGGCTGCCAGCAACGACAAGAGGAAGAGGAGGAGGTGGAGGAGGAGGACTAGGGAAACAGTGTGGAGTGGACTACCTGAGTCCTGCAAAAACAAACCCTTCTGTAACAACAATAACAGTGATTAAAGACCAGGACAGACTCTGCACGACATCAGCTGGTGAGTACAGGAAACACTTCCAACAACGAGCATGTACTGTCATCTAAAAACACCTAAAAAAGCTTAGAAACATGTTTGATAATCTGTTCTGAGTCTGCTCGACCTCAGATCCTTTGCAGCCTGCAGCCTCCCCACCCACTGTTTGTGCAAACTAAATGTATTTATCAAAACATCTACAACTTCATCATGTACCAGCAAAGTACTGGAGCCTCTACAGCTATCAGCCTGAGTCAGTTCCAACTGTTAAACTTGACTTAAAGTTACCATCGAGGTTTGTTTTTGCACTTGGCCACACACCCACGAGGAAGTCACTCATGTCAGATCCTAAAATGTGCTGCTAATGCTAACACAGACAACACACCATGAGCATAAAAACACACAGAACTGAAGATCTGACCAATGGAAGTGCAAGGAAAGGAAATAAATAAAATGAAAAGGACATGTGTTAAAGTGTTTTTAGATGAGTTTAGGAGTGGAGGCGACTGTAGATGAGGACACTGAAAAGTAACTGCATGTCCTCACATGTCTCAGCAAAAGGAAAACCAATATTTATGTACATATTAAAGCTGAATATTCACTGCAGTAGTTTTTTTTTTTCTTTTGCTTCTTTTTACTGTTTTTCAGTAAAGTTAAAATATTTAGTTTTCTGTTTGTACCCTTAGAAAATAGATTTAATAATAACTAAAAACTGAAATTGACTTTTACACCTCAATTTGATCTATATCTGTCTAACTTTATTATTATTATATTAATGCTGCTAAAACTGATTTTTTTTTTTTTTTTTTTGAAGGCTGAAAGTTCGAAAAGTGATCTGAAAACACTCACATTTTGGGGTCGGAGTCATATTTTTTTTCTTTAATGTTTAAAAATGAACCATCAGAGTCGTTGCTAGTTTATTTTCTGTCACTCATTTACTAATTTATAGGAATTCAGCTAATTTTAAGTGTTGAATGGATTTATAATGGCTGATATAATGGTTTCAGAGCAGGAAATATCCTAAAACAAACTGTTTTTAATCAACCAGATAAATGTAGAGCTGAGCGTTGTAGTCAATATAATAAATATCTGAATAAATAAGTGTGGATCATAAAGATTAATCACTCTTAATTCCACTCTGGTCTGGTTAAAGTTCACTCGATAATGTTTATTAAAAATCCTGTAGGTGCATATTTATCAGCTGATCTCTGTTCTAATGAGTATATTAATGAATGAATGAATGAACGGTGGTTTTTGGGGAGTCTTGTGTGTAGTGTAACGTCTCCACATTAGAGTTGTACACATGAGGCGCAGTGACCCGTCAGGACCCGTGCACAGATATAGACGGTCCCACTCAGGCTGCAGTGTCTGTCTATTTTCATGCGGGTGAGTCAACAGCTTGTGGAGCAGCAGATCTCAGTCAACAGCTGAAGCTTAGATGTGTGTTTATGTGTATTCACTGTACAATACCACACGTAATCACTGTGTGCTTCTCAAATATCTCACCTGACCTCTCACCCACTGGGCTCTGGAGCTCACCTTTTCTCTCCCCTGTACTTTTTTTTTTTTTTTTTTTTTTAATAGTGTTTTCTGTATTTATTACATATTAAACACTCGGCTGCTGGAGTTGGAAGCACTGATACAGAAGGAAATGATAATGTTTGTGTGTATTCAGGCCACGCCAACACTGACAAACGGGAAGTTGCTCAATATATCACATTTTGCAATTTCTTCCCAAAGGGATTTTGCAAGTGAAATTTATTCATCCAGTGTCGAAGCTTTTAATTAAAACAAATTGATGTGAGCATATCAGTGGACCCAAACAAGTATATTTTCCACAGTGTATTCATCATATTGGTAAGTTATGTTAAATATTTAACTTCACTGACTTTTATACCAATTACTAGAGATAGACTGATGTATCGGGCCGATATATTGATTTTTTTTCCCCAATATCAGCTATCAGCCTTAATATATTCTGAAAGCCAATATTTGATTAGTAGTAAAAATGTTATAAGATATTTGATCAGGCACCTGTGTGGGCAGCACTTGAAGTTCAGTAAATGTTAAAAGAGTATGTGTGTATGTGTAGTAATAATTTCATTTATATTGCTGCATAAAAATCTTAATTATCTGAGTGTTTGAATTGCATTTTACGGTCATTGTGCTTTAAAAAAAAAAAAAAAAATCAGCTTGAAATATCGGCCTCAAACATTGGCTGTAGATATCGGGCATCGGCTGACCAAATTTTTAAAATCGGCATTGACTTGAGAAAAACCCATATCAGTCTACCTCTACAAATGACCTAATGTACAAGAGATTTATGGACCTTGAACAAGGTTAGGACAAAGTGTTTTACATCAGTGTTTTGTCTTTTTTTTAATGGTACAAAAACTGAAGAACTGTTTTGTTATAATCATTACCAGCATGTTTTAATGATCTGAATGGAGTCTGTATTAGAGCTGTGAACATTCACTGTCCTCACAGTTTGGATCAGTCATATTCACTAGTCCATGATCCAATGCACATCAGTTTCCAGTGCATCTCAGTGTGTTATATCCTCATTTTTTACCCCTCAGCCAACTTCGGGCCAAAGGGATATTATAATCGTTTTGTCGCCTGTCCGTCTGTCTGTCTATTCAATGACATAATCGCATTATCTGAAGAATGCATTGACATATCTGCACCAAATTTATACTGTGGATGCATCTTGGCATGGAGCAGAAGAATATTGAAAATAGATGATCTTGACGTACTTTTTCAAGGTCAAATGGCCTGGTGCAGTTATAATAAATGAGTACTTTCAAATATAAAGACAGTCTAATCTAAATTATAGGGCAGTAACGTTCAACAGAATCTTGCACTATATTTGGCTGAGGGATATTAAAAGTACACAGAACGTTATGTTTATACATTACTGCACTTTATCATCACTTAATACAGTCTTTTATTTAGAGAGTGCTTTAAAACCAACGACTACAACTTCATTATATAAAGTGCTTCACCCTTTCAGTACCATTGACGGTGTGGCCCAAGGTCAAATAACCTTGGTAAAAGCATGTTTAAACAACACTCAACACGGTGAACCAGTCGGTGCTTGTAAGCCTCTGAAGCACACATGTTTATTGTTTGCTCTCTGGTTCTGCCTGTTGAGGTATGTTATGTTCAGTGTTAACGTCCGGCCCTGGTCCCCCAGTCTATCCGTAAAAACACAGAGCTGCCCTGAAGGAGGAAGAATGACCCACTTACTGACTCACTGTGCGTATGTGCATGGCAGCACGTGCACACACTGCTCGGGATCTTTTAGCTGCGTCTTTTTTCCACTGGCCTGAATCCCAGCTGAGCTGTGTCGAAGCATGTCGTCACACCCGCAAAATATCACCTGTAATGCAACGGCAGAAACAAAAGCACACAGTAACACTGTAGACTGTGACACCAGAGGAATGTAGTGGGAGAGAGAGCAGAGCTTAGGTAAACACCAGAATGACGACAGGATTAGACTGAACTTTCCTGCGTTGACTAAGTGGAAGTTAAGTTCCAACAACAACCGTCATCCCTGGAGTTTCATGTCTTACATGTGGACTAGTGCAGTGTTGTATAGTAACTAAGTAATAATACTTCAGTACTCTACTCAAGTGTGTTTTGGGAGAATTTGTATTTTACTGAATATTTTTTTTATTCCATTTACTTTAACTTTTACTTCATTACATTTTCTAACTCAATTGCATACTTCTGCTCCAATACATTTTTAATATACAGTTTGGTTACTTATTGCAAAACGTAAATCAACTGAAATTTGGTGTTTTCACAGCTGATATTACCGGTGACTGCAACAAAGTCAGGAAGCTGATTTGTTATTGGGCCTAATCGCGTAACGAACAAGTGCAAAACATGGTCCACACTCAACCTGTTGGGGATCTGTTGATGTGAGCAGCAGCGTAATATTCAAAAGTCTGACTGCCTTTGGTTGTTATTAACATTTACTCGTGCTTTTGCTTTTATTATTTGAGTACATTTAATTGTAGATTACTTGGTATACTTAAGTACAGATAGATACTTAAAGATTTTAACTTCTGACTTGAACTTCTGCCAAAGTAATTTTTGGTAGAGTGCCTGTACTTCTACTAAAGTGTGACCTTCCAGCACTTTATACAACACTAGTGTTACTAACTAGTACAGTACACCACAGGCATGTTGTCTTGTCATAGTTGTTGGTAAGAGATGAATCAGGCTGGTTCTTAGAAGGAAAATGGGAAGTATTTTTGGACTATATCACTGTTAAACTAAATTAGAAACCCATCCTCTATCATCGGTATCAGAGAAGAAGTTCAACTCGCTGCCAAACTTTGCACATAAACCAAACACGTGCACAGAAATAGCTCCTCTCCTCCCATTGGTTTCCAATGACATTATCAGATCCAGTCTTGGACCACATACACATACTTTGACAGGTTACAATCGCGCCTGGTATTCCCTTTAGCCTTCCTGTATCTGTGTTTATTAGCGTGCAACCAGGAATGGAGGTCAGGCGTATTTTTAGCCAAAGTATTAAAGTCATGTCAAGATATAACAGCTGTGTGTATTTTTATCCTCATGGCAGCAGCAGAAAATGTGTTGCTGACATGTTTTATAGTTCTCTCCCTTTGATTCTCATGCGTTCGGGTTCTTCTGTTTTCTCAAAAGTTGACGTTAGACATTAGATATCCAACCTTTTGTTCTCTGTCTCTTTATTTTCCAGGCCAAGCGTGAGAGAGATTAAATATTATTAATACTGCTCATTACCCTACTTTTCTCTGAACTCATCTGCTGTTTCTCTCCTTCTCTTTGTCTAGTCGATCATGGCGGGTGATATGATCCTGTTGATGCGAGGCCTGGCTAAGCTGAGCCAGGCAGTTATAGAGACCCAGAGCAACACCCTGCGAAGTGGGACAGGTATGTTTATCATAACTATTAATAGGCTGGTTGATATAGGCCGATACGAGAAGGATAGTTTGGAGCAGGTAAAAGCAAAATGGCAGGTTAATGGCCCAATAATGGGGCTGTAAACTTTATTTATGTATAAATAAATAAATAGGGAGGTAGGTCGGTTGGTCGATCAGTAGATAAACATCGCAACCTGAGGAATTAGTCATTAAATCTGGAATTGAACATTAAACTGAACTGAAATTTAGGCATCTGTATTGTAAAAGCCAAGTGGCCTCTGTGTGTGTGTGTGTGTGTGTGTGTGTGTGTGCGTGCGTGTGTGTGTGTGTATGTCTGGGGATTTACACAAAATCTGGAAAGAGCTGACTGCTGCAGTTTGGCATACTGAAGTATTTTTGGTCAAGGAACAGACTAGCGAAAACAGCAAGTTGATAGGACCAATATTTTCAGAGGTATTAGTAATTCTGGAACACAGTGCCCTTACAATGACATTGCTATGGCCAGAATGCTTTGGCAGTGACTGCTGGACAAATGCGTTACAGCATACACGAATACACAACAGCATAAAAACTACCACATCTAGAACCAGTGGATCAACACGGGTCAACACGCTAGTTAATATATAAGATTTTGCCTCAGGAAAAATACCTGATGTACCTGCAATCTGGAGCTACTCATTTCATTCACATCGCTATATCCCACAGTGGTTTATTCAGATAAACTCAAATGATTTAAATACCTGAAAGAAAACATTCTGTGCATCCCAGATTTTTGTCCAACAGATTTTTCGTATTCACTCGATTTTTTTCAAATTTGGTACACATTTTCTTTACCACTAGGAGAGGAGCAGCGCCACGTTTTTATGTATTTTTTTTCTTTAAACATTTTTGAAAATTTAAGCTCAGAAAATTATCCAACCGATTTCTCAAAGACTACTGACCTGATTCAGCAGACAAAGTGCCATCATATTGGAAGTTAAGACTTAGGCAGAATAATGTTTGCCTTGGTTTGACTGAACTACCTGAAAAGGACAGTAGTTTAGTTTAATCTAGTTTATATTTGTCTTTAATTTGAAATCCTGTCTAAATCCATGACTAGGCAGGGTATCAGTGAGCAGTGGCAAAGTGTTTTCTACCATTAATGCCAATTGTACTAATGATGAAATAGTCTATGGTAATAATTCTCTAATAATTTCTTTGATTTTTTTTTTTGCAGTCCCGGGTGTCGGTGCGGCCGTGCAAAGTGTACAGTCGGCCGCTGAGCAAGGCCTCTCTGCAGCCATGATGAAAATGCAGGTGTGTTTGTTTACATCTCAAACAGAAACAGGTGTCTGTATTCATAGGAAAGTGTGTGAGAGTCTAAAGTGTCGGCTGTGTGCCACGTATGTATGTGTAAATACGGCGAGTGTTGTTAAAATGTGCATGTGTTTGTCTCTAACCAGGAACTTTCAGGTCAGGAGCAGACTTCCTCCTCAGAGTCTGACTTTGACTTTCCTCAGGATGACGGGGCGTTCACGGAGTTTAGGGAGGAAGGTGTGGATCCTACGATAGGGGACAAGGATGCAGCTGATCCCAGTGCAGCAGCAGGAGGGAGCAACGCTGGCGGAAAACAATCGTTATTTGAGGGATACAAAGATCCGAGCAAACAGTTCAATGGGCAGACCAGATCTTACCACCAGGACTCCAGGTATAAACACGTCCCATATTCCACAGTTTACTGCACTTTATTACAAATAAAGTGCTAATTACTGTCATATCTGATGCTGCTCTGATCCATTATTCACCTCATAACTATTGTTGTTTCGCACTACTGCTGCTTTATAAATAGACTTACATATACACGTCATATTCTGTTATAGCTATTTATTCTTATTCTATTTTTACCTCTTTAAAAACAATTGCATGGCTTTTTTATTTACAAGGTGAGAGAGAAACAATATGTCAATTCTCTGTCTTGCGCGTCTAATGAATTGACAAAATAAACATCTTTGAAAGTTTCTGGTGCCCCTTTCTGCGGGAATAAGTAAGATCTTTTTCCTTATGTGCAGGAGACACTTTATGGCACACCATCATCTCTACAGCCACAGCTTGAAAAGACATTTGTGGGCACAGATGTATTGTCAGCATTCAGTCCGACAACTCAGGAGCTACCATCAGGATCCGTCCACGGTCGGAGGACTAACGGCCGAAGACATCGAGAAAGCCAGAGAGAGCAAAAGGACTGAGGCTAAACCCCACAAACAGATGGTGAGTCTTTCTGTTCCCATTATAAACACACATGCACATAGAAGTAACTGCAGTACAAACTCACCTTCTTCTATACACTTGGACACTTAATGTGGACTTAACTTGAATCCTGTGTCTTTAGTTGAGTGAGAGAGCCAGAGAGAGGAAAGTGCCAGTGACCCGGCTCAGCAGATTGGCCAGTTTTGGAGGTAGAGTAAAGCACCTGTGTGATTCTCTAAATCTAATCTGGTTTATCTGCTGTTTGAAAGGCTGTGCCTGTTGGTGTGTTTGTCTTCCTGTGTTGAAGTGTGCATGTACTTCACATTTATCTCTGTCTTTACTCCCACAGTAAAGCCATGTTTACAGCTAATGAGCAAGAAAACTATCAAATAAAGCATGTTACAACTTGAAGACACAGAACTAAATAGTTTATCTTTCTAACTTTAACAGCGGACTTAAAAAAAAGACCACATTTCTGCATGAAGTTTAAGTAGCGCTTTTTTTTATGTTTGTCAAATAATACAAAATATTAGTTGGCAAAATTCCAGATTAGTTCCATAATCTTGAGGCTGTTAATTCCCAGTTCTAAGCTGGGATCACTGGGTCCAAGACAGCAGGTGTTGTTATGTCATTCCAAAGCATTCCTAACACACAGTCCCTGACAGAAAGATACCATAACTCAAAGAGGTCAAGTCAAACCTGAGGTGCAACACTGCAACGCAAAGTACGTAATAGGAGAATTATACAAAAGGCAACAATACACAGAAGTTAATATGAATATGAGGGATTTATCTTTGTAAATATTTTGTTAAATTATGTGAAAGACTAGCATTATAAAAGGCCGCCCAAGTGTCTTCATGTTTTTTTTGCTGTAAAAGTGTCAGAAAATGTCTTTTTTGCCAATGTTTTTGCACCCTTGTTTTCAGGAAGAACTTAACTTTCAATATTTGGCCAGTAATTATCATTATTATAAATAATTAATACTTAAAACAGTATGTTTTTGTAAAATAGAAAAAAAAACGGACTTGGAGTTTTTAGCATATTTATCATCAGAAACAACTGTAAACGTCCATAATGACACTTCTCGAGATTGCAGAAATAAAATTCCAGCTATTTAAATCTGCTCAAACATGCTTTTTGGTCTTGAACATTCAGTTTCCATATTATGGCTTCATATTTGTTGTTATTTCCAGGTGCTTTTTAGCCTGTGTAAGTCTCTGAAACAATTCCTTTCTAATTGTAATAGAGTCCCACATTGCTTCTGTAAAGCGTTATATAGTGTTGAAAAGCTCAGGATCTCAGTATTTCGATGCCATTTGATTTTTGTGGATAGTGCAAATGGTTCAGGAGTTCCAGTAATTTGAATGCTGTAAAATGCAAAATGCAGCATCGGAGAGATTGCCGTTGTTAAAGGGTTAAAATGAAGACTTTTGGTCCAGAGGTGAAAACTATAGATGCTAATGTCACTTCTCTCCTGTTCACTGGCCAGGTTCACCTCCAGATTTGCAAAAGAAAATGTGCATTTTTGCACATTTCCATCCACTACTGTTACGTGAATATTGAGAGCTGGTTCTTTGTTATCATGTTTACCAGTTCACACATTGACATTCTGCTTGAGCTGCTGAAAAATTTACAGGAATACAGTAAAACCTACAAACAGCTGACAACAACACCTGAAACTGAACCCAAACTGAGTTGATCACATTGTTAAAGCCTGTCAAATTCATGTGTCAACTTGCACCCTTCTCATCTAAACGATATTTTGAGGAAACTTCTGCCTTTCTGCTATGTTCAAAGACCTGAACAGTCGCCAGTGAACAAAAGCATCCACTGATCTAAAGTGTTTAATCTTTTTTTAATCACTAATCCTATCATGTTAAAGCATTTCAGGTAAAATCTAGTGTCAGCATTTCAGCAGAGTCGGATATGTTGTTTGTTCAGCTAATGATATATTTTGCTTAAAAAGTAATATTTTCTTCAGTTTTCTCTATTTTGATAGAATAGCCTTTGACTTTTTCATCTACATGAAAAATAACATATAGAAAAATACCAGATTTCACTGAAAAATGCAGAATGCAGAGGATAATATTATAATAAAATATGATAAATCACTTAATAAAGGGTAAATGTAGAGTAGAATTTATTTGGAAGTCATCGCAAAAATAGTTCTAGGTCTTTAAGGGTTAATACAGACGGTGAAAATGCAAATAAAAGAGCCGGAAGGGCAAGCGTATATTATATGTATTCTGGCACCAGTCCACGCAGAGGTTTAAACACCAATAAAAAGTATTTTAAACTCCTTTCTGAAACTGACATGAAACCAGTGAACTGATTTAAGGGGTGGTGAGATCTGCGCCCTCCTGGTCATGGTCAGTACTTTATGCTCCCGCAAGTGGTATTTACATTTCGATGGAGTCCAGGATATGAATATAAAACAATACTTCCTTATAATTAGGTCAAGGTAAATTAGCTCCAGTGAATGGACTTTGTTGATCAAATAAAAACGCACCTCCATTGTTGACTAAACATTGACAGAAACATAGAGATAAGCAGATTGATTTGTTTCATTTTAATCCTTGGGTTGAACTTATTATGTAGAGTCACAGCTGTTTTTTTGAAGCACATGAACACACAGATCATACCACTCACCCTCACTTATGGTGGCCACAAAAACATGTAAAAGTCTCCCGTTACAGTCAGTGTTTGTTCAGTCTGTTTTTGTCTTTCGACTCTTAGTTCAGGGGATATTAACTCTAATCCACACTGAAACGTAATAGCAAGCGAAGCTTATTTATATAGCACCTTTCACAGCCAAGAGAAGTCACAAAGTGCTTAACCAAAGAATAATAAAATACAAATGGATAACGCAGATACAGTTACAATCAAAAAAAGGTAAAAATTAAAATAAACATGAACAGGTGATATTAATGCAGTGACGCTAGATCTGACCCATTATAATATATCAAACAGCTTATTCTAAGATAGAAAAAATACGTCAGTTCTTATTTTTGTGTGATTTTACATCCTAAATGTTATATAGTGCTTTTAAAAGTTTACTCAGCAAACCTGCTTTAGTGTTTTGTTTTAATTTTCATTGGATAGTCGACGCCTAAAATCTGAACAAAAATCAAAAAGCTGAAACGCAATCAGTTAATCAAGCAAATATTATTTATGTAGCGTCAACTCATAACAGAAATTACCTCATGACGCTTTATATTTAGAGCTGGTGTAGACCAGACTCTTACAAGCCAAAATGAAAACATTATTTCTCTAGTTTCCATGGATGTTGAGTGCACAGGTGAAAAACACGCGGCCCGTGGGCCAAAACTGGCCCACCAAAAAAGTCCAGTCTGGCCCGTGGGATGAATTTGCAAAGTGTGTAATATACTACTATTACACCGAAGATATTAACAGTCAATTGTGTTGAACTTGTTTTAGCTCAGAGGCCACATACAGACCAGTGTGATTTCAAGTAAAATAATATCACGATAACCTATACATAATGACTCCAAATTTTCTTCTTGTTTAATATGAAAAAATAATATTACATTATGCCTATAAATAATGACAACTCAGCACTTTTGTCTTTGTTTTAGTGCAAAAAATAACATTAAATTATGAAAATATTTACATTAACAAACTGTCCTTTATCAATACAATGTGAATAACCTGAACAAATATCAACCTGAAATGTTTAAAGAAAACTGAGTGCAATTTTAACAATATTCTGCCTGTTACTAAGTGTTTTTGCCTTTGTAGGTCCGATATATAATGTACATGTACCAACAAGTTGAGGCATAATATTGTTAAAATTGCACTTATTTTTCTTTAGAAATTAATTTTTTTTAGGTTATTTGTATCTTTTGTGTTTGGATACTTTGTAGATGTAAATAGTTTCATAATTGAATGTTATTTTTTGCATTAAAACAAAGATAAAAATTTGGAGTTTTCATTATTTATAGGGTATTATGCTTTTATTTTACTGGTCTGGTCCACTGGATATCAAATCGGGTGAATGTGGCCCCTGAAAGTAAATGTGACACCCCTGGTTCAGTGTAAAGCTTATTCAAATGATTACAACGCAAAGTGAAAAGCTCGCGAACGTCCTCAGATGGAGCTGAGGTGCTACTTCTACACAGGCGATGAGCGTTTATAGATCAGCAGCTCATGGCTTCATTGCAGATGGATGATGGATAAGGTAACAGGTGGAAGGAAGTTGACCAGAGAAGCCAGAAGCACACGGTGAAGGAGAACATAACGTAACGTAAACCAAGAACGGTGTCCCGTATTAGTCGGCTAAAATGCCAACACAAATATACTCAGCAAAAGTTTGCAGAAGCTCGTAGTCAGCATGTCCTCTGAGGTGCATATACGCTAGAATGGGACTCAAGGTCGACTTGATTCTGCACGTTGATATCTCAGAAGGTGTCAAAGTCAGGGCAGGACGGTGGTGGAGAAACGTGAGGGAGGGGCTTAGAGAACCTGGCATTAACAGGCATTTTTTAAAACACTCCAATCACAGGTGGACAACTCCTAACACCACGCGTGAACGCACCCAAGATGGATTGACCGCTGTCGACAACCTTGTTAGTTGACTTAGGAGTCACTTTATTTTAAGGTTTTACCGACAGGATCATATATCAGTTTAATGTTACGAGCTGAAAAAGGAAGGGGAATTGTCCGTTACAGGTTGTCCAGCTCACGCAGTAGCTGTTCTGTAAACACAAATGACTGACGGACACATGTGTCAGCGTTTGTCGGTCAGACTCGGATAGAAATGCTAATGTCTTTTGGTTTGGAGTTGCACAACACTCCCTCTCACACTGAGATCATACACTGCCCGGCAAAAAAAAAAAAAAAAAAACAAGTCGCACATTTAATATTTCACTGCACCACCTTTTGGTTTTGATAACAGGAGACGTTCGCTGTCGCGTTGTTTTTGCCACGTAATGTTTACGTAGCATCACAATAAGGTTCATAATATTTTTTCCATCCGTAGTTGCATTAATAGTTGATTATTGATGATGGAGAAGTGGACCGCTGCATCAAGTCTTCATCACATCCCAAATTAGAGTCTGGACTACATGGTGGCTAATCCATGTGTGAAAATTATGTCTCATTCTGTCACAAGCCTGATGATCCGGTTCAGTCCGGTCATTGTCCAGTCTGTTTGACATCAGAGGCATGTGAGGCGACTCACTGCATCAGTTGGAGTTAAATAACAGGCACGTGCATTCACATTTTGGGGGGCAGGTGCTCAAGACAAACAAAAGGGCATAATAATCAAGAGTGACTCACTTTTTTTTTTTTTTTTACTGTTTTCTGACAGAGTCGAAGCATAAACAATACTTCAGTAATATACCACATTATACAGTGGCGGAAAGTCATCAGAAACAATGGTTATGCAATCAGGTACTCACTTGTGTGTATCGTGACTAAAACAGACAGAAAAGAAAACATGGAATGAAAAAAAAGCACTGTTTTTGTCAGTCCAATGCCATAGATATTGAAGTAAGAACTGAGGTGATTTTGGTTATTATCAAGAAAACATGGAACATGGATAGATATCAGCTCTGAAATTAAACTACTATGAGCTATTT
>JAPQRP010000018.1:13888995-13899612 GCA_037367295.1 Apogon hyalosoma
CAAATGTACCTTTAGTTGTACCAGGCATTAAAATGAACAAGAAACTGAAGAAAACAAAGGGTGGTCTAATAATTTTTTCCGTGACTGTACCTCACTAGACTGTCATGTAGCTCAACTTAAGACCCACCATCTTTTCAATAATTATGATTTTCAATTAAACAAAACTAGTGAACTTGTCTAATTTGTAGAACAGTATACCTGTCTTTAAATTCTCTGCCTGCCTGTTGGTATGCCTGTATCTCTCTCCATCTCTCTCTTAATTGAACATGACAAATGCCAGTTAGCAGCTGAACAAGGCTTTGGAATTATGGATTTTCTGATTTTTTTTGTTTTGTTTTTTAGGAAACGTGGGGCCAGTAGCGGCTAGCCCTGTCTGATATCAAAACACATTTAGGGAGAATTGATGACAGAGAGTATTTTTTATTCTTAGATATTGATAAATGAAGAAACAATTGGGCACCAGCAGGTAGGGCACTTTTATCATCCAGGGTGAAAGGGCAGATGCTTGAGCACCACTAGGGTCTATTTGTGCACATGCCTGCAGCTGAAACATTAACCACTGCAGTCCTTACCCATGGAACGATCTGAACTGTTTGCGTAGTTAAATCCAGTGATGGCTCCTGTTATCAAAACCAAAGGTGGTGCAGTGAAATATTACATGTGTGATTTTTTTTTTTTTTCTTCTTTTGGCCGAGCAGTGTACATGAGTGTGTTTACTTGTGTGTATTGAAAATTCCCACTAAAGCAGGAAGTGAAACTGCAAACTGACTCTCTAAGGAAACTGAAAACAACACATAACACATTTCCTTTAATAGTGTTTTTTTTTGTTGTTGTTGTTTTTTTTTTTTTATTGTGTTTTTGTCGTGTATTTTTATTGTGAGATGACACTGTTTTGAGTCGATGAGGAAATGTTCAGTCAAATTTTGCAAGCCATAAACACACTGTCTTCATTTCCATCTACTGTTGCATCTCACAGCTCTACCCTCAGAGTCCGCTGGCGAACTGATTATGTAACGCTGAGTTATGTAAGGCAGACGCTGAGCTCAGAGGAACTCTCCTCCAAACTACCTCCAACTCGTGCAGGCTTGCTTTTTTTTTTTTCTTTTTTTTCTCTTTTGTATCCCTTCAAATATCCACTGTGTTTCCAGAGGATTACATTTTTCAGACTCATAATTGCTGCAGGATTAGACGACCGGCATCATATTCATATACCCAGTTATATCATGGTGCTTATTTATATCACCTTGTCACTCTGAGCTTAATAAAGTCCTTATCTTATCTCTGTTTGTTTTGTCTTGTGTTTAATATTGTATGTGATGTTTGGATGAAACTGAAATACCACCATGTCCTTGTGAAGTTTGTTTTTTTGTTTTTTTCAGGCAGCTGTTGCATTAACTGAATGATAATAATATGACTGAGCATTTCACAGTAAACATACTGTGACTCTTATTATAGTTTAGGGTTATTAATGTAACAATGACAAAAACTAGATGTAAAAAAATGACTATTATGGAAAGTTTTGTAACCACAAATATATAGGAAGTGTGTATAGGGATTGTCATTGGAAATATTTTATCCCCTGGTTTATAATATAATGCATGGGGATTAGTGGTCGACATGTCTGGAAGTCTGTTATTATTTAGTTTCCAGACAATAACTGGAAAACCATTAAGTATTTGTCCTGTAAATTTGAAGTGTTGAAGTGCTCCCGGTTGCCACCCTGGCTGTTTCTCCGTCCATCTCGTCCACCTGCCATCACTTGCTTTCAGCTGACATTTAGGGTTACTCTGTCCTCTGTTTGCTCCCGTTTGTCTTTGCCAATTTATTTCATACTTAAGCCAAGTATTTTAGGTGGATAATAACTCCAATAATGTCGGGGGATGGAAAACATACAGCATGTCTGTGTTGTCAAACTGTCCATCATGGTGGCAAAAGTAATAATTGTTATTCTGTTTCATTGTTTATTGTGTATCCTGCGTGTGCTTTATAGACTTTTGACTTTGTTTGGCTGCTACCTTGGCCAAGTCTCCCTTGCAAAAGAGATTTCTAATCTCAAAGGGACTTCCTGGTTAAATAAAAGTAAATAATTAAAAAAGTCAGTGTCAGACTTGGGATTATTGTATTATAGAAATTATTATTGTGATCCTTTTAAATCTCACCCATTATTCACAAAAGTAAATGAAATTAAAATGTTTCTAAAAATAAATAAATAAATAAATAAGCTAAACAAAATTAGCAAACTAGACCACAAGCTACACCTGAAACTGAAAACACAGTCTTAATAATCAAAATAAAAGCGAATGAAAAACTGAACTCAATTTATCCCAGCTTGGTTTGGATATATACTGTATATATGCTGAACAAGTCCCTCTCAGTTTGATATTTCATGCAATTTTATGTTTTCGTGTCCACTGAGCACACATACCAGGGTTCCTAGGGGGTCAAGGTCTGAAAAGTGCTTGAATTTCAGTTTAAGTGCTTGAAAGCGCTTGCAGTTCTAACTCTGTGATGTGATTATTTTAATATTAGCTCAAGCTAAAGCTACTTACAGAGAAGTGATACATTTTGAAAAATAAAACTTTGTCAAAAAAAAAAAAAAAAAAATTAGCATGTCCTCTCAAGTGCGAGTGTGTCTGAAGAATGCAATGTGGCTTCCCTTTTTTGTGTTCTCCTTTAATTTCTAAGCTTTTTGCTATTATGAAACATAATTTTAGATGTTTATAGCATAATACAATGTACATCATTGTGATAAGTGATAAAAATAATCATGAGTGTGTATATGTATATTCCTGTAGATATTAATTTTTTTTCCCAGCGATAAGGTGCTGTGCTGGAAAAATTTGAAAATGACCCTTGAAAGTGCTTGAAAAGTGCTTGAATTTGACCTTAAAAAATGTGTATGAACTCTGACATACAGAACAGGGTGTCCCTAAAAAAACTGACTTCATGTGAGATGTCCATATCGGAGTGACTACATGGTCAGAAGAAATGATGATACTTAATAGGATTTATTTTGGACATAAAATGTTTTATTTGACAAATTTCAAATAAAAAATTTCTGGGGGATGGTAATTTTATAATGTCCCAAAGTTATTACAGATGTTCAATGTGTGTACCGCTTGCACACAACCAGTCGGTAGTGGAGTTCCTTTGTTTCCGACACAAACAGCCTTGCTCTTGAAACTTCTTACGCCACGTTCAAATCTGCTTTCCTGTTGGCGCTTGTTTGTGAAATTCTCTAACAAATTCACGTCGCGCGCTCACATTTGACTGAGTTTGCGCGTACTTCAAGACACAGAACGTCTTTCCTGTCGCAGTAAACGGCATGTCTGTTCCTGACAGCAGAACAATAAAAATGATTACACTTTTTTGAGCAAACAAATTTTAAACAAATTATTAGGTGATGAAATGAGGTCACATTTTTCGGGACACCCTGTATAGTACGTAATGAGAATTCTGCTCTTTTGTCTGTTTGTTGCCGCTGCAGGTCTGGCTGTCGGTTTGGGAATCGGAGCATTGGCAGAAGTCGCAAAGAAAACCATCAGACACAATGGTACAGCAGAACACAAACACACACACACACATTAGAGTTACATCAGTGTTTCTTAGCATCCATCTTAAAATTGACGTTGACATTACCCTTGAACCCACAATTGTGCCTGTTTGTCTTCTCCATTAACCCAAAATCTCCAGTACATTTCACTGTTTCTCTTTCACCTTTCACTCTTGTGGTCCAGATCTGGATGTGGATTCAGATTCTTTCTTTTTTTTGTTTTTTTTTTTTGTTTTAGTTATTCACCATCTCATTTCCCTCATTTACCCACTCAGTGTTGCCCTGTGTGAATTAATAACACAGTGGATATAACTGAAGAGAGTGAGAGTCTGTGTTGTCTGATTGTTTATCGGCAAAGAATACAAGTTCAAGGTTCCAGGCGTCTTTATTATCTCCAAGGGGCAGCTTGATGTACAGCCAGCAGTAAATATAGTGGCGACAGTGTTTCATCACCGTCAGATACTAAATCATATGAAAGTGGTTCCATCACTGAGATTAGCTTTTCTTTGTAAATGCATTATTTTTAGTTTCACTTCACGCAAAGTTGAATATCAATTTGTTTTAAAATCTCCATTTGTCAGATTAAATGCTTTTGTTTATGACTCTAATGTTTGACCCTGTTCTGTATTGTGTGGAACGCGATTGTTTAAAAAAATCCTAAAGGTCGAACTACTTTTCTGACCTTGAGATTTCACAAGAACTCAGTGGAACCCCCTGAAGAAGGTGGGTGTCGACACGCGTTGGCGTGTTTTTAACTCCGGCCCCAATGAATGAATCTACAGGCCCTCATGAAATAAAGGGTTTTTACAATTTCTAATTTTTTTAACCAAGTGCGTGTCTGGGTTTTTGTCTTTTTCCTATTGTTCACGCCCTCTCCATATGAGCTCCTCAGGTTTGTCTCATACCAGTTGCTCCCTGTAGAATTGTTTTTTTGTCTTTTTGAACACAGTTGAACTGCTGTAAAAGCTACTGTGATTTATTTACATTTCCCAGCTTTCATGCATGCTGGTACATGTAGGTTGACATACTTTTTTTTCACGTGAGAACAATAACAGTAACTACGGTAAGACGCCTTCCTCACTGACCTGAGTCCTAAACAAACGCCTCAGCTCTGCCCCGTGAGCCTGTTAATCCAAAAGTGGAGCTAAGCTGAAACAGAGTGTACGGGGTAAATCTGCGCCCACGGTACATGTGTTTGTTAGCGTTTATCTGTTTATGTGTCTTAATCCCAACACGGACGCATACTTGTGTGTGTTATGTTGTGTACGTGCGTGTCCGTGTGTAAATCTCTGTTAATGCGTCTGAAGACACACTAAAACGTACTGCAGTACCTGGCAACCTACTGACACAAATACACAGACACTGTTGTGTACACTGTACATACGCCTAATCCAAAAACTGTGAATTGATGCCAAACATTTGCACATGCAGCGTAAAGAATGTGTTCAATGTGACTTTAATGACCTTGACAAAGTGCTGTAAAGTTGTTGTTTCTGTCTGTTTCTGCCCGTGTGAAGGTATCGCAAGTGAAAATAAGAAAGCTGTGCTGGACTCCAGCCCGTTCCTGTCCGAAGCCAACGCTGAACGCATCGTCAGAACGCTTTGCAAAGTCAGAGGAGCTGCGTTAAAACTTGGACAGATGCTCAGTATTCAAGGTGAGCTGCAAAAACCCAGATAAGAAATTAAAATGGGGACGAGAGTCAGTTTTCATAGTTTGAAATGAAGAAAGACATGTTTAATTTACATATTATTAATTACATTTTACATGTTTTTTTTAGTGCCATTAGGCAAAACTTCTAAACATAATTACCTTTTAACATTTTGGAATTGGAGTGATCTCAGAGGACACAAGACTTCAGCATCTAATTTCTCCCTGCGTCTCCTGGATGCAGAAAATCCAGCCCAGGATGCAGAGTTTATCTTATTACAGGTGTTGTCAGACAGGTAGGGGTTAAATACATGACTGACAGCTGTCATTACCAGGCACTGATCAGATTCTGCCAGACGCAACCTGGATCTGACTCTACTGCTCTGCTCTATGTCTCAAGACGGAAGCTCGGAAAAGTAGCTTCATTTTTTTCAAAACGGCATGAAACTGTATCAGGTCGTGTGCAATTATATTTAGACTTTTCATTTGGAGAGAACTGCAGCTTCTGGTACTTCTGTTCTATTCTATTCTGTTCTATTCTAGTCTAGTCTAGTCTAGTCCACTCTACTCCTCTTGGCTCCTGCAGCTTTAAATAGAGGTGACATCCATACAATAAAAATAAAACATCCATACAATAAATAAGAAAAAAATAAATAAAAAACATGCATAAAAATATTTACAATGTACATAACGTACTAATAAAGTCAGAAATATAATTTGAAGGAAAATGGATGATATTTAGGCCAAACATGTTATCAGAATAAAATTGTCCTATTGGCTGATATTGATGATTATCGTGATAAATGTCAAATCATTATTTCAAAATAAAGGTGAATAAGCCTAAATTATCTTAATTACTCTAATATGACTTTATATTTTGATGATAATAATAGGTGCTGATCTCCAAGGGAAATTATCATAATATTATATGAAATTGTTTGTTTTACTCATTACTTTATCATTCTGCTCTAAAGCGAAACATGAACTGTTTAAAGAAAGCAGAACTCCACAGTTACGCAGTTTGATCTCAAGCATAATCATGTGAAAAAAGGGTCTGCGTTTAGGACACATCTGAGGTCGACAAAGGGCAGTTTAATCCAGATGCGTGTTGTGCACCAGAATAAATGTAGTGTAACATAATGAGAATATAAATAAGTAAAACATGTACTCAAATGCAATCAGTGGAATACAGAAAAATACATGTGAGGTTATATGCACAGAAATTTGACCGTGGAATCTGTTGTCTGCAGGTCATTAGCAGCTCAGAATAAGTTTCCGTGTATGTTAATGATGATGTTGCTGCACATACTGCACATTAACAACAGATAGATTTAAGAGCGGCCGGCCGGCGACAGTAAACATCCTGGCACAGAGTCAGCTCAGGCAGGTTGACTTACAGCAGTAAACACTTTGTTATTTTTGTTTATGTATCTTATCCCCACTGCACGGCCCTGGCTGATGACCTTTGTCCTTTGGTATTCACGCTCGGCATTCAGCAAAGTGTCGAACATTTTATTCACGCCAAAAAAACAAACAAAAAAAAAAGCAGTGTAAGCGAAGAAGACTCACTGTTCTGTGACAGTGAGTGTTTGCTGGTTAGGTTTCAGCTCGGTGGACTGACCTTTTGTCCTGTTGTGTGGTTATTTCCAACACTGGCACAGCTTCTCTGTCAAATAGTGACGAGCTGATTCTTAAATCGAGGTCCCTAAAGTGCTGCTGAATGATCTAACTGCAAAAAAACCAACCCTGCAAATGTCGAGAAACACCGAACGCTGCTACGTGATTAGACTGGACTAAATCTTGAGGTGAAAAAAATCATCGCCGTGGTCCCCCGCTGCTGACATTTATTCGACACGGCAGGAATGCGGTCATGGTTCATTCCTAAATAGGCCGAGTGATTGTGCGTCCAACCATTGTACCCACTAGACGAGCACGGGTCCAAAATAGTGTTAACCTTGAGGGGTCTCATAGTTAGACCTAAAAATCTATTTTTAGTCGCTAAGTTGGAGGGATGTCACAGCAAATGTTATGTTCAAGGCTGATTTAATCAAACATCTTCCGCCTAAAGATAGAGGAAATACACGGGACATCCTTGGATTTTTGTTTTATGCTTCAGTTAAGTCAAGTTAAAGGTGACTAGTATGAATATTTTGTAAAACTGAAAGTAAAATGTTACGGTATGACAACATTTTGGGTTGTCAACTTCTGAAATTAACCTTCAGAAACTTAAACAGCCACCGGCGACCAAAAGCATCCACTGAACTAAAATGTTTAATAACTTTAAAACCACTAATCCTATTAAGACACTTAAACGATTCAGGTAAAATGCAGTTTTTCAGTTTTTCATTGACGTCAGATATGACCCATTTGGACGTTCAGAGGCTCCTTAGAGAACATGGAAACAGTCATCATCTACAACATTGATTCATCCATAAAGTCCATGGAGTTTGGTTGTAGATCCTTATTTTATATTTATATATTTTGCCAAAGAACTCACTTTTTCTTCAGTTTTCTCTGTTTTGGTATAATAAATTTCGTATTTGCCCTGAACCTTTATGAACATTTACATTTTCAATGAAATAAATATACAAAAATAGTTGCTTTTCCTTGAGGAAAACATTTAAATATGGAATAAATAGTGATACATTACTCAGATGTTCTGGAAAAATTGAGTTGAGCGTCACCATAAAAACAGTTCCAGTCCTGTAAGGGTTAATCAGGTATTGGATTCTATGAGTTTTATATGACAAATATAAAAAATATATTTCTGTGTTTCAGATGATGCCTTTATCAACCCCCAACTCGCCAAGATCTTCGAACGCGTGAGACAGAGCGCCGACTTTATGCCAATCAAACAGATGACGGTACAAGTCCTCTTCTTCTTCTTCTTCGTCTGTTTTTTACATTATTACTTCAGCTTTTATAAATGCAACTGATGTCACAAGTAACATGTGCCGAGTGTGTTAATTATCAAGGCCTATTTTCAGCTCCCGTCTGTAAAAAACAAACTGCGAAGGCATCACTGAGTAAAAACTGTTAAAGACAACGTAATAATCTGAATGCGACGTCTTTGTCTCGGTTTATAGAAAGCGCTGAACAGTGACTTGGGGCCGAACTGGAGGGACAAGCTGGAGTCGTTCGAGGAGCGTCCCTTTGCGGCGGCGTCCATCGGCCAGGTTCACCTCGCGAGAATGAAGGACGGCAGGGAGGTGGCCATGAAAATACAGGTCCGCCCAGTTCACATGTGTGTCTACGCTCTGCTTTCACTTGTTACTTTAAACTCAGTAGCTGGAGAGGGCGTCTCACGTTGGGTTGTTGTCTCCATTTCACAGAAACACACACATGAATCTGAGCTCGGTGATATGTGCAAAAGTGTGGAATTTATAGATCTGTACTGTGTCATTTCTAACACAAAAGAGGCTTCACCGACAGTGATATTTGTCATTAAACACAGATACACATTTAATCAAAAGAGCAAATTTGATCAAATTACATTATGATTAAGTATTAAGGCTGAAATATTTAACATTTACACGTTAAAATATCAAAAAAATGACTCCACTTGTTGACATAGTTGCAATATAATCAGATGTTTCAATGTTAAAATTCAGTAAAACCTGCGATTTTCCTTTTTATTTGGCTGCTTGTTGGCATCACATCCCCTTTACTCATGTTAATGTTTAACCCTTTAACAACGGCAGTCTCTCCAGCGCTACATTTTGGACTTAAATGCATTCAAATAACTTCAACTCCTAAACCCTTCACACTATCCACAAAATTCAAACAGCATCAGAAAGCTGAGATCCTGAGCTTTCTGACACTATATAACAGTTTACGGCAACAATGCGGGACTCTATTACAAGTACAAAGGAACTTCCACACAGACTAAAAAAACGCCTGGAAATAACAAAAAATATTAAGCCATAATATGGATCCTGAATGTTCAAGACCAAAAAGCATGTTTGAGCAGATGTAAAATAGTTGAAAGTTTATTTTTGCAATCTCAAAAAGTTTCATTATGGACATTTACAGTTGTTTCTGATAATAAATATGTTAAAAACTTCAAGTCCATTTTTTTTCTTTTTTACCAAAACACACTGTTTTAAGCATTTATTAATTATAATAATGATAATTAATGGCCAGATAATGAAAGTTAAGTTCTTCCTGAAAATGAAGGTGCAAAAGAATTGGCAAAAAAGACATTTTCTGACAATTTTATTGCAAAGAAAGCATGAAGACACCTAGGTGGCCTGTTATAAAGGCAATCTTAAATGGGTTAACGGCTGTGGATTAGAAGAATTCCCCAGATTGGCGGAGAAATTGTCAGCTGATGTGCCCTTGAGCAAGGCCCTTGACTCCCCATTTCCTAGTCTGCAGTGTGTGGTATGTTCATGCATGTTCAACTAGTGTTTTGTTAAAGGCAGAGGGCCAGTTTCAGTGTGTTGCATCTCCACATGTACAATATTTACTGACAAAGAAAAAGATTCTTCTGCTAAACGTTACTTGTGTAAAAACAACAACTCCCATGAACCCTTGCTGCTAGAGGAATACATCTTATTACTGTTTTGACTGAGAGACCCCTTGCAACTGAAAATACATTCTGCATTTGTAATGAAAGCAGGGATATCTTTTTACAAGCATTCGTAACATAAATAAATGGTAAATAAAAGTTCCATTTGTGTGTCTGCTCGTCATCAGTACCCCGGTGTGGCTCAGAGCATCAACAGTGACGTCAACAACCTGATGACGGTGCTGAACATGAGCAATGCCCTGCCTGAAGGTACAGACTATGAAACGTGCATCTGAACATAATGCTCCTCAGAGGTTAAGTGCAGCTGGCCTTTTGTTGGCGTGTCAAGGCCCACTTCACATCCTCGCCTCCTGTTGTTTGTGCTTTGTTTAGGTCTGTTTCCAGAGCATCTGATAGATGTGATGAGGAGAGAGCTGGCACTTGAATGCGATTATATCAGAGAGGCTCAGTGTGCAAAGAAATTCAGGTGAGCATTATGTCACATACTGCTCATGCACTGCTCAAACTCTTCCAAGGTCTCACTGTTAGAGAACACATGCCAGTTTTATCCACACAGGCTTTATCTAGTGCTTTGAAATAATTATAGGACCTTGTAATGTGGTTCTATTTTCTGGATCTTGGTGGCTCAGATTGTATTTTTTTTCTGGAGGTTGTAATTAACAGCTTTGTCGTTTAGTAGTGACTTACTCTTTCTTTACACGAAAAGAACCAAAATAGTCATCATCTTCTCTTTATATAGATCACTTCTCTTGATTGAGTCATGGATTTTCTTAAGCTTACTTACTGTATTTGTACAGTTGTGCTCATGAGTTTACATACCCTGACTGAATGCACATGGGACGGTCTTGAATGTTCCAACATGACAATGACCCAAAACATAAGGCC
>JAPQRP010000018.1:13899712-13916462 GCA_037367295.1 Apogon hyalosoma
TAAACTTATGATCAGGGTCATTTGGATAGTTTCTGTTGTCAGTGTGATTTAAAAAGAGCAAACACATTTGTTTGATAATAAATTGCTTCACAAAACCACTAGCCACGAGTGAAAGACAAGTTTTTGTATTATCATTCACATTCTCTGAAAAATGGACAAAAAAATCATACATTTTGCTAGGGTATGTAAACTTATGAGCACAACTGTAGCTGATGCACATAATTATGGTGTTGCAAAAATAGTTGTGGTATTGGCGGCGCTGCTTTGTTTATTATTTGCCATTTTTTATGCTCCTTTTAAGCTTTTTTGCTCAGTTTTTTTCTCTCTAAAATGCTTGGACTTTAGATTAAGGTTAAAAACAAAATGAGAAATTCAAGAATAAATTGGTTTATTTCATTTTGTGTATAATTTTTTTGCAAGTGATGAATTACGACCCCCGTGACCCTAGTGAGGATAAAATGGGCTCAGAAAATGAATGAATGAATTATAGCAGTCAGTGATGCCAAATGATGTATTAATAGGTTGATTTTACAATTCTGTTTGAAATTACTACAATAAATGTGGGGCAGAAAATATGAAATTGTTCTATTTTCTACTCCTTTTCATTCATAATGTGGTCAATTTGCTGACATATAAAGGCAGATTTTCTTTTTCTGTGTCTTTCATCTTATGAAATAAATAGTATAAAATACACTACATACAAGTAACAGGCTCAAGTATTCTCTCCATCTTGAGTAGAACAAACAGAATGTACGCTGGGCTTTTCAGTGTTAAAAGTACATTATCTCCTGTGTGATGCAGGGAGCTGTTGAAGGACCACCCGTTCTTCTACGTACCAGAGGTGATAGAGGAGCTGAGCAGCAGCCACGTCCTGACCACGGAGCTGGTCCCCGGTTTCCCCCTGGACCAGGCGGAGAGCCTCACACAGGAACTAAAGAACGAGGTACATTTGGCAAACCCGGACCGACAGAGCGGATCGATGGACAGTTAGCTGACTAATGGGTACATTTATCCAGTTCATGTCAACAGAGAGGCTTGTGTGTGGGGGAAAAAAACAGAAGCAGCCTCTGTTAGATCAATAAATGGATAGAAGAGATGCCCTCTAGTGGCCAGAACTGGAACTGCCCCTCCCCTCTCTTTTAGTTTTCTACTTAAGACTTGATGATGCCACAAAAACATACATGCAGTATATGGTTTGTACAAGCGAAAATTAGTTAAATCTCTGTGTGTTTTGATCAGATCTGTCTGAATATCCTGACGCTGTGCCTCAGAGAGCTGTTTGAGTTCAGGTACATGCAGACTGATCCAAACTGGTCCAACTTTTTTTATGACCCACAAACACACAGGGTAAGTCTCCACTATTACAGCCAGTATGATTAAGGCATTAATGGTAAGATTTATGAGTAATAAGTACCGTGTCTCTCTAGGTGGCACTGTTGGACTTTGGAGCCACAAGAGGGTTTGATCTGAGCTTCACAGACGTCTACATAGAGGTAAGACTTTTTTTTTTAAATTGATTATCTCTTGTATTGTCAAAGGTGTGAAAACTTACTGTCATATGAATCGTTTCAAAATGTGTGAAAATATCCAAGCTATGACTGACAAACCTGATTCAGAATAAGAAATGAAAAGAAATGCTCTGGAAAAGGAGAAAAAAGGCAGTGTGAGTGGTCCATTTACGTGCTGTTTGTTGTTGTAGGTCATTCGTTCAGCCGCTGAAGCTGACCGAGAGGGAGTTCTGAAAAAATCTATAGAGATGAAGTTTCTGACGGGTTATGAGTCCAAGGTAAGTGACAGCAGCGTATATTTATTATCCGCACCAGGTGAACTTTGACCCTTAAAGACCTAGACGTATTTTTGTGGTGACTTCTAAATGAATTTTCCCTCTACATTTCACTTTTCCTATGAGATTTTAGACATTTTTTCAGTGAAAATCAGGTATTTTCCCATATTTAAGTTGTTGATCATAAAAACTCAGCGTTAAATCAAATCTTATATCAAAACAGAGAAAATTGAAGAAAAAGTGACCTTTTAAGCAAAATATATCATTAACTGAACATAAAGTAAGCCTCTACAACCACTGTCATTTGTCGAACTAAATGGGTTTTACTGGTGAATCAGAAGATGATGACGTTTCTACGTTCACTACGGAGCTTCTAAATGGGTCATATCTGATGATGATGAAAAGCAGAGAAACTGCATTTTACCTGAATTATTTACATGTATTGACAGGATTAGTGGTTCATAAGTTATTAAACATGTTAGATCAGTAGATGCTTTTTAGTTGCCAGCAGTTGTTTAGGTTTTTCAGGGTTTAATACAGAAGGCGTAACTATTTAAAGAGGAATGTATAAGGTCCTGCTTTGTCCTGAAAGGGGTTATTTTACAGTTTTGACCATCGTGTTGTGTTTTGTCCTGCATAATTCACAGCTACTTACTTACTTAAGAAATCATGTAAAAGTGTGAGCCTTAATGATGAACATCACATATCATCAAAGAACATGAATTCACCAATGTCAGTGTTGGATGTAAACCTGTTGCTTTTTTTTGTTTGTTTTGTTTTGTTTTTAAATAAAGGCTGTTTCTTAATTTATACAGTATGACTGAAATTATCCTCATTGAAACACAGTGTGACAAAGGGTTAAGAGACATTAAAATAACTGAGATCATTTTTTATAATAAGATGTATTTGTTCCTTGAGACAAAGGAAGGAATGAATAATAAAATAAATAAATAAAAATAATATTCTGTTAGTATTGGCTCTGAATTTGACAGTCCCTGAAATCATTAATTTGATATCATTCGCGACTGTATTATTCAGAAATAACCACAGACTGGACTCACTGGAAAATTAGATTTGAGTCTCAAATAAAGCTGTTTAACCTTTAACCCCTGAGACATTATTTCAATGAAATAGGCTTCCTTTTATTCAGTCATTTTGCTTTACTGTGAAAAAGACAGAGAGGAATTGAAGTTTGAGAGGTTTTTACCAAATAAGGCACCCAGAATGTACATCAGTAAGAGATTTAGGATGTTGAACATGAACTGTGAACTGGAACACACTGAACAACAACAGCAATTTGAATTTTGGCCCAGTAGTTTTAGTTTTGGGGCTCTTGTTTTTTCAGAATCAGTGCAGGTGCTTTTTGGCACCTGGTTGAAATCCAAAAAGCAGTTACATGGTCAAAACTTAGTAAAATTACATTTAAAAAAAAAAAAAAAAAAAGTAAAATCACTACAACACTGTAAAAAAAAAACAAAAAAAAAAACAAAAGACAAGGGAAACTGTACAAAAAAAAACCAAAAAAAAAAACCAAACTGTCTATTTTTATAGCGATGCGGTTTCACTGACTGCTCTGTGTTTTTGGGGTGCACTGAGCATGCTCAGATGTCTATGGAAAGCACAAGGTGTATTCTGTCTGCATATACTGAAATTTTTCCAGTTGAGCAATTAGTTGAATTTTTATGAATATACATTTCGAATGAGCCCCACAGACATGTCAGGAGTTAAAGGGTTAATAAAACCAAAGAGTAATGACACAAAACTAGCAATCACACATTAAAGTGCAGATTTTGTGCAAAAAAAAAAAATATGTAACAATCACTTCTCAAGTGAAATTCTCCACATAAAATCTCCCTTCATTGTTTGTGGAGTGACTCATGTTCGTGGACATGTTGGTTGTTAGTTATGACTAAGTGTGTTTTTCTCTCCCCTCTCTCTGTTCAGGCTATGGTGAACGCCCACGTGGATGCTGTGATGATCCTCGGCGAGGCCTTCGCATCCACGGAGACCTTCGACTTCGGCTCTCAGTCCACCACGGAACGGATCCACAACCTGATCCCGGTGATGCTCAAACACCGGTTGACCCCGCCTCCAGAGGAGACCTACTCGCTCCACCGTAAAATGGGCGGCTCCTTTCTCATCTGCTCCCGGCTGAACGCCAAGCTGCAGTGTAAGGGGATGTTCCAGGCGGCGTACGAGAAGTACTGGGAAGGCCGAGTCAGACCCTCTCCTTCAGCCTAAGCCCAAGTGTGACGAGACGTGACGGACAGGACCTGGGGCCAAAAGCAAAGTGCCCGTCGGTGATGAGATCAGAGCAGAACGATCGGATCATCAGTTCGGTTGGTCGCCGTGTTTCTAGTTGTTAACTGATCACCGAGCACCAACGTATCTTTCCCTCAACGGTGAAATCTTTCAAGACACTAAGAAATATTTGCAGCCACAAAGTGTGAAAAAGGGAGCAGCGACATGGCATTAACAGTGCTTTAAGTACAGACTGGTACCGTTATACGGCTCCGAGACGACAGACCGACAGCCTTGTTCAGATGTAAAATGAATGTAAAACCAATATGATCCCATCTCTGATTTTAAGATGATTCTCCTGTTTTCTTTGTATTGCCGTGTGTTGTTAAAGTTTTGTATAATATTTCCAGTCAGGCATCTGCCAGACGTGTCAAGGGTGGGAATATGTAAATGTTGGAACTCTCTAAATACGGAGGTTAATACAGTAGATAGGCTGTATCAGTCAGTGTTAGACAGGACCAGCATGAGAGGGTAACAGCAGTGATGTGCTTCTGTTGCTTCATCCAATCATCCTCTTAAACCCGTGAGCATATTGTAATTAAGGTGCAAGTACTCATGTGTAAAAGATGCCAAGTGATCAAATTCGTGTTACTTTTGTGTCTGCGTAGTTTATCTTCTGTATCAGTGTAGCCATTTGTTTATACTCTGCTGCTTCAGATCAGATTTACTTGGTATTTTATAGGTTATTAACTTCATTTTGTGGCATAAGAGTGTTTCAATCTTAACCCATAAAGACCCAAACAGCTACTGGCGACCAAAAGCACTTACTGACCTAAGGTGTTTAATACCTGTTGATCCATTAACCCTATCAATACATGTAAATAATTGGTGTAAAATGCAGGTTATCATCTCTTCATTGTCATCAGATATGACCCGTTTGGATGTTCAGAGGCTCCGCAGTGAACATGGAAACACCATCATCTTCTACAACATTGATTCACCAGTAAAACCCATGGAGTTCGATAAAGGACAGTGGATGGAGTTTATGTTCAGTTAATGATAGATTTTGCAAAAAAAAGTCACTTTTTCTTCAGTTTTTTTTCTGTTTTTGATGTAAGAACCCTCAACTTTGATCTGAGTTTTAATAAACATCTGCACGATTAGTAAATTAAATATAGGAAAATAATGGATTTTCACTGAAAAAATGCCAAATAAAGAAGGTCATTTCCAATAAATGGTGATAAATCCCAAGAAATTTGGGAACTGACACAAAAGTAGCACTGGGTCTTTATGGGTTAATGAACCTCAGGTCTAAGCATTTTTTTTTTTTAATCTGCATACCTACATGGGCTGTTCTCTTATGGTTCTCATTTTTTTTGTATCACTATCCATTTGCTGTACCAATGAACTAGACAAAACAAACATGATCATTGTTTCTCAGTCAAAAAAAAGCATTCTCAGTGGTATATTTTTCATCTGTTTTGCGATGGCTCCAACTGGATGGATTTACTCCCTGAAAAGAAGAACAAGAAGATGAGGCCTGACAGAAAAAGCGATCACATCCCACATGGAGCGGTGGGCCCCCGGTGCTTAGTCATGAATGTTAATGAACTGCCGAGATGGAAGAGGCTCATCCTCATATCACGCTCACGGGCTCACCTTGCATCCGTGAGTCGGTAATCTCTGCACGCCTTCTTTGGTGTGAAATCCTCTGTCACCTGGCTGGTGTGTGACTGTGAAAGTTTTCTCTATTCTGCTGTGCGAATACAGTTCTGATGTTCTCTGGTGTGAATTTGGAAAAAAAAAATAAAAAAGAAAGGTGCCTGTAGTTTCTAGTGCAATGTTTTTTAGCTAGAAATGTCTCCTTTATATTTTATATCAATAAAGAAATGATTGATTTTCTAAGTAAACGCGTCGTTTGTTTTTATCACACGGAAAAGTACATAATTAACCCTTTAACCCCTGAGACATTATTCCAGGTAAACGTGCTGCTTTGAATTCACGTCTGTTTCAGTGTCATAAAAGCTGCTGTGAGTATGCGTTTGAGTTCCTTTTCTTCAGTGGTTTTGCTTTACTGTGTGTTTTAGGGTCAAAACAGGTGGAAGAAGAGAAAAAGACAAAGAGAGGAATTGAAGTTTGGCAGGTTTTTACAAAAGGCACTCAGAATGTACATCAGTAAGAGATTTAGGATGTTGAACTGGAACACGCTGAACAACAAGTATTTCAATTTTGGCCCGGTAATTTTTTTTTTTTTTTGGGGGGGGGCTCTTTTTTTTCAGCTGCTTTTTGGCACCTGGTTGAACTCCAAAAACCAATTACACTGTCAAAACTTGGTAAAAAACATAGTAAAAAAAGAAAAAAGAGAATGACCACAACACTGCAAACAACAGTAAAAACAAAAAACAAGGAAAATGGTGTAAAAATAAATAAATAAATAAAGCCCTATTTTTATAGAGACTTGGTCTCACTGCTCTGGGTTTTGTCCTGGGGGCGCACTGAGCATGCTCAGATGTCTATGAAAAGAACAAGGTCTGTTCCATCAGCACATTTTGAAATGTTTCTTATTGAGCAAACAGTTGAAGTTTTAGGAATATTTGAAATAAATCATACGCTCAGAGTGCTCACTACAGACATGCCCGGAATTAAAGGGTTAATCATTTCTTTACTACAACTTACTCCATATATTAAATTCTGTTTCAGCAGCTGAAGAGTGAGCAACCCTGTAAGCTAAGAAGTCATAACATGTGTTCAGAGGAGAAAAGGGGGGTAAAAAAAACCCAGTGGAGATGCAGACGGAGGTTGTTTTCCTTATTTAGCAGTGTCTTGGCCTCCAGTGGAGGGCCTGGCAGAAGGCCTGGGAAAGGAGTATGCGCACAAATATTCACAAAATATACACATGTACGCACAAATACCAGAGCAAATGAATCATGACCCTTCTCATATGCAGGCAAGTGAGCAGTTAGATGGATGCATGTACATGAGCACGTTCTCTCACTGCCTGCTTTTCTGTATTTCTGCGTCAAACTCCCTCAGTCCTTTGTTTTATTTCCAGCCGTATGTGTTGTGATTCACTTCAGGGTCCAGCATATGGCGCTGTTTTTCAGTGACTGCTCTGAATTACTGACATCAACCTAATAAAAGAGACAAAACTAAACAGGAACAGCCCAAGGCCTCGTCACATAATAATATCAGATTCACCTCTGGATGTTTACTATGTCATTTGTGTTTTATGAGATAATATTCTGAGCTGGAGTGGGAGATAGTTGACATTATAACACAAAGGAGTCACGGTTATTAACAGAATACAAGCTCATGGAGGATGGTGATAGGTGCAGCTTTCAAATTTAACCCATAAAGACCCAAACATCCACTGGTGACCAAAAGCCTCTACTGATCTAAAATGTTTTTTTTTTTACATATTGATCCACTAATCCTATCAATCCATGTAAATAATTTATGTAAAATGCAGTTTGTCATCTTTTCATGGTCATCAGATATGACCCATTTGGAAAATGTAAACACAGCTATCTTCTACAATATTTATTCACCAGTAAAGCCCGTGTTTGTTTTGTTTTTGTTTAAAGATAAATGACGTTGGATGGAAACACTTGGTTTATGTTCAGTTAATGATATATTTTGCTAAAAGAGTCACTTTTTCTTCAGTTTTCTCTGTTTTTGATATGACTCTCAACTCTAATCTGAGCTTTAATTAACATGTACATGATCAGTAAATTAAATTATAGGAAAACACCAGATCTTTGCTGAAAAAATGCCAAATAAAGAAGATAATATTACAATAAATGGTAATAAATCACTCAACCCTGTAAAGCCTGAACCATTAAATCACTGACAGAAAATTCCAGTTCTTTGAAACTGGAGCCTTTATTTGTCCTTCTGAACAACCAAAAGAAATTTTTTTAGGTATCAATTTCCATGTATGAGTTTCAATTTTGTATCATATTTGATACATTGGGTCTCAATGCTCAAATGTAATTCTTTTTGAATAAACAAAAACATAATATAACACAAACATGTCTAACCTCCATCACATAATCATGTCAAATTCACCTCTGGATGTTTACTGTGTCATTTGTGTTTTATGAGATAATATTCTGAGCTGGAGTGGGAGAGATTTGACATTATAACACAAAGGAGTCACGGTTATTAACAGAATACAAGTTCATGGAGGATGGTGACAGGTGCAACTTCCAAATTTAACCCATAAAGACCCAAACATCCACTGGTGACCAAAAGCCTCTATTGATCTAAAATGTTTTTATACATGTTGATCCACTAATCCTATCAATCCATGTAAATAATGGACGTAAAATACAGTTTGTCATCTTTTCATGGTCATCAGATATGACCCATTTGGACTTTCAGAAGCTCCGTAGTTACCATGGAAACACCATCATCTTCTACAACATTGATTCACCAGGAAAACTCAAGGAGTCTGATAAATGACAGTGGATGGACGCGCTTCAGTCGCTGATATCTTTGCTAAAAAACTCGCTTTTTCTACAGTATTCTCCATTCAGATGTTTTTTTTTTTCATTCACCTTTGCATTTACTTTGAGTTTTCATGAACATCTAAATTAAGTATAGGAAATTAACCCATAAAGACCCAACCAGCCACCACTGACCAAAAGCTTTTACTGATCCAAACTGTTTAATACATGTTGATCCACTAATCCTATCAATACTTGTAAAAATTTGAAGTAAAATGCAGTTTCTCAGCTTTAAATCGTAATCTGAAATGACCCATTTGGACGTTCAGACGCTCCGTAGTGAACATGGAAACATCATCTTCTACAACATTGATTCACCAGTAAAACCCATGGAGTTGGATCAATGACAGTGGATGAACACACTTGTTCTTACATTCAGTTATTGATATTTCAGCTAAAAGTCACTTTTTTCTTCAGTTTTTTTCTGATTTTGATATAATAACATTTGAATTTACTCTTTTTATGAACATCTACATGATCAATGAATTGAATATAGGAAAATACCTGATTTTCACTGAAAAATGCAAAATACAGAGGATAATATTATCATAAATGGTGAAAAATCACTTAAAATGGTTAAATATAAAGAAACATTCATTTGGGAACTGACATTAAAGTAACACTGGGTCTTTATGGATTAAATACAGGAAAATACATGATTTACAGTGGAAAATACAAAATACAGAGGGTGACATTATAATACATGATGATAAAGCACTTCAGTAGAGATTAAATAGAGAGAAACAATCATTTGGGAAGTGCCACAAAAGTAGCACCGGGTCTTTATGGGTTAAATACATTTTCAGCTAAAATTATTTTTGAGTTTGTTGAGCTATTTTTTGCTGCTGAAAAAACACAGCATGCATGACATTTACTTTTACATAGCAAGGATTGAACATGTCACCGAAGTATATTCTATCATGAACTCCAGTCTAATACCATCTGTTTTTTTATCCAGATTGCATTTTTTTTTTTTCCTAAAATTGCATTCAAGAAACTGCTTTTGACTCGGTGCCAGATCTGTTAAAAACACTGACTGCCCTCAGAATATCTTAACCACGAGGTCAGTAACCAAGACGCTTCCTTGCCAATAGTTTGTGCTCAGAATACTGATCGGTTTAACAAGCCTGAGATTTCAGAGTGCAGACCACGTGGAATCCAGTTCAGGTGTCATTTTCTGACCTGTGCTGACGCTGCGTTGCATCTCAGGGGCGTAAATGTGTTTTGACACTGCAACTCGTCGAGCTGAGATGGAAACAACTGTGCTGCGGTTGTGTTTACACTGCTGAGAGGTTGGTGGGGATGTTGGAGCGGTGGAGGAAAGATAATGTGCACCTAGTTGTCTGGTCAGATAGAGCAAGTGCTGAGAAATCCTTATTTGGTGAGAATGGACTGGCAGTACAGCTCTTAAAGGCGCACACTTATAATAGCACTTTCACTCAAGTCATTTACATCTTTTTTGTCTTTATTATCAGCATAAACCCCTACAGATGCTTAATAAGACTATTTTTAACATTACCATGGAGACAGGTTAATACACTTAAGCGTGCCTCGAAGCTAAATCGGATAAACTCACTCTTAAACCTGAAGCCGGTGACTCTCAGATGAGCTGTGGTTTGTCAAGATATGCTCCTTCTACTTGCGTGTTTATCACCAAATTCATTTTTTTTTTCACCACTTCATGCCACACTCTGCGCACTCGTTCATATTCAAGATCCTGTAAAGCCCAGTCGATAATTAGACACATGGCGCCTAATTGGGCACCGTCTGCCTGCTTCAGAGGCTGAGGATGCAGGAAACAGGAGTCCTTAAGGGAAATAAATCTTCAGAAAAGCAAAAAAAAAAAAAAAAATACATAGAGTTTTCAGTTTAGCCTGGTGTGACGAAGGTGCTCTTTGAAGAAATACTCAAAAGATTCAATGAGAAAAAAAGATCTCAGGCTCTTATTTGGACAAAAAGTGAAAAAGCCTTTATTCACATGACTATATCTAGATGAAATATTTAAAAAAAATACACAGCCCAGCCACAAATAAACTCTAACACTAATATTTTATCCATTGCAGCGTTTCATCACTCTGATAAGCTTTACAGGGACAAAACATTTTCAGTCATTTCCATCATGTTTCGGACACATGATTACATCTGACCAACTGAATAAACCCCAGATCATAACACTGCCCCCACAGGCTACTACTATAGGCACTAGGCATGATGGGTAACCGCTTCATCTGTCTCGTTTCTCACTCTGGAACAATCTGGGTCAATCTTAACTCATCAGACCGCATGACCTTCCTCCAAAGAAACACAGTCCAATATCTGTGCAACTGTCTGTTTTTTTTCCTTTCTTTTTTTACTGCTATTTTTATAGTTTTTAATATTTTCTTGTTCCTTGAATTGTTGTTTAACAAATAAGAAGCTACTGCATCAGTTGAAGGGTTAATATACATATAAATTACTGCTGTAATTATCCAATGGAAGGGTCTTAAATATTTGCTTTGTTAAATCCAGGTGGCCAGGCTGAAGGTGTTTTGCTGTGGCTTAAAACATCTGTCTTCTTAATCCAGAGTATGCACTAGCCAGGATACAGGATAAGAGCAAACATTTAAAGAGCTGCTAAATCTGGGCAGGAAGTCGACAAAACACAGGTGACAAATGCAGAAGGAGAAAAACAGAATGATAGAAATATAGGGAAACGATGGACCACTCTATTTATTTTATTTTATGTATTTAATGCCTATTGGGTTTTTCATAATGTTGCTTGTTCTTACTGTACAGCACTTTGGGCCCCTGGTTTTATTTTAAATAAAGTTATATTGGATTAGATTGAATAAAATAAAAAAAGAAGGAAAAAGACAAAAAGGGGGAAGTTAGAAGTGTACCACCACAGCACGTAATTCCCTTCAACAACATACCATCCCCAGCAGGATTATGCAAATACATGGATGCTCAATCAGCTTTTTTCCATTTCAATTCTGCAACGTGGCTCAGATCAGGGAATGAAATCGTGATTTTTAGCCCCATGAATCATGATAACAAATTGGAAAGTGTGGGAGTTTTCCTTGAGATCGTCCTATATCTTAGAATGATAAAACTTTAATAACACTGGTCTATAAGTAAAAGGCCTCCAGAATAAAAGTAATGAAATTTTACCAAGTTTGAGTCACTTACAAAAAAAAAATCAAGTCAGAAATACTGGTTAGTAGTAGTTTCCAAGATACAGAATTAATGATTGAATGGGTTTTACTCAAAAAGAATGTTTGTCTCAGAGCGATCTGCACATTACAAAACATTCGTCTATTGTATAAATGTACATAAACCAGTATATACGTGTAATAACACTTTATCATGCACACTGAAAAGATCAGCTAAGCAGCACTTTTGTCATTTGTTTTCCAATTCATCTTATTAAAAAATGTGATATTTTGCCCATTTAATCTCTGAGGCGGATCATTTCAAATAAATAAATAATAAAACTGTAGACCAGTATAATCAGTTGTCAGTTTCATTAGGAATTCACAGGAAATCAGGGCAATTTGTCCAAAACTGATGCTAGAATGATAACAGATGCCATTATGTATTATTGTTTTTCATGCATGCTATTTTGTCTTTATACAATTTGTACAGTTTTGTGAAAAAAAAAACAACTTTTTTTTTATCATACACTTTTGTACTTTTACTCTAAATTCTCTCTCTCTCTCTCTCTCTCTCTCTCCATCCATTTTCTGAACCCACTTTATCCTCACTAGGGTCACTGGAGCCTATCCCAGCAACTTAAGGGCGAAGGCAGGGTACACCCTGGACATGTCGCCAGTACATCGCAGGGCTGACATATGGAGACAAACGAACACAAGCCGGAGTACCCGGAGAGAACATGCAAACTCCACACAGAAAGGTCCCACCGACTGGTGTTGGAATCGAACCCAGGACCTTCTTGCTGTGAGGCACAAGTGCTATCCACTGCACCACCGTGCCGCCCCCCATCTTTTCCACATGGTGACAATTTTTATTTTTGTGTTAGAGCATTTAATTAATTGGTTGCAATCGGGGTGTGAATGGGATTTTAAGCAATATAGTAAAAAAATGCTCCAGGAAAACATCTCCGACCCCACCTTTAACTTTCAAATGCATTACAAGCAACGACAATAAAAGGCATTTAATTTCTGATCTCTTTATTGTTAAATATGTAGAACTCAACTTATCTTAAGCTTGGAGAAGAACTTTACACTGCAAAACAGACCTACTCAAAAGAATAACCAAGTGTTAAACAAAGTCTTGAGGATTGGGCAGCAAAATTTGCTACAATGTAAGAAAATGTGGCTGGACTAGATTTCTTAAAACTACAAAGAAAATCTACTAACTGAAACACCATGATGGACCTTTAGAGGAAAATATGACAACCAAAATTTAAGCAAGTTGTGCTTATTAAAACAGCGAAAATGGGCTACATAAGATGGATTTAACACTGACTTAATTGTAGGCTGTGATGTAGGTACATGAGCAAGAAGAAAGTGTCATCAGCATGCATCATCTGTCACTGCTGCATATGGAATCTGAGGTGATGATGAATACTGTTGCGCTGTTACGAAAAAAGGTTTCACCTAGATATTTTCCATGTCCCCAGTTTCCAATTGTTATTAAGAAATGCGATAGATTATAACATACAGTACGAGTAGTGGAAGCCAGTTGTGTGATCAAATAAATGGTTGCAGAGCAGTAGCAGTATCAGTCTGTAGGAAATCAACTCTCCACAGAGCCAAACAGGGACCCTTGATGGCTCTTGGCATCTTCAAAATGACATCCTGCCACAACAGTATTTAGAGAGGAAAACTCTCACATCCTGTGAGTTCAAATCTTCAGTACGGTTCAAAAATACATGTGTCAGGGAAAGAGAGTCTTGGTGCGACTAAATGATGAACTGCTTCCTCCTCCTCCAATAAAAGGAAGCGACCAAACCTAGCAGAGGAGTCACTTCAAGCTCACAGGAGTATTATCTTTGTTAAGAACATCCTTGGCAAAGCCACTGTAATATTTGTAAAGATTATTTTTTAGAATGAAGTAGTTTACTGTAGAAACAATAAAGCAAATTTATCAGCCTTGGAATGCTCTTTAGACTGATTATTTTCCAATATTGCAACTGGAGCCATTAAAGAGAGACTAAGTAATTGCTGCATTCCATCAGAAAACAGAAACCATTTACCCCGATTAGGCAGTGTTAGCCACTTTTAGCAATACCAGTTAATATCAAATCACACAGTATTTTGCCCATTCAAAATCCACAATGGCATGTGCACAGAGGGTGGACAGTACTGAGTATACAGCTGTCTAATGAGACAGAAGTGCTAACGGTTAACAATATATTATTGCAATTTTCATGGCTGTTAATGTATAAGAGCAGTCATCTTGAATTTTGACACTGAAGTTGTTCAAGTTCAGTTACAATTTCCAGGAATTCTGACTTCCCAGTTAGAATACCCCACACTTCTTTATCTTAGGCCACTAATCAGTCACTGTGTTATCATTCAGAAACTTCTGTCACTACACTTCCAGGCAGTATACTTCATACACTGTGTATTTACTTAGGTATAAACTAACTAAGCAGCTGTTTCACAACAGTTTCAGCATAACTTGGCGCTGATTTTGGCTTGCTGATAATATTAGGCTTCTCAACTGAGATTACTTTGAGTGAATCTTAGTTTGATGGTCAGTAATATTCATTCATTCATTCATTCATTCATTCATCATCTGAACCACTTTATCCTTGAGAGGGTCGCAGGGGTGCTGGAGCCTATCCCAGCTATCTATGAGCAAAGGCAGGGTTCACCCTGGATGTGTCACCAGTTCATCGCAGACATATAGAGACCAACAACCAATCACTCTCACATTCACACCTATGGGCAATTTAGATTCATCAATGAACCTATTAGTACATGTCTTTGGATAATGGGAAGAAGCCGGGGGAGCCGAAGAGAACCTGCAAACATGCAAACGCCACACAGAGAGGTCTCTGGAATTGAACCAAGGACCTTCTTGCCATGAGGCAACAGTACTATCCACTACACCACCTGGTCAGTAACAGATGTAGAGAATACAAGCCTGGGCTGCAACAATCCCAACAAACCTTTGGTGGATTATTGTTGGCAGTAGTGGACAACAACAGTCACCCACTAGATGATCTGCTGGCTAGAGATAGCAATGCTGAGGATAGTTATGTTGTAGCTTCCTTGGCTGCTGTTTTCACAAATTTGGTGTTCCATCTCCTTCTCCTACAACGCCAAAATGGAGGATTTTGAGGCTTTTAAATATGTAATGTCTTCTAACTTACTGACCACTATGAAATCAACATCTGGGTATTTACACTATTTTGTCATATTTTATTATTTATTTATTTTATTTTGTCATAACTACAAAATGTGAGTTGTAGCTGGGGAAGAATTCCAACTGAGACACAGCAGATACATACATCAGCAAGTTAAGCTAACTAGTGTCTATTTTCTGACATACAAAATGTTAGCAAATAGTTTTTCTTAAAGAAATCTGGAAATCAGTGACAGACAATGTTAAATTAAAAAAAATCAGATAAACTACATCTTGCATCAAAGTTCATTGGATATACTGCATCTATGTATTTTGGCACTGACAAGAGTAACAAGCACAAAAGTTAATATTTATTTGACGATAACAGCTCAATTCTGCCTTTACAATCAAATTAATTTACTGTGATATTTTGACATGAATCTGTGGATAAATGACATGTCACTTCCCAGTCAAAAACCCAAACATGTCACATGGTTCTTGTAAATTACATTCTTTACACAGTCCTTGAAATACAGCAAAAGAAATGTCCTCCTAGCACCTTTAACCCTTTACCCCTAACGTGTCTGTGGTGCTCCTTCCGAATGTATGATTTATTTTAAATATTCATGAAAAAAATCAACAGTTTGCTCAATAGGAAACATTTCAAAATGTGTTCATAGAAGAGACTTTGTTCTTTCGATAGACATCTGAGCATGCTCAGTGCACTCCCCACCGCCTGTGTAATGGGGGGTAAAACACAGAGCCATGAGTGAGACCACCTCATTATAAAAAAACAAAAACATTTTTTCTTTGTATTTTTTTTTGTTGTTGTTTGTTTTTACTGTTGTTTGCGGTGTTATGATGATTTTCTTTTTACTATGTTTTTACAGAGTTTTGACCATGTAACTGCTTTCTGGAGTCCAACCAAGTGCCAAAAAGCAGCTGGAGTGATTTAGAAAAAAAGAGTCCCAAAATAAAAAAACTACTGGGCCAAAATTCAAATCCTTGTTGTTGTTCAGTGTGTTCCACTTCACCGTTGATGTTCAAAACCCTAAATATCTTACTGATGTACATTCTGAGTGCCTTTAGTAAAAAGCTGTCAACCTTCAATTCCTCTCAGTTTTGATCCTAAAACACACAGTAAAGCAAAACTACTGACGAAAAGGAACACAAGCACATAGTCACAGCAACTTTTATGACACTTCTACAGACGTAAATTCACAGCAGCACCTTTACACTGAAAAAAAAAAGATTTTTTTGGTGTAGTAATATTTATTAGATTAACTGTCACAATTTTTATTTTCTATTTGTAAGTATCAGTGAGAACTGGAATTATTCAAGTAAAACTAAATGTATAATTCATGTAATAAATAAACTGTGTGGTAAGAGTAAGTTGTATTATGTATTTTCACATAATATTCAAAGGTTTCACAGTCATTGCACATGAACTTAGAAATACCAAGGAAGTTTTAATAGTGTTGCGTGTTTTGACTCCGCGCATGTGCCTTGTGACGCGGGGACAGTTTGTGCCGAGTCATGTGACTCACGTAGTTTTACAGTGTCACTGAGTCATGTGACGGTGCACTACCTTGCAATCTGTAAATATTTGTTAAAAGCAAGTTGTTGTTATGTCTTCTGTAGTTCTATGACTCATGTTCTGCCTATAGGGGAGAGGAGCTGATTGAACTGGTGGAAGGAATATTTCAGTTTGACACCATGACTGAATGGTCTGTGCTGCTGTCATAGAGTCTATGTGGTTTCACACATGTGTTTATTAATGAAAGTAAATACCACTGCCTTCTTGTAAGTGTGTGGTATATTGGGACTTGAGGAGTGTATATATATATATATATATATATATATATAATTGATTTTTCATATTAATTCAATAAAACTTAACAAATGTAGTAGTTACTACACAAAT
>JAPQRP010000018.1:13945900-13956215 GCA_037367295.1 Apogon hyalosoma
CAATGCCATAGATATTGATGTAAGAACTGAAGTGATTTTGGTTTTTATCAAGAAAACATGGAAAATGGATAGATATCGGCTCTGAAATTAAACTCTTTTGATGTATTTTTGTTGTTATCATTACATTTGTCCAAATAAATGTACCTTTAGTTGTACCAGGCATTAAAACGAACAAGGAATTGAAGAAAACAAGGGTGGTCTAATATTTTTTTCCATGACTGTATGTGGAGGAGTCAAGTTGTTTTTTCAATGAAAACGCACATGCTTTTTCCCTGGTTCTTCAATGCCTCACTTCTGCTCCTCTACAGTGATAACATTATACAAGCTACTGTTAGCCTGCTATCATCGAGCCAACATAAATAGCAACATAAAGTTAAGGAAATCACACAAGCTTGTAAAACTCTCACATATTACTGCCTACATTGGGAACAAAATTCTTTTGTTCCCATTCAACTGCCATGATTATCATCTTTACATATAAGACAAATTCTCTCAAATCATCTAGTTTTCGTGTTACACAGGTGATATTCCTTTATTCATATGCACCCACGTATACATTTTTCATGTGTCATTAGCATTTTGTGTGAAATTATGTTTTGTATGTGATTGTTTTTCATTATTGTGTACTTGAGGTTTCTTCTGTGCAGCTGCATAGACAGAAGACTAATGAAACATAAATTATTTCATTGCATTATACACATAATATCTTATTTTTTTTACAGTAAATGTAAAATGTAGTTTGAAAGCACAGTGTTTCTTCAGGTGAATCTAAACTGCAAGTTTCAGCGACCTTAAAAATACAGCAGTTGTTACACAAAATGTCCAGTTGCTTAAATATTCACTTATTGTGCTTGCCATTATAAATAAATGTGTGTTTTTTTTCCTCTTGTGTGTGTGTGTGTGTGTGTGTGTGTGTATGTGTCGTCTCTTTATCTTTGTGTCTTTTTGTCTGCACCTTGTTACGCCCCGCTCTGATTCTTGTCCCAATTCAATTTTATATTTTATCCTGGCGGCAGGTTGAATACAAGATGCTGTTTTCAGTCTAAGTCAATTAGACCCAAACGGCACAGACACACACACATGCATTGTGTTCATTTCAGTCAGGGTTGTCATGGCAACTAGCCACCGCTATTCAATGAAATGTCAAGGCATTCAGGCAAACCTACAGTACATACACACACACGACTGTACACACACCTAGATGAGGTGATGCTTTTCATATATTAGAATCTCAGTGTTAATTTTGAGGACGACATTAACATTAAAATGTGAAAAACTGATTATTTTTGTCCCATTGTGTACTGACCTTTTTTTTTTTTTAGCATGGTTGTTTGTTACATTTTGAAGCTGTAATTAATTCAACATTTACAATGAAAAGGTCACAGTTGCTAAACAAGTGCATAAAGATGAGAGGAGAAAAAAAAAAAAAGCTACAGTGGGAGAATAGATGTTGGATTTCATGGCTAAAACCTTGAGCAGAGAATGATAACAAATACTGAAGAGAGAAAGAGTGAAAAAGAACAGATGAGAGGACAGACACTCACAGTCGGAGAGTTATGACCAACAGATCAGAGGCGAGGATTCAAGAGGACACAAGGTTATTTAATGATGGATTTCAGCTGTGTTCAGAGTGTTTTCTGTGGCGAGCTCGTATCATCAGGAGAAAACACCTGAGTTTTTATTTCTACCTGCTGAATTTTGCTCTGTTTATTGTTCTCTGCTTCTCTGTTTGTCTTGTTTCTCCTCTCGCAGCATGGTTTTCATGCTTTTGTGTTTGCAGTGTGTGCTGCCTTAGATGTCTCTTCCACTTCTAAATGAAACATTATTGAATTCCTGGGTGTGAGTGTGGAGCGTCTGTAGCTACTTTATGCGTGTATCAACAGTGTTATGCTGGTGTAAATTCAGTGATGCTGGATATACAATCTGCATATGTGTGCATCATTATGTTCAAAGTGAGGCTCGACATATTGTTCATGTTGTTGCGCTTTCCTGTGTGTGTGTACGTGTCAGTAGGTACCAGATGTTGTTACATAATTTTACCATACACAGATGCACAGATGTCAAGTGAAGTTAAAGGAATAGGAAAGACGCTACCGTAGAAATCACAAATCAGACTTAATGTGAATTATTATGTAAACCATCATGGTGTCAGGTCTCTATTGAAAGGTAAATATTAACAAAGTGAGCTCAAGTGCTTCTTTATTTTATATTACTAGTCCTCCTTTAGGGAAAATACCATATGCTGATCATCTGAAACCCACAGTAGCTGAATAAAATCCACTGTGACACCTGCGAAGTGAAGCTCAGTTGATATATTATGCAAGTGAAATGTAAAAATTTGCCTTGACATTTACGCCCACAAATGCCCATGTCATGTAAACTGACATTTTCTAACATTGTTATGACAAGATTAGGTAAAAAGTGAGGAAAATCGCAGCTGAATGTCACTTTGTCCAGGTGTCTGCTCCGGTTAATGACACAAAACTGAGCCGTCCCCCCACCCCACCCGCCATGATAATGTGTCCACCCGCTGTGTTGATGAGTCTACCCACGGAGCTGATGTTTTTACCCAAAAATGACACCATCGGCAGTGAGTGTCTCTGACCTTAGATGTTCCCACCTGCACCTGCTTCCACACCCAGTTAACTGAGCATCAGGCTCAGTGTGGATTTACACCTGGCGCTGTTGTTTTTAGCGCATGTTTGCATCTGGCAGACAGAGTGAAAAAGAAGGGATTCGGATTTGGTCTTTTTCTGAGCCAAATGTGGGTGATTGTTGGATTTTTTGACGTGTAATGCAAGTGAAAGTGAGTCTTCAAAGGAAGTAAAAGAGGTTGCAAACTCATTTTAGCCGGCCCCACAAACTTTCCTGCTTTTATACGATAGGCCGATGCAACATTCCTTTCTGCTATTTCTTCATTTTACCTTTTGCGCTTGTTTGTGTTGTTTTATGGCGTGCCTGCTCGCTCGCCTCTTAGTGCAGGTCCTCCAGTTTCAAGACCACTCAGTTGCTCCTGTTGCTATTTTCGACCCTGCATGTTTGCTTACTTTCACATGTGCTCTGTGTGAAATCTATTTACCAACTGTATTTGGTTTTACTTTTTTTTTTTTTTACTTCAATCCTCACTGCTCTTCTTTTGCTGCAAAGACAGACAAATGTACAGAGCGGCGAAGGAGACAGACGACCCCGTATTTTACAGTCAGATCCAGAAAAGAAGATAGAAAAGAAGACCCCCTCAACTCACCAAGTCCAGGTATAAAGGTGTTAAGAAACAGACAGATGACAGCCAGAGGGAAAGGCATTGTAGGTATGGCAGCCCGCAGTGGTCCCTTCTTCTCCCTGACCTCCACCACCACTCCGCCTCCTGCTGTGGGGGCCCCAGCTATGGCTTTGGCCCCCAGGTTGTCCCCGGTCTTAACGCGGCCCTGCTCTGTTCCTCCTTCTTTCTGTGCCATCTCTTCCTCTCTCTCTCTCAGTCTTCTTTCTCTTTGTATTGACTTGAGACTAAATTAATTATGCTTTATGAAGCCAAAAGGATTGATTACTGATGATTTACACAGGAGGAATTTAGTGATTTTTCTTAATAGTCACTCTGTCGGTGTTAATCAATAACGACTGACTGTCCTCAGAAAATTAGGCTGCAAATGTAATCCACAAGTCAGCATTAAAATCAGCGCTAGCAGACAAAGCAGTATTTTAACAGAGAAATATTTACAACTATACAGTGGAATAAATGAGTAACATCAACTTCAAAAGCCTCCAGACTTCTCCAAAAGATAATTCTGAGTAGCTATCTTACTCTGAATATTTCTCTCACAGTTTAAGTTCCACCAGGAAAGTGTGAAAAGAGGCAAGATTTAGTTATTTCCCTCAAAAGTCCTCAAACTGTGTCATCAGAGGTCAGTGATGTCTGTTTCCATGTCCAAATGTTGAGTCAACAACAGGTTCTCAAGGAATCAGTGATAGTTCCTCCTTAAAAGTGTGTGAGTATCTTCAAATAATTCCTGGAGGGATGTGCAGCGCTTTCTTTCTCTTATTTCTTTTCTTTGTCTCTCTCTCTCTCTCTGTCTCTTTTTTCCCCCTCTTTCCGTCAAATCACGCTCAGCCCACACACCTCTCCGAGACAGAGAAGAGAAAGTGCACACAGCGACCCCCCTCTTTTTCTACTACGACTCTCTCTCCTCTCTCCTCTTTCCTCTGTCTCTCACTCCCTCCACTCCCCATCGTCTCCTTCCATTTAAAGGAACAGTACACTGGTCTAACATCTCCGCTCAATGAGATCACAATCAACAAGCTGTTACTGAGTCAATCCAGCATAAATGGATGCCTGAGTCTGCTCATGTCACATTTAAATGAGTTTTAATAGGAACCATGAAGCACCTCCTTGGATTGATCTGCATCCTAAATGATAACATCACTGATCACAGTTAGCTTTCGGTCATATATTCATTCATAAATGACTTGAGTGGGTAAACACTTATGAGCAGAACAGATAACGGCTCAGACAAAAAAGTCATTTGAGATCCTCTCCAGTGTGTAATAACAGGTTATTACAGCGGACGGTGATGATTATGTAATATTTGCTAATGTTGTTTTTGATTAATCAGATTTACAGAGGCTAGAAAACAAACATGAATGAAAGAAAAGCAGAGGAACGAGAACACAAGGGACAATAAAATCTGCACGAGCAAAAAAAAAAAAAAAACAACAACCCTCAAATGCATGAAGGTCACTAAGGAGCGAAGATGATTGAACTAGAGGCCAACGGGAGGCGACAAGATGAAGAGACAGTCTGTGTCAATATCTCAGCAATTATTCATGCAGCCCAGGCCCCTAAAGATCAGACATTTCTGTCTCATTGCCCTCCACCTCCAACCCTCTCTTAACTTTTCAAAAATTTTTATTTCCTCCATCTCTCCCTCTGTCTCAGTTTTCACCTCCTCCTCCTCCTCATCTTCACTCCCTCCACACACACTCTCAGCACGAGTTCCGTTTAAACACAAGTGGCAAAAGCACAATGAAAATCAGCGCAACCCTGAAAATTGTCTGCAAGTGTGTCCCTGTCTCATCTTCTTCTTTTCCTTCTTTCTCATCGCTATTTGGTTGCCTAGCAACACATGAAGCTGTAGGTAATTATATGGAAGATATTGATCTCTATGTTTTTGGTCCCTCTTCATCCCCCCCTACCCCTCCACACCCCCGCCCACTCTCTTCTTCATGTCTCCCTCTCTCTCTCTCTTTTAATTTCTACTCAACTCCCAATTTTAATTTCCGCCTAATCTCCTCTAAAACTCACAACAACATGGTTACCTATTTCTGTCATGCAAAGCGTCTGACGGTGCAGGACTCTGGGAAATCTGGACCACTGAACTCAATCATCATCGGATTGTTCAGCCGAAGGCATGCAATGTAATGTGCTGATGCTTATTACCATGACAACGTGACAGGAAAAGTTATACAGCAGCCGTCTTAAAGGGACATTTTGGATTTTGCTGTGGAAGAATAGCTTCATTAAAGGACTGGGACATTTACTTCTGCTGGAAAAGTGATAAAAATTCTCATTAGTCTGGTGATTTTCAGCTTAATTTCCCCGTCTGCACCCTGCAATAAGACAAGAACCATTATAAACCTTCAACTGTGCATGAGTGCAGTATGAAGGGTAACTGTTGCTTTGGTTCATTTCAGCCCAGAAGCCAACATTATTCCAGTTTGTTTGTTGAGTGTAATCGTGTTTGTGTGCATCTGTAGCTGACAAGTGTTAGTGTCGGCCTTTGTTGCTACAAAATCTGTATTCATGCCCATTTAGTTACTTTAACCTCTCTTCTTTGATTCTCATCCATCCTGCCTCACTCACACATGCCACCTCTCTCTGTTTCATTCTCAGAGGGTTTAATTTATGTTGATCCCATCTGTCAGGAAAAGCCGACATCACACACAGGTTATTTATATACTACATGTGTGTGCTTCTTTAGTGTGTGTGTGTGTGTATGTGTGTGTGCTCCTGATGGCATCCTATTGTGTCCCTCAACCCTGGACTGGATCATCTCCACAGCGACTGAAGCTTTCACACTCCCTTTCTCTTGCCTTTCATCTGCAGACGCTCGCCTGACTCTCGCTGGCTTTTATGTTTCTTTGTTCCTTGTCTTTATTTCTCTCAATCTCCCATAACGCCACATGAATTCCCCCATACGAGTATATCATGCTGAGTTTTTTTTTTTTTTCTTTGATTCAGCTTTTTTTTATGTGCAATCAGTCTTTTGTTGATAAGGGAAAGCTGTATTAAGATATTTTTTTGCCCAGCAACACTGGAGTCCAAGGTCACTGACTTGTCATTTCATCTCTTGAGTGATCATTGCAGCTGTTTTATAAATCACCACATTTTGTATTCTTGCATTAGACACATGCAAACATTATTAACACATGACTGCACGGGAATTAACAGTCCTTTTCTAACTATAGCGAGTGCTGATGAATTCAGAGTGAAGGCAGGTGAAATACTCAAGGCCTGTGGCTGCACTACCCCAGACCGCCTGCCTGCCTGCCTGTCTGTGTCCTAATTTCTCTGTGGCTACAGGTAGGTCATGCTGACAGACAGGCATGTATGCAAATTTTATAGGACATCTCTAAGACGCTTGATTTAGACATGTGCTTGAACATTTGTACCAAACTAACAAAGTAAACAACTGATAAATGCATATATCCAGTCTGTAAATGTGATTTCATGCACTATTCCAAAAACATACTTTAATCATTTTTCTCTAGAAATATAATTCCAATCGCTACCATGAGACCATTGAGCTGCCAAATCTTAAGCCCAATTTATTCTCATTAATATGCAAATATATTCAGCAAGGTCCTCCAAAATCTAAACAGACCATCTCTTCTAACGGGTCACCCTGGGTGGGTGCATAAAGCTCCTGCCATGAGGTTTATTGAATGATATAGCACATAAGAATTGGTATGTAAACACATCAATGAAACAGCAGGGAGGCGGGACATAAATATAGTAATGTGGGTCTGAAACTATTTAAAGATGGAGCGGTGGATGATGTCACTGCATTGACGTCACTCTGGGAGTTTTTCAGGTCAGTTTGTCTTGAAATAACAAGGAAATGTGGCAAAGAGAGACGCACTCGAATGCACCGCATAGACCTGCTCATATATTTTCACAGACTGTCTTATAATTTTAGTAAAGACTGTTGTTGAAATCGGCACTCACAGGTTACGTAACTAAAGATAGCAGTGTTGAGATCATTCATGTGTCACCTGAGTGTGCTTCTATTGTTAAAACTGAGGTTAAACAATCCCTCATTTTTCCTACTGTTATAAAAACCTGTGGGGGGGAAGAGTGATAGATTTCAGGGTAACAGAAGAGAAGAGCGACATCTGCTGGAAGAGAGATGCAATGGACTGTCAAAAAAGCACCAAGAGGGTGGAGCTGTTACATAGAATTAACAGAAACAAGTAATATTAATAAATAAAATGCTTTCATAAAGTTAATTTATGCATGTCATTCTAAGGAGTTTTATTTCAGTAACGCTGTAGTCTATAAAAGCAACCACAAAACATCCTGGAACAGGCAGGAAACATCTCTGCAGACCCATCACACCCCGGTCACAACCTGTTTGAACCTCTTCCCTCCGGCAGGCGATACAGAGCACTGTGCGCCAAAACAGCCAGACATAAGAACAGTTTTTCCCCCCAGGCCGTCACTCTGATGAACACTTCATGAGTCATCCAGTGTCAGCACCCCCCTGACTCTAATTCACCCACTCACAAACTTATATTTGCACTCTGTATAAAACTCTGACTAATTTGCACTCTGTACATATTGACGATATAGATCCACCGTAAATAATATATACATAAACACATATTTTAAATAGACCTGTACACATCTGCTCACTGTATAACACTCTAATTTGCACTTTGCATATAGTATAACATAAATCCTCACTGTAAATATATATACATAAACATTCATTTTAATAGACTGTGCACATCTACTCAGTTATTCATATTTATCTTAACTATTGTCAACCCACTGATGTCCTTGTCTCTAGTTGAATGTTTGTTTTTTTTTTATATATTAGGTCTATGTTTAAGTGTGTTTGGATCTATGTAGAAATTGTACGTCGTGAGCTGAGAAAAAAAACAAAGCCAAATTCCTTGTACGTGTTCACATGCTTGACCAATAAAGCTGATTCTGATTCTGAAAATGATCGATGAGGTGATGAATTGCAGGTGAACTCAATGTAAAATTGGCTCAAAAGCATAAAATAAATATATAAGGTGGTAGCAAACAAAAACAACAGCCAAGGCACTTTATTGTCGTCTATGATGTAATTAGAGAACGTTTTGAGGGTTTTGTCATTTCACGGTTTGTGTTTGTGACATGTGTATCACTGTCACGAAATGGACAGAGTTTATTTTTGTTTTGATTGTCTTTTGTTTCTTTCATATAGGTATTATTGTTATGAAATGGACAGAGTTTATTTTTGTTTTGATTGTCTTTTGTTTCTTTCATATAGGTATTATTGTTATGAAATGGACAGAGTTTATTTTTGTTTTGATTGTCTTTTGTTTTTTCATATAGGTATTATTGTTATGAAATGGACAGAATTAATTTTTGTTTTTTGTAAGGGCATTATTGACATGACACGGACAGAGCCATTTTTTTTTTATATACGGGTATGGTTATGAATTGGACATTTTGATAAGTATATTACTGCTAAGAAATGACAGTTTATTCTGTGCATTATTGTTATGAAATGGATAGTGTACTTTTGTTTCTGATATGTGTATTATTGTCATGAAAAGGACAGAGTTTATTTTTGTTTTTTAATAGATGTATTTATGTCATGAAAAGGACAGAGTTCATTTTAATGTGAAATGCTGCTGCAGAATGGACAGTCTATCCTTGATATGTACAGCAATTTTGTGCATAGTCAGAATTTAGTCCGATATGTGAGAATTTTTGAGTTACTTTAGGAATCTAACATAGGAATTTAGGGTAGGTGAAGGATGGAGTAAGGGGAGATTATAAAATAGACTTCATCCCACTCCTTTTTGGATGTTTGACTTTCTTTTTATAACCATTTTTTGTTGTTTGATTTTAGTGCAATATTCGAAATAAAAAAAACCAACAAACAAACGGTTTCTAGTATTTCCTGTGGCTTTATCTAAGAAACTACATCAGCCCTGATTTCACTGATACTGTTGCAGATATTAAAAACCAAGGTAAAACCGAATGAACAAATCAAAGTAATCAGGACACAATTACATGCAGTCTTTTATTAAAAACAATGTTATCTGTTGAATTTAAATGGCACAGCTTATATGCAGATAAGAGACAGAAAATAAACTAAATAAAAGTAATCTCCAGTTATTTGGCATTTTGGGGTTACAGGAAATTAATCTTTGCAGAAAAAAAAAAATAGCTTTAAAGATACAGGATGATGCACTGCCACTTCAGTGAGACTTTGAAGTGCAGTTAACACAAATATCAGATCATTCAGAGTTTGTTGGGGAAACTCGAGGAAGCCCAGCTGTCGCAGTTGCGTGTAACTTTTTTTTCCTCTCTTGGTCTTTTATGATGTTCATGACCCACTCCTCAGTCGGGTCGGCACAGAGGTCACCCTTACGCATCACCAAACTAAAACACAAAGAGAGTTTTGGTCAGATTGTTGTAACTGAATCTAAACTAGTCACTGAAAGTCTGTTAGTAACCGTACACTCACATCACAGCTTCCGTTGCACACTTTTTGTCAGTCCATCTGTAGTCCTGCACGTAATTCTTTGGCAGCTTTCTTTGGACAAGTTTAAAACAGCACTCATCTGGACCGAAGGCGGCTGGAAAAAACAGAAACAGGCAGATGTTTTCAGAAATGTACTGTATTTCACATAAGACTAAAGCACTTCTTTAAGTTTATTACTGAATTTGAGTTTATTTAATGGTCTTTTAGATGCAGCCTTTAATCTTTAGGACACGTATATTAGAAACGGATATAAATAAAGCAGAGTGCTAAAAATTCAATGTAAAATTGAATGCAAGTATTTTAATAGTTAGAACTTTTTCAGATAGACTTAGGAGTTGGAATTTTTCTCCCTCGACTCAGAAACATCTTTATCAGAATCAGAATACTTTATTAATTATTTTAATTAATTGTGTGTTACAGCTGCTCCATTCACATAAAATAAAATAACAGGAAAGAAATGATCAATACAAGAAAAAGAAAAAAAAGAAAAAATAAATACATTTTTTTAAATTTTTATTTTTCTTGTATTGATATTGATATTCTTGTATTGATTTCTT
>JAPQRP010000018.1:13960681-13973134 GCA_037367295.1 Apogon hyalosoma
ATATGTGTGTGTGCGTGTGTGTGTGTGTGTGTGTGTGTGTGTGTGTGTGTGTTTGCGTGTGCGTGTGTGTGTGTGTATAAAAATGGTGATAAATCAGTTAAGAAAGGTAGAACTAGAGGAAAATTCATTTGGGAACTACCACAGAAGCAGCAATGGGTCTTTCTGAATTAAATACAGTAAAACTATCCTAATCTTGAACCTATTTTAATACAAATATTTATTCTGTGTTGCATGATGTGCAGTTTTGCTTCATATACTAAATCTGCTCTAGCACTTCTCTTAGTGATATAACCATAATTAATTATTAATTAATAATATAATCATTTAATATGGATAAAATTATTTAAGATTTAGAGAGACATACATTTATTGTTATTTTTAGACATTTATATTTTATATTGTCTTACTGTGTGATTATTTTTGCACTGAAGGGAATTGCTCCGTAGTCTTATTGTATTTTAAGTATAATGACACTATATTTTTCTATTGTATTTCTGTTCCGAATGACTGATCATGGATCTGAGTTGATAATAGAACAGAACAGGAACATTCTAACCTGTATTTGAAGTCTTCTAAAATGTTTCAGGATTTCAGGGAGGAGGTCATTTTAACTTGTTCAGTCCACTGATTGTGCTTAAAAAAAAAAAAAAAAAAAAAAAAAAAATTACTAAGAAGTTGACAAAATTAGCTGAGAGAGAGAGAGAGAGAGGATATTAGAGGCAGGAGATGTTCAAGGACAAGTTGGAGAAACTCAAGACACTGATGCAGAACCATATGAAGGTCTGAACAGGTAAATTTGGTGTTTTTTTTTTTTTACACATTTGCAATATTTTAACATTTTAATTTCTTGTTGATTTCTGATGGGAAAATGAAGCTCTGAAGCACTTTTCAAACCCATCAGAGTCTCTCAACAAAAACATAAACTGTCACATTAATATGTACTGATATATAATTAATATGCGATGTGTAATATGCCTGCATGGTATAGAATAAAGCCACATAACAGCTTTGGTTGAACCTTCACTGACTCCCCAGAAGAGAGGTATTACAAGTCTTAACAGTGTTTTTCATTTAAAGTTTCAAGATGTACAGAACATCCAAATCCTTCTGCAATACCACAGATCTTGCAAATTCCCTTGCGAAACAGTGTTCAGCCATTTTCCCCATTACAATGCGATTTTCAGCTATTTTCTCTCTATATGTTAACAGAAGCATTATTGTATTTCATCACAGCTGAATCATGTTTCTCAGTATCCAGCTCAAAATATCATGTTTAAATGTCACTGTAACCTGAAACAGCCTGAAATGTTACTAATAAACCACTAGGGGGCAACAAAGACATGAGAATAGTTTCACATGACCTCATCTTCCATATAAGCATCTCATTGTAATTTTGTATTTAGGATCCATGTACTTACCTGTTACTTCTTATTTGATATGCACATAATTCTTAATTTTAGCATTTATTCTATTGTTGTACTAGTTCTTGAAGGATTTTTTTTAAAATAATTTGTTTATTGAGCAGCAACAATACAGACGTACAGACTGAAAATGGGAAAAAAATCCCACATGAAACAGGAAATGCTCACATTTTTTGTTTTAGAATTTTCAGACTGCCCCAAGTAAGATAAATAAATGAAATACATAAAAAAAAAAAAAAAAAAAAAAAAAAGGGGGGATTGCAACGTTCAGATATCTGCCCCCTTGGACGCAATATCTAGTGTGTCTATAATGGACAGCAAGTGATTCCATTCTAGAATGAATTTTAATGTTTTCTTTGTACAATGACCTCTTTACATATAACAATAAAACTCTTCTTCTCTTTGCTATTTATTAAAGAGATGTAAATCAAAGCTCAGAATCATGTACATTTCCAAACAAATGATACATTTAGTAAATTACCTGGTGTGAGCAGCTGAAGAGCAGTGTTCATATCATGTTAAAAGTCAAATTCACATTCAGTCTCAGTTCCAGGCTCCAAATTGCTGTTTGATCATGACTTGACCTTTAATTTCACACTTAAACTTTATCCGCTGGCACGTATTCACCAGCGTGAAATTTTCATCAAATACAACATCAACATCTTGTTACAGACCAGTCTTTCATTTCCGTTGATTTGTTGGTCATATTTTCACACATTTCCCGATGAAAAGAAGCCAAAGCGTGTGACGGTCATAAACGCTGCCCCCTCTTTACCATTACTCTCATTTGGTTAAGCTGTTTCTGAGAATACATCCTGTCTGTCTGTTAAAGGAGCGAATGTTTATCAGACAATATCCTCCGCCTCCTCTGTGCACATCCTCTCTTCATCCTGGCCCTTGACCAGTTCAGACAACAGATGCACATTCATCAGGTGCCGCAGCGTTCACTCCATTTTTATTCAGCTCCAAGACAACTGCCCTGCTGCAGGAAAAAATGCTCAGCCCTCACAGAAACAGAAAGCAAAGCAAAATAAAACACACAAAACCCCCACGAGAAACTGAACTAAGCATCAGCTGAAGACGATATTTCTTCTCCTCCCTTCTCAAAATAGCATCCATCATTTAGCTCAGAGAATAACAGTAACTCTGTCCACACATGAATAAACGAGTCCTGCCGCTGAGTCAGTCTGGTGCCTGTTCTCCCTAGAAAACATAATGTTCCCTGATAACGTATCATGGAATTCCTCATTTAGACAACTCTTACATAACAACAATGAAACCTGTGTTTCTGCATATAGTACACACGCTCCCACAGATATCCATAAACATAACACATGTCATACATACAGTTATTAACTTAACCCATAAAGACACAGTGCTACTTTTGTGAAAGTTCCCAAATTATTTTTTTTTCTAATTTCACCTTTAAGTAATTTATCACAAATTATTATATTATCTTCTGTATTTTGTGGGGTTTGTTTTCAGTGTAACTCATGTATTTTCCTGTATTTAATTCACTGATCATGTTGATGTTCATAAAAGATCATATCAAAGTTGAGGGTTATTATATCAGAAAAAGACATAATCAAAGAAAAAGTGACTTTTACGTTCAGTACAGAACCTCTGAATGTCCAAATGGGTCATATCTGATGATGAAACTGCATTTTACAACAATTATTTACATGTATTGATAGGATTAGTGGTTCAGAAGTTATTCAACATTTTAGGTCAGTAGACGGTTTTGGTCGCTGGTGGATGTTTAGGTGTTTATGGGTTAAAAGACAGCGAAGATAATTTCACACACACAATTTTGTGTGAGATCTTTTGACTCTATTGCCAACAAACACGACAAAAAACATGTCCAACTGGAATTTGATACAATATCTATTATTCTGACACTACACATTAAAGGTTAAAAATGCATTTTAAGGCTCCAGTGTTAGGAGGATCTAGCCTAATTGTATAATGGAATATATAATTATGTCTACATTAGCACATAATCCCCTGAAAATAAGAATGATTACATTTCCATTACCTTAGAATGTGTTCTTTATATTTTCAGACTGAGGGTGACTTACTCTCCTACATTTTCCCTTTTTAAAGGGGAGTTTAATGTTAATTCCATTTCCATGCCCACCTGTGTTTGAGTTCAAACAAATAAAATAACTTCAACTCTAACAAGGTCTTTTCACTTTCTTCATGTCCACTGTGGGTAAAGTGGAGTTAAATATGGGTTAAATATTACACATTGAGCATTTAATGGTGAAGATATTCTTTTTCAACATAAAATGTAAAGTTGTTGAACTCCTTCCAGAAAATTATTAACTTGGGAAAACACACATTCATCCTTTAAGAGTATGAATGTTGTATTTTCTGAATTAAAATAGAAGAAGAGTGTTCTGTGAATGAGTTTATGAAATGCAGAAGAAAAATAAGAGACAAGGCAGATGCAAAGGATAAACTCAGTGGAAAACGACATGAAATGATGTAAAAAATTAAACCAGAGGAAAGTAAATAAGAAAAAGAATAACTGTAAGAGGAGTAAAAAGACGTAAGAGATGAAAACAGGTGAAAACAGTAAAAGGGCATTTAAGACGAAACAAGAGGAAACCGGAATAAAAAGACGAAAGAAAGAGGAAAATGGTGTAAGAGGACATAAAAGACACAAGAGGAGGAAACCAGAGTAAGCAGAGGTGTAAAAGATGAAACAAGAGGAAAATGGAGTAAAAAGACATGACACAAAGACACAAAGCCAGAGAAAAACAGCGTAAGAAAGTACAAGACAAAAACAAGATAAAAACAGAGTAAAGACGTAAAAGATGAAACAAGAGGAAACTGTAGTAAAAAGATGTAAGAGACTAAACCAGAGGAAAACAGTGTACAAGGATGTAAAAGACAAAACAAGAAGAAAACTGTAAGAAGATGCATGACATAAAGCATGCGACAACATGAAAATAAAAGAAAATACATACATAAGTAGAAGAAGAATGAATAAAACTGAAGTCATCATGGCTTTAAAATATGTGTTTTTTGTCATTTTGGGTCAGAAGAGACATAAAATTGTTTTTTTTTTGTTCAGGGACCAAAGATTTGGACATAAAAGGGTTAATTGTTTAACCCTTAAACTGCTTTGTTTTTGGAGGATATCCGACATGCGTGACATTTTGACGTTTTTTTCTTCATTTCTCGGTGTTCCTGGTATTGTGATGTGTTGCCTTATCCTAGTGTATAAGGACGGTTGATATATTGCTGTTTTGTTTTTGTTCCTGGAAATATCTCTATATACAGGTAGTTACATAACTGATATCTCTGAATGAAGCTTAGGAATAACACTATAATGACATGAGAACTTCCACAAGAATGTCTTTATTTATCACAACGATCCTTATCTGACTGAAAATGGCAACTCATGTGTGAGGAGTTTATTTAAGTATATTTGAGGCCAAAAGGTGGTTTATTCTGATAGTTTCTGGTTTCTGAACAGTGACGCCTGTCGCTTTGAGGGCCAAACCCACATTATTTTGACAAGAGGTTTATGAAGTCACAGTGAGGAATGGACAACCCAAAGTTGGACGCACCTTAGGCTAAATTAGTGTGTTGTGTATGTGTGTGTTTACGCAGGATGTTGACCTCATCCGTGCCGACGTATTCAAGGGATGGACAGCAGGGCTCGGGATTTGGTGACGCAGACACACTTCGCTTCACGATGCAGTGTTTCCTTCTGTCACAGGAAACAAACAGGCCAAACAGAGCTGCCAGACACCGGGCCTCGGCTCAGACCACATGGGACTGTGAGTAGCATGGGGGAAAATCAATAAAAGATTACTAGCATTTGGAATCTAAAAAAAATACAGCAAAAATAAACCCAAATCTAGTTTTAGACAATACTGAAATATAACGCACAGGTACCTGGTTTAACCTATAAAGACCCAAACATCCACCGTGGAGCAAAACTATCCACTGATGTTAAATGATTAATACCTGTTGATCCACTAGTCCTATCAATACATGTAAATAATTGATGTAAAATGCAGTTTGTTGTCTTTTCATGGTCATTAGATATGACCCATTTGGACGCTCAGAGGCTCTGTAGTTACCAGGGAAACGCCATCATCTTCTTCAACACTGATTCACCAGTAAAACCCGTGAAGTTCGATAAATGACAGTGGATGGACACACTTGGTTTGTGTTTTTGTCTAAAAAGTCAATTTAATTTCAGTTTTCTCTACTTTTTAACACAATAACCCTCAACTTTAATTTAAGCTATTGTAACCATCTGCATGATGAGTAAATTAAATATAGGAAAATACCTGATTTTCACTGAAAAATACAAAATACAGAGGATAATATTATAATAAATGGTGATAAAACACTTAGGAACGCTTAAATGGAGAGAAAAAAGTCATTTGGGAACTCATAAAAGTGGAACTGGGTCTTTATGGATTAATTCAAGTCATAAGTACATTATGAGATTTAATAGTTTTATATTACATGTGGTTATCAGGGCTTGGCCTCACCCTTGTCACCATGGCGACAGGCGGCAATTAGCAGTAAAGTGCCACCACTGGGCTGACCTCATGACTACTCCACCCTGAAGCCACTCAGTTGCCGAAGCAGCAGTGAGTTGTCAGAAAGTCGGTCCCTTTTATTTGACCTCTGTGTGAGTCTGGAAGGCCACACAACGAACCATCGCCCTGGATTACCAACCAAATCAACCTAATACACCTCTGTGGCAGCGGGTATGCTTCTTCTTCTTTTGCTTTTAATGGCGGTTGGTAGCCAACTGAAAGATACATTTACCACCACCTACTGGACTGGAGTGTGGACGGAGATAAACAGAAAAAAATAAAAATAATAATAATAATAAAACAAAATATATTAAAAAAAAAGATAAATAACTAGCAGATATAAAGTACTACATACACTATAGCATGCCAAGGCTTTTTTTTTTTTTTGGACTTTCTTTATTCAGTTTCTTTGTTTACAATGACAAAGACAATAATTGTAGAACATAGTAACACAAGGAACATAAGAATGACACATACAGATAAAGCTCAAACAGCAAAAAAAAAAAAATTATACATGTGTTATAAACATAAAATGGTTATAACATTTTAAAAACATTCAGTGAGTGCGTGTTCTCTTTTTTGTTCAAGTTCTGTGAAATAGTTGATAAGTACAACTCAATTTGAAAACAGGAAAAAATAAAGATGGAGACAAGAATTTACACTTATGGACATAAAATATAGTACACTGAGGCTACCTTCTACAGAGCTTGGGGGCGTGACGTCACATTCTTAGCGCCACTGGGGTTTATGGGAGAAATCTCCATATTGTAAGGCCACTTGCAGCTTGCAGGGCACTGTGCTGCCTTAATGTCTCTGCTCTGGGTCAATGCCGCATAGAAAGAGTGGGAAGTTGCCATCTCGATGCCCTTTAGCTCTCTGACACTAAGGGCGCTTGCACTTCCTGTTTGCCTTGCCGCAGGCTGCTGTGCTGCGGTCGCTCAGGTATGTTTGTAGCTGCTGGTTTGGTTGTCGTTCAGCCTGTATTTTGCATCAGTTTTACTTAGTAGCCATTGTCGCCTCCTCTAGGTCTCTCCTTGCTGGGTCCCTGCACTCTTTTGGCGTGAACGCTCACACACTACTATAATGGTAGGTCTCCATGTGTGTTAGCATGTTAGCATTAGCCTATTAAGTTTAGCTTGTCTTCTTCTTCTTCTTCTTGTTTTTTTCCAGCAGCCTAGACACTATGTGGTGCATGGGTGCTGTTCATATTCAGGAGGTCACATCACTTGATGGTAAGCATACATCTTCATATGCAGCCCTGCAGCTGCTAGGAAGTCTAGTAGAGCTCTTACCGCCTAGTCCTGTCCCTGAAATGGGCTGAGAAGTGTTTTCAAATTAGCTGCATCTGCAGAGTTTGCCGCAACTGTTTCCCAAACCTCCACTCGCAGCTCCTTTCGTACCTTGGACACTCCATTAAAACATGTTTTACAGTTTGATCCTGTTTGCAGTGCACACACAGCCCACCAACATTCCCCATTTTTGCTATATCCCAGGCAAGACTACAATGTCCTTATCTTAGTCTTATTAAAGGTACCACAGCTTTCCTGTCATTTCCGGTGTATACTTGCTCAGGACTGTCGGTTGGTGTAATAGAACAGTAATGGTGCCCTCTACTGTTCCTTTCCCACCATTCATACACTTTTTTAATAACTGATTTCCACTCAAGCACCCCTGGAATTATTTTGAACTCAAGCTCTTTTTCAAGGCCCCCTTACCTGCCATGTCTGCTATTTCGTTGCCATACACCCCCACGTGTGCTGGAACCCATAGAAATACCACACATCTCCCTGCCTGCTCCAAAATCCCTTCCAGGCTACAAGTGTTTTCATCTGAAATAGTGTTTTAAGACTAAATTCACTGATGAATAAAATACATTTTTCCAATAAATGCGTCATGAATCTGGTATATTTGGTAGAAGTACTTTTGGAGTAATCATACTCCAAAAGTACACAGTAAAAGGAGTTCGTAGTGTTTGTGGTAATGAACCGCTACGAGTGATGTCATCACTACCAGAATTCAACAAATCCACCGCCATATTGGAAAAGTGGAGGCAAGAGAGAAACTCTGTGTTTAGCAGCTGTTATATCAGTGATACAGATATTTAAAATGGGTTATTAGTGACTGTTTGATATCATTTATATATGGTAGACTATTTTCAAACTCTGAACCCTGCTGAAAGGCAGTGGTATGCAGAGAAACTGGTTATGATTAATGGGATTGACCTTTACAAAGACACTGGTGCTGAGTGGGAGCAGGAACACCTCAAATTAATAACACTGACATTTTTCAGATATAATACGTACCAAAACAATCATTATTTTAGATATGTAAACACACATCTTTTTTTTCATATCACAATCACTACACAAAGTAAATATATGGTCACCTGTCGCTGTATATTACATATAACCATTAAAAGTGGTTAACAATGGGGTTTTGCAGTGGTACAGGCTGTCCATGGTTCAGTACGTATTGTGGTTCTTGAGTCATGGTTCACAGTACATTTGGGCTCAGAGGCCGAGCTCTGCTCCGAGCCCCAGGCCTCAAAGAGGGCTCGGTGCAGTGCACAGCTCGGGCTGCAATACATACCAAACCATGGATAACCTGTACCATGTACATATATACGTATTAGTACTTCATATATTCTTAGCACATACACTACGAACTACTTTTACTAAGTACTTTTGGATATAATCATACTCCAAAATCCCTTCCAGGCTACAAGTGTTTTCATCTGAAATAGTGTTAGACTAAATTCAGTGATGAAAAAAATACATTTTCCCAATAAGTACCTCATGAACCTGGTATAATTGGTATTAGTACTTCATATACTATAGACACTACTGTGTGACGCCAAGGGTCAATTGATTTATGTTTATGCCACCATATTGGAAGACAAACCACGAGTGAGAAAGAGTACCAGGCTTGTTAGAGAGAATTATAGTTGTGGCAGTAGACCAACAGTCACCTGTCGGCTGTACGTTATGTGTAACCATTAAAAGTGGTGAATGATAAGGGTGCATGGTACCACTAGCGGCTGGCTTGACCATGCAGAGGAGAGTCGTGGCTGGTTTTAATCACAGTCGGTAATTGGGGACTGAGAGCCAGAATTACTGCTGCTTCACTTACCCGAAAACTCTACTTTGCCTTAACTCTCTGCTGTGCCTGATTCAACACTACTCTCCTCCTGCCGTCCACAGCTGGGCAGTCGTGTTGGGCATTAACAAGCAAATTCACTTTTAGAGACCATTTAACTGCAGCTAACTGTGTGACAAGGGGTTTATTGTCATAAGTTGCCCTTTTGTTTCTGTTTAATTTTTTGCTTGTATTGTTTGTCACGTGGTGTTTTGCTTTGTGCTTACACACTGTAAAACATCTCGTTATAGCCATATGAAGTTTTGTTTTTCTGTTAACCCTGTTTAAATGACTTAAATTGCATGTAGGTGTTTTGGGTTTTTGATTTATTTCCATTTAGTATAGTTATTTTGTATATTTGCAATTTTGATTTCCTTTGTTCATAGTTTGTAAGGTCTGGCTTATTTTCTTAGTTTTGTGTGTTCTTTGGTTTTCATTAGTGTAAGTGCTTTCAGTTTCTTTGGGAACATTCCCCATTAATTTGCTTTTTCCTCTTTTGTCCTTTCAGCAGCTGCGGGCTGACTGTGGTGGGCAAGACTGGTGTGGTCAGTGGTGGTGTCCCCTTTTTGGTTTGCTGCGTTGTCACTGTCCAGTTTGATCGTCCACCTGAAGTGTGTTTGTGTGTGTGATCGTGGTCCCTCACATGTGATTGGACTGAGTCCTCTGGGCTCCTTCACCATCCTCCCTAGCCCACTTCCCACCGGTAAGGCCCCAGCACTGAAAGAACCTATTATTTTGAATTTTTTTTCCTCACCCTGTGTGCACATTTTAAAGATTACATAACTGTATTTTAAAAACACTCATATTTGTATTAAAGATTATCTCTATTTTTCATATGGAACCACGTCTCAGGCCCTCCTTTGTATAAATCAACCTGTGTCTACTCTGTCATATGTGCTAACAGAGGTCATAGAAATTCTCTGAGTGAAATTCCTAGAGTTGCATTGTCTGATTCTGGTTCGTGATTGTATAAAAAAACTATAGCTAGAAATTCATTATTCATATTTCTTGCTCCTATGATACCTCTGGTGCAAATATATCGCCACACTTTACTGTCCCCAAGGGGTAGTTTGTCTCAGGAAAAGTGTTAAACAACAGCAGAACAATACATGCAGATGGTACAAAATTATACACATAAATGAAATCAGTGAGTGAACCACACTGTTGCACTAGGTCAAGGGTCACCAACCCTGGTCCTCCAGATCTACTATCCTACATGTTTTAGATGTATCCTCTTCCAACACACCTGATTCAAATGATAAGCCCATCATCAAGCTCAGCAAAAGCCTGATAATGACCGTCAGGTGTGCTGGAAGAGGGAAACATCTAAAAAATGCAGGGTAGATCTCGAGGACCAGGGTTGGTGACCCGTGACCCAGATTATAGCACCTGTCTCGAAAATATATAAAATACATAACAACTGAGTTACAACCCAATCAACAGTATGTGCATAAGATCAATAGGAAAATAACCGGCTGACCTAAAACCTAATCATAACACTAAAAAAATCCTTAAACAAAAAAAAAACCCAAAACCAGATTAAAATGACCAACAGCACTTAAAATAAGCCTTTCATTAAGTTTCCTTATTGAGCAGAGTGATAGACATGGGAATAAAAGAGCACTTTAGGTGTTTAGTTTTATATCCGTAATTAAATCTGGAATTATGTTGGACTGAATGAGTTTGGACAGCATGACCTTTTCTACTTTTGACTTAAACGACTTTTTTTTATAGCGGTATATATGAGCCACTTACATGCAGTATCAATGTTTTAATAAGACTACGTTATGTTTTACCAGTAGAAAAACACTGCATTATCTGATAAATATAGACGGTCTTCACCAAAAGAGAAAAAGGCTCTGCTTCCCTGGTTAGTACCTGATGTCATTTCTTGAACAGATTACATTAGACGAATACTCTCCCAGCTAATTAAAAGACAATTTCAGAGTTTAGACTGAAAAAAGAGAATTTTTCAGCCAACATAAAATGTATTGCATCAGTCGGTAACACACAAATGGTTAATGATTAGATTAATCAAAATTTAGTTAATTTAGTGAGTGGTTCTCAACTGCTCTGGCTTCAGGACTCACTATCACCCCTCAGTGACAACCTGCAACCCAAATTGATAAGTTATACATCTTAAATTCAGTTAATAAAAATATGTCATGTTTTGAACCTAGATAATAAAGAATATCACAGTATGAAAACAGAAATGACAAGTTTAATGATAAACCAAACTGACCAGCAGGTGGTGGAGCTAAAGAAGGAAATAGTCCCCTTAAAACTAAATTAGGTACATTTCAACGAAAACGAAAAAGTACTCTCAAGTAAAAATTAAAAGTTCATTCAGTTATTTATTCAAGAATTAAACGCACTGAGGTTTTTGTCCTCAGTGTAGGTAAAACCATATCTGACGTAGGTGTGTGTGGAAACAGTCTGTGACCCGGCAGAGTGGAGCTACTGAGCTGTCAAGCTTTCACCAGGTGAAGTCAGTTTACAAACACACAAAGTTAAAGTTCAGTTAAAGATGGAATGAATGGAATATATGCTAAAGGTTCAGGACGTTCATTCATCACTAGACAAAAGTGACTCAGTCCTGTGTGATTCGTTCAACTTCAACTTTATTATTCGTTCCTTGAAGGGGGATTTGTTTGCAATAAACAATAAAAATAAGCAAAAAAAAACAGTTAAAGTACAATACAAACAATGAAAAATATGACACAAACATAAGACAGACAGGAGCATAAGCAGAAATCTGGGTCATTTAGTCAGGTGTAATTCAGTGCAAACAGTGGCTTAGTCAGCAGCAGCAAGACAGAATAAAGTCAAGTACAGCAGCAAACAGGAGAAAGTGCAGCACAGTACGAGATAAAGTACAACAGCAAAAACACATGCATGACCTCCTCAGCGTTTATAGCTTGGATGGAGGTAGGAACAAAGGAGAACTTGGGTCTGTTTTTTGAGGCCTGGGGTACTGCCAGACGAAGGCCGGAGTGGAGCAACTTCTACTCCTGATTCAGAGGATGAGTAGCATCCAGAGGAACTGCCTGAGCTTTCCTTTGAACTTGTTGGAGCATTTTCCCCTTTGGTTAGTCAGCTGACTATAGTAAACAGTCTATGAAGCATTTAGATATCAGACACTGACATGTTTGAACTCAGAGGGTCACTGTTTCAGGGGCAGATGCGGCAAACTCTTACCAAGTCAATTACAAGAATAAAGCCCTAAAATAACGATAACAACGTCATAATTGAAAAACAGGTGGAAAAATAGAATTTATGAGGATAAAGTCGTACCCACTCATCACATAATGGAGAACTTGGAACATTTT
>JAPQRP010000018.1:13994309-14008166 GCA_037367295.1 Apogon hyalosoma
TTTTATTTTAAGTGTGATGAGATATTTTGACTAGAAATGAGAAAAATACACTTGGTAAGATTTAGATTTTTTCCAGTATAGACATTTCCGTTCATTTCTGTTTCGTCCACTTACCTTGGCTAGTCTTGCCCTCTTGATCAGGTCATTGAGTTTTCTAAGCGCTGCGTTCCTCGGTAAAGACTGAATGTCCTTAAATAAGTCCTGCTCTTCTGCTTCAAAAAGCTTCCTATTGTCAGGGATCAGCAGAGGGTGAGACCAAAAAGAACCAATGTAGACACGGATTACCTGTTAGAAAGGGTGACAGAGACAAAAAAAAAAAAAAAACAACCTGAGATTATGGAACTGGCATCTTAGGAGACACCAAAAACTGGTAATAAGCGACTCAACGTCCAGTTTGTACCTCTGGGGTGTTGACTATTTTCCCCAGCGACCACATCAGGGCTCCATAAACTCTCATCAGCTGCTGTGTCTCTATTTGGTCAGCTTTGTTCAGTACCACCCTGGAAATAAACGATGCAAAAGGACAGTGGTGATGTTGGCTGCTTTTGTGCAACAGTGTGTCTTAAAATTGGAGGAAAATGTAAGCAGTTAGGTTAAGTTAACCCATAAAGACCCAGTGGTACTTTTGTGGCAGTTCCCCTGTGATTTCTTTCTTTAAATTTAACCTTTCTGAAGTGATTTATAAACATTTACTGTAATATTACCCTCTGTGTTTTGCATTGTTTCAATAAAAATTGTGTACTTCCCTATGTTTAATTCACTGATCATGCAGATGTTCATAAAAGCTCAGATTAAAGTTGAGGGTTATTCTATCAGAAACACAGAAAACTGAAGAAAAAGTGACTTTTTCAGCAATATATATAATTAACTGAACATAAACCAAGTGTGTCCATCTGCTGTCATTGATCCAGCTCCACGGGTTTTACTGGTGAATTAATGTTGGCGAAGATGACAGTGTTTCCATGGTAACTATGGAGCCTCTGAATGTCCAAATGGTCATATCTGGTGACCATGAAAAGATGACAAACTGCCTTTTACGTGTATTGATAGGATTACTGTATCAACAGGTATTGAACAGTTTAGATCAGTATATACTTCTGCTTGCCGGTGGATATTTGGGTCTTTATGGGTTAAAACGGCACACACACTTTTGCTCACTCTGTAAACATATTCGCTAATTTCTAAAATATTGAAACAGCAAATTGTAAAGTTACAACCAAATGACTGAAATCACAAGAAGGGCTCATATTGAGCACTGATCCTTGAGCTGATATAAGTTTTCTAGTAACTCCTGACTCTACCCCACACTGTCAAACTAGTAGTTTTTCACAACTTCCTCAGAACTGTTGTTGTCACTCTTATCAGTGCATCTCTTTCTGTCGTCTTGTTCTTCCAGTTAACTTTCCTGTGAGATGCTTTGATAGGCAACAACCAGTTCTCAGTGACATCCTTCAATAAATTTCCTTCTTGCTGCAAGTGTAACATCAATTTTGGAAAACGGTTTGATCAGAAACTTGCCGATGACTGTAGTTTACTTCCGAAGAGTCCAAATGGATTGAGGGATAATCACCTAAATGTTATTTTAATATTTGGGACATGGTGATTTTTCATGTGGTGCATCGGTTTTTGTGTATGATAACTAAGCAGCTGAGAATATGCTTGTAAATATGTGGTCATACTGTACCTGATTTTGTCTTCATGGTTCTTCAGGGCCTTTATCACCTCTGAAAACTCATCAGAGATGTCCAGTTTGTGGGCATCAAACAGCAAAATGATCCTGTCCACTCTCTCAGCAAACCACTCCAACACAGCTGCGAAGTCATAGCCTGCGAAGAGAGAGGAAGAGGAGGAAGACGAGGAGGAGGAATACAGAAAATCATTGTGTGAGGTACAAAAACTGGAATCAGCATGAGACAAAATTATCTCTAAAGGTTGAGTTCCCATGCTTTTAAAGCTCAGGTCAGTGAGTTTTTAGCAAGAACTAAACCATAGACTTCCACTGTGATGTTGCAATATTCCCCAAGGAAAACCAGTACAATGGCTTCAGGTCAATACTGGAGTCAATAAGGACACCCTATTACAACATGTTGAGAGAAAAGAATATCTGTTTACAGACAGAGAATGCTGCCAAGTGCTTTTTAACCTAATAATGGAAAGGGAAAAACCATGAACTCTATTAGTATGTGAATAATTAAGCACTAATATTGAAATCTCATTGTTTTAATTACAGCCACGTTTTTGTTCAAATATTTATCTAGCAAAAATTAATGAACAGTGTTGTTTACTATTGCAATACAAAGACAAAGTGACCTTTAAAATGCATGAGGCGGACATGAATGTACAAACGAGTTAAAGCCTGCTTTAGTGACCGTATGATGAAACAAATGAGTGATTGTGCCTTTCAGCGGGAGCACGTCACTGACTTCTTTGACTTTCACTGCGAGACAAGGACAAAACTCGCTCTTACCTGGAGAAATTCCACAGGATATAAGACGAGAACAAAGAACAAAGGAAAGAACGAGGGATTAATGAGCTCAAACATCCAGCCAACACTGACGGATGGAGAAGAGAGGCAGAGATGGCAATGTGTCGAAGGTAAACAGGTTACAAGTTATTATGGCCTGGAAACAAGGAGGCATTTACTGTCAGTTGGTATTGTGTAGTATTCTTCTATTAATGTGGATTTTGTTTAGCAGAAGAAACAGCATCTTAAAAGTAAAAAGGCCCATTTGACATCTTTTATCACCTAATCTGACTCAGATCATCGGGCTGTGTGACATGACAACATACATTATGTGAAATAAAAGAACATCAGCTGTTTCACATTATGATCTATTACTTAGCCTGTTGTGTTGCAAACCACATACAGCAATATTATTCATCAATTGGATGATCATGTTTTATGTACTTCCACAGTGTGTACGCAGGCAGGAAATATTCATGATGGCAACACAAACACAGAGGAGAGGAACCGTGACCTAGAATGTGCTGATACTTATTAGAAGAATGACAAAATGACAAGCATTTCTTCACAACTTTACAACTCTCTTTATATTTTATACATTAATATTTAGTGACTTCTTTGATGGAAAATACACTCAATCTATATATATGTAAAACAAAACAAAAACACTAACAATGTAGTAATCAGCTTTCAGCTCTTAAGTGTATAATTCATAATGTGAGAAATCAGCCTTTACATGCCACAATTCAGCTGTACTAATAATGTTAATGTGACATATAGCACATTAAGCATAATGTGCTATATGGTATCATCTGGATCTGAAATGACATATGAACTGTCATATCCCACAGCCCCAGACCAGGGTAATTAGTCTCACATACAGACTCTGTATACAAAAAAATTATTCATTTTATATACAGTATTATATATACAGAAACTATTCAGCAGTAATGATGTAAAACAGAGTTTTTTCTTTCTGTTGTGTGTTAACACGTCCGAGAGAAGACAGAGGACACACACTGCTGCTGCAGCAAAGCTATAAGGGTTATGTCTGTGATACCTTGATGAGTTGAATTTTAGTGGATCATTCTTCACTCACTGATCTTATCACATGTTAAGAGGGTGGTAAGAAATGAAACCTCTCCTCTCAGAACGCTGAAATGTTGATGTTTTGAACAGAAAATCTGTCAGCACCATCAGATGGAAAAACTTTAAACAGAGCTGGTCCCAAAAACATATCACCTGAAAAATCTGGAGGAAAAAAAAGCTCTGTCATGTGGTAATCCGATTAAACTATCCAGCTCCAAACATAAGCTAAAAGACAAATATGCTTTTCCCAAACCATGTGATAAGCCTGTGGTGAAGAACAAGTAACTGTCCATAAATTCTTCAAGATATCATGTAATTTGCCTTTTTGCAGCTGGTTTATGGTCAGACTTATTATCTACAATACCTCCATAAGGACATCTACGTAGACAGCTATAGCCTGAAAACTCCTCCTCTGGACACACACACACAAATGGACAGTAAATATAGACATAGATGTAGAAAATAAAATAAACAGACAGCATACAAATGTCATAGATGCAAATGAAACATATGAAATGACATAAAGAGTGGAATGAATGAAACTAAGATGAACATGAGAAAAACACACACAGGCTCACACATGATCCCTGTTGAAAACACAGCTGTGCTGTCTCAGCAGAGGTGAAGTTTAGCCTCTGTTTTTTTATACACAACACACAACTGTTCTGTTTATTTGGTTTAACAACACTCTGACTGAGCAAACACAGACTAGAGCAGAGAAGATGAGGGTTGCGGGTTTCAGCTAAACAACTTCCAAATGTAAACTAAATTGGTAAATAGCCTGGCTTCATTCACAGCTGTTACTCAACAGAGAAGCTTCACACAACAACGTTATCGTGACATTTTTCTGCAGAAAATCCAGATCTCAACAGACCCAACCCTGCTATGAAGTCATGTTCTGAACTCAGTGACCAGGATTCAAGGATTTGTTCTAATTTGGCTGTTGGAGGTAAAAAAAAAAGAAACTACTAAACTGCATTTTATTCGGCCAGTGCTTTACAGTTTCTGATACCCTCCATGTGTAACATTAGGCCCTAAAAATAATTATTATAAACAGATTATACTGTATGGAACAAATAATTAATGTTGTATAATGATTAGAAAAGTGTTGTATCAAAATGGATGATGGTGTATGATATCTTGTTATCACTTTACAATCATACAGTCCATGTATTATATAAATGCAGTTTTTGTTTTGAACAATTTCCAAAAAAACCCCACAGTATAACATTGGGGTTTTCATTGAACCAGGGTCTCCTCTGAATAGACTCGGACCCTGTTAAGTACTAATGTACTCCTGCTGCTATCAAATAGACAAAAGCATATTACAAAATGTTCAGCACTAGAGCCACAAATGACTATCACCCCTGCTTTTAATAAATAATGTAACGCCTAAAACATGGTCTGAATTGTAAGAGGTCATAACCACACATTCACTGACTAATTCACATCGTTGGCAGTCGATATTACAGATGTTAATTTGGCAAAAGACACAGTCTATGTGGGTCTTACTTCTCCAACACGCATAAAATGTAGCGATATAATGGACAGTTATAAAAGAAGACAAATAAATGAAAAACAGACAGCAATAAGAGCAGGGAGAGACAAAAGGAAATTCAGAGATGGACAAAGACCAGACAGACTGAATGAGGAAAAAGGGTAAGTTATTGGTGTGTTTAATTATCTCAGTGCTTTGTGTAATGTTAGCTGTTGGTATGGTAATGCCAGCCTCTTGCTCTGGGAACGCCAGCTATGAAACACAGATCAACCTGTAAGAAAGCTGGCAGGAAACTTCTCTCAGCATGGTAATCTTCACATTTCCACACTACAAATCCAGGAAAAAGTACAGTTTGAGTTCAAAAGGAAGTCATGAGAGTAGTAACAATACGACACATAAAGAGTACCTTATTACGGAAATACATGAAAAGAGAACAAGATAATTAAAAGGTCAATTTTGGTGACATATTCCTTTGTTGATTTGGCAACTGGTAGAAATAAAGTTCAATGCTATCATTGGTTGCATGATTTGATGAACACTGTAACATTGCTATTATTGGGATTTTAGTCCAAATGCCTAGCTTTCAAGGAAAATACACAGATTATTAATACAGATGTGGAAATGCATAGTTTTATAACTCAAGCATACAAATTTAATCTGGCAAAAAAAAAGAAAAACTTTTTTTTTTTTTTTTTAATTAAAAGATGTTCCACGTTTTGTTTTTTTTTCCTACACAGTACCTCTTTCTGCTCGGTGTCACTGAATTCAAGAATATAATCACACAATGGACGTTTTAACTTATTGCATAAACTTATTTAATGCATGCTTTGAATTTTCTCATTGGAAAACATGTATGAAAATGGCAAAATTCAAGAAAACTTTTGAACAGCTTTTTGTATAATTCTAACATTGCAGTTGCTCACGATAGCTCAGATGGCTGATCGATGCCACTATATGTGCCACATGTAAATGCTACTATGTCAGTTTTATTTTTTAATCTGCTGTCCCAATCACAGACGCAAACACAGATCTAAAGACACTTCTCTGTGCAGGATGAGGTATGTGCCTCAGCTGGACTCACTCCAAATTTTCTTGCATGGTCGTACGAAGGTGTATTTGACAGATTTGTTCTTGCTAATACTACTTCCTTCCATCGTGTACTCTCCAGTTCACTCGACCACCACTGCTCTCCTCTTATTTATCGAGGTGCGAAGAGGAGCCACTTTGAACTATGTGCTAAGGAACATTAGAGAAACTGTCCACATTACGCCATTAACATTAGCAACATGTTGTGTATCCAGTGAATATAAGATCGACCAAAAATATGGGACTGTATTTAGTACACTTTATACTTGGCTCTGTTTGTTGACATTAAAATTTTACATTTGATCTGTAAACATGCTTACTTGTGCCTGCGCTCACATTCACCACTCATCTTTCTGTCACTGCTTCCTGCTCTTTGAAATGAATGAAGCATAATCCTCCTGATAGCTAAAAGCTAAAATAAACACACGCGGACAGATCCAAAGGAAATGCTGACATTGTAGTTCAGACTTCAGTGGGACCAGGGGGCTGCAGCTGAATGGGTCCACTGAATGAACACTGACACACCGAACTGGATAAACACACACACTTACACAGACAAAAACACACAGAGATAGAAAAGTGTGTCGTGAGTGTGTGTTTTACCTCGGCTGATTCTCTGTTTCTCCCCTGACAGAATCCCTGGTGTGTCAATCACACTGATGCTTTCCAGCACCGGGTTAGGCAGCTGAGCACAAACAAACCTGAAGAGAAGAAATGAGACATTAAAGAAACACCACAGAAGTGTAAAACACTTTAACAACAAACATCATCCCACTCCTGATCTGTATCTGCCTTTCCCTTTCTCCTCTATCTCCTCTTCTCTGCCCCCTCTCTCACTCTTTCCCAGCTGTATAAATACAAACAGTTTAGCGGTCGTCCTCGCTCTGAACCCCCCTCCTCAGTCAAATCCCCACTGACAGTCAGCGTTTCTTCTGTCTTCTTTCAGCAGTGGTGGGCCTGCACAGCCAGGACACTACCGCAAGAGCAAATAAAGACTTTTTGGCAGTTTCCCCTTTCCAGAAGGATGACTCTGCAAAGATGACAAGCTGGATTCTCTGCCTATTACACACACACAGACACACACTGACAGCCATTAACAGAGGAAAGTCTAACCAGTGAGCAGAGGGAAATTCAATCACACAGGAATGTTGAGCCGTGGTGTGGTTTCTCACTTGTACTCTCCTTTGCTCTATTTTTTTTCACCAGCTCTCTTCCTCAAACCTTACTTTCACGTTAAAATCCTTCAACTTCATGTAACATTTTGTGTAAGGATCAAATACTTATAAGCCTGGTCATTTATGGGATCTAATATTGAACAATTTTATATTTACCAGTACTGTTTTTTAATATATGTGGAAAAATTGATAATCAATAAATGTGTTATTTTAATTATGATGCAGCCGACTCTTTTTCTCTGTGATTTGATCAATAACCTGAGGTAATGTATTTATTAATTTATACTTCTGGGACCACTGAGCAAATATAAAATAATTACCTTTCAGCATAATTTAATTCTAATTTTAGGGGACCTGAGACTCCCACATCCATTCCTTGTCTGTGTTTTGACACTGATTTTGTCCATTTTTTCTAATCACAGGCACAGGTGTTAAATACACGACTGACAGCTGTAATTACCAATCACATCAGAATCTGTCAGATGCAACTTAAATGTAATTACACTACTTTACTTCAAGTCTCAAAGCAGAAGATTGGAAAAGTGGTTTCACAACAGCATTCATTTATATTTATATTCAGACTTTTGACTTGGACTGAGAGGAAGGAGCTGCAAAATGAAAGTATGCATTTGCAAATTCTGGCTTTTTTTTTGCCTAACTTGGGCTCTATCAGCTTTAATATGAAGACTGATGATAAAATTGTTAGAATATAATTTAACTGAACTTCATTTGATTTAATAATCATATGAAGGACACTTCTGCAAAGTTTGTATTTGTATTATTAGAAAATTTAATGTCAAGACATTGAAATGTTTTAATACAAATGTAGAAAATATCAAGAACTGGCAGCTTTTGTTGCAACTAGCCCTAATTATCCCTAAATATTCTCACACATTACAGATATTTCCCGACATCTACTATCAGTGCATTTCAACATGCTGCTTTTGAATGTATGTAACTGGGTGTAATCATGCACCTGTTGAGGAATGCATTTCCAAATGCATTCAGTTTCCTGAAGGGCTTCTTCGGGTCGACCACTAAAGCGTTGCCCGGGACGACACCCTCCGTGTCGCCATGCATCACTGCGATGAAGGAATCTGTGGTGGGTTCAGGACCGATCCGCATACCGGGAAAATCCTGCTCCAACAGGTAGCTGTGGGTGAGATAGCAACACATAGCGTTAAACAAAACAAGATGAAAAGTGCGATGGTGTTGATTAAATTTTCACCATGTAGGAACAAATCCACCAACAAATGCTTTTTTCGTATGTGTTAGTAATCCCTTCTTGTGAGTGCCAACTAAACAACAAACAGCAGCATAGATGGTATTGTGTGGTATCAGGAGACAGTAGTGGATTATAGTTATAAAACTACCTGTAGGCAGCAATTCTGTACTCCTTTATTGGTGATTACACTGACTTGAAGTTGGTCTGCATGGTAAAAAGTCACCAGAGACAGATCTGTGTTGAATTAGATGTTTCTGGAACAAAGATTAGTGGACTTTCATATCGCCACAGGCTGTTGGGCTGCTCTGCACTGAAGAATTATAAACTACATGCAAACTCAGCATAAAGTCTGAAGACTGTTCTCATCACACTGAGGAAAAAAAAAGAAAAATATTCAGATGGTGAGTTTTGTGGAGGGAGACAAATGTCAAGTTAAACACCCAGCTGAAAAAGAGATGAGGTGTTCAAGACGACTCTAAGACTTTAAATACCGCAAAAGTGGACTGATCCGCAAGTGCATATCCACAAACCATCTCCTGCATTTTTAAAATCTTTGACACGCTACTTGCATTTCAAAATGACCCTAAACGTGTCACAACTAGTTCTACATTCGCTAAATCAAGCTAAACTGATGATTTTGGTTTGTCACTGCCAAACTTTTAATTACATTTAAATGAACTCCAACCCATCTAATAGGATGATGATTGAATATACCACATGTACAGATGTTTGCTCACTAAGGTTGATAAAGATTAATGGACAGACAGCATTACAATGAAGGTTCAAGTGAAACTTTTGACCCCATCTGTACTTGTTACTATGGCAGAACAGCTGAGTTATAACATGCATGTTTTAGGTGTGAAAGGTTGAATCAACAGTTGTTAATTTAATACCACACGTGTTATCAATGAAGATGAGGGTATTTGTGTGTAGTTTCACAATCCCAACAATGTGACACAAGCCATAAAAAAAACAGATTTAGGCAAAAGTCAGAACTGAAAGGGCTATAAATCTTCTGAGTTTGAGTGTGGAATGTGTATACATTTTAACTGCAAACAGATGTAAGGATGATTCCCATATACATCTTCTGCACACACACACCTTGGTCAGAGGAGACTGCAGTGCCTGGTAGAGCCATCTCTGTACACGTGTCTGTGCGTATTGAGTATGTGTCTGTGAGGAGGTTATGCAATCCATATGTGCAACTATATGCATGTATCAGAGTCCATGTTTGGTATCACAGACATATTATTGGCTTGCATGTGTAATACATGTCTGTTCAAAGGCCAATTTCACTTATATTCTGTGCAGTCTGTGCTATAAGACTGTTTTAACATGGGTTTTAAACAATTGTTAAAATTATATTTATTTGCTAATTTTAAAAGTTTTTCATTTAGACACCAGATGCAAAAAAGTCAAATTTGACTTGATATGCAAATGTAGGCTGTTTAGGATTCACACTGCCTAGGTAAAGGGTGTAAATTTACTCCCAAACTATCATCAAACTATATTAAATATCACAAATTCAACTGGAAGATCTGATCTTAAAACGTTAGGCAAGGGGAGATTATCTCCTTGAACTGGAAAGTTTGAGCAGATATCGGGAAACTCTGCAGAGGTATCAGTCTGCACATTGAATCTCAAAGATATTAAGACAGTAATGTGTTGTTTTTGAGCAGAAGGGGACTTTTCACCAACCTTTAACCTTGAAGAAACAGTTTACGAAGCACTTTAAAAGTGACTGCATAAGCTTTTTCATAAGACTCAACAGACAAATATGTGGGGTCACCTTGAACAAGAACTTATATTTTGCTGATTATTTGCTTTTAGACAGTAAAATTTGGACTACGGGAGGAAAATCAATATATTCTGCCCAAAAATGAAGAGCTGTTCAAATTACATTATCCAAAAAAGACTGAGGAAAAGATTGAATTACTCTGCCACCAGCATTTCCTGTCTACATCTTTTTTTCTCATTCCTTAAGCTTCTGTTAATTCAGATTCAATACTCTGACTGCTCTTATTTAAATAGAAGTACAAACCCTCTTTTGTTTCTAATAGAGTGATAGAAGCTAAGTATGACTCACTAAGCAGGCAGAAAATACCACTACCTTGTAGTTTAGGTGAGACTTACAAGCCAGTGAACCCGAGTGACCACAGAGCCACATGTCACAGACCTGCAACACTCTGAGCCAGGACGCTTTCTGAGACCAGATGAAAGACATGCTCAGCAGCAGCCCTGACCGAGGGTTACTCAGCACTTTGTACATTCTGCATCTTACTGTTACAATGTTGGTGGTTTTGAGGGTGAGACTGGAAGGGGGGAGTCAAAAGCTGAGAGTGAAACCAGTGTCAGAAAAGAACAGAGATACACAAAAGGAAGAGAGAGTAAACACTGATTCCTTCGCTGTCCTGTCTTATAACAGGAAGTCGCTTAGAGCATCCTCTCTGTCTCTGGCTTTTAAAGGCCTAACCCGACTAATTACGTCCAATACCATGTGCGTGTTTGTGTGTGAGTATGAGGTCATTAGTACCAGCCCTGCAGTTTCAAAGAGGTCCGACACCAAGCTGCTAATATCTGCAGCTGTCACACTTCATGAGTCCCTGTAAAATGCAATACAGAAAGACATGTTCTTCACAATGACAGGACAGTTAAAGAGGATATTTTAAAGGACGTAGAGGAAGTCCTGCACCTGAGGGCCTGACAGCTCTGCATGAGATCAGACGGCGGACCCCTGCGTCTACACCTGACCTGCCAGATACAGTCTGAATACTTTTACGTCCGTCTGTAGCTCAACAAGCACGCCAGTCAGTAGAACAAAGCAAACAAACACAGCTTTCTGTTTAATCCTTAAAACAACATTCTTAAAGGGCTACTTCTGAGAGCAGCAGAGGAAAAAATCTGGCATTAACCCGCATCCTGGAGAAGAAAATGAGTTTAGTTACGAGGCACAGATGTCAGTCAGTCAGTCAGTCAGATCGACCGTACGCAGACACATGCAAATAATACACAAACACTGGATCAGGGAGGGCTGCAGTGCCAGGCAGTGCTGCTTCAATGTGCATCAGGTTTACATGTGTGTGTGTAAACTTTTTATGGGGTCTGTAAAGCTTACAGACTTGTGAGGCTATGTGTTTGTTTCTGCATCTTTTTGGCTTGATATTCGCTGTGTTTGTGCCAAATCAGATGTGTTCCTTTGAGGATTGCATCATCACAAAACCCTCCCTTCTGCTGTCAAACTGTTTCACTGCTGAAGCCGAGAGAGACAGGGTTGTCAGTTTGGGTGTGTCGGCCTCTCCCTTTCTTTCTTCCCAATGGCCCCAGCCTCACGTATCCGTGTGTCGCTTTGCATTTGTGTGAGTTTCTCACCGTATGAAGCTGGTCTTGCCGGTGGAGTACTGCCCCACCAGTAGCACCATGGGCTTGTTGTCAAAGTCTGCATCCTCCAGGGCTGGAGAGTGGAACTCGTGGAACTTGTAGCTCTCCTCCAGCGGCAGGAGTTTGGTTTTGTAGAGTTTCTTCAGTCCATCACTGACTGTCTGGAAGACTTCAGGCTCCTTCTTCCTCCTGTCATCGGTTCCAAGCCAGCTGAACATGGCTGCTGTGACTGACTATTAAGAGTCTTGTCTTCAATAGGTGTAGCTGGTTTTAAAAAAAAAAACTCTGTTTGTTGTTGATAAATTAGAAAATAGTACCAACTGGGTCTCAAAATCTTAAAAGTATAGAAATTACAACATAAGAGTTCAATAATATCTCAAATAAAATGTGTCTACTTTTGCATTAAAAATATTATTATCAGCTAATTAAAATAAAAATAAAATTAAAATAAAATGCCTGTTTTGTGTGTTTCAAAATACATAGATGTCTTCTGACTGTCCTGCACTGGATGGGTGGTGACTGATATTGTTGTTGTTGTTGTTGTTGTTGTTGATGATACTGAGGTATGGTTGTTATTTTCAACACAGTTCAGACCTATTTTAAGAACTTGCCTCTCGTTATAAATGCGATTTTACAACATAAACAGCCCTAGGTGTTTATTAAAATGAATATTTATCCCTGCAGATGCTTTCTCATAGAGTCCATCGGATCTCCAAAGTCCAGGCCACTTCTGCTCATGGGCCACGAAACACTGCATTCGAGGAGTTTATTTTTGTTTACCGATCTGCACAGCAAACAAACACCGCCGAGAAAAGCCTAAATCATTCTACTCATGCACAACATCACGTTACCGCTATTCAATACGGTCCTAGAGGCAGCGGAGGAATCCCAAAAATGATGCACCGAGCTGCTGTCACCGTTATTGTTCAACTGCTCCCGCTCTTCCCGACACCAAACAGCCCGAGCCTCCTCAGTCAGCTGTTATTCGGATGGTTTTAGTCTGTAAAAAATAAGAGCAGCCTGTTTGTTGGCGCTACGGGTTTATTTTCTGTCACCGCACAGGGCTGAATGTAGCAGCAGCTGATGTCCTGCAGCTCAATTTAAATGCCGAGTCGAAGGAAACCCGAGCCCGGCGGAAGTGCCCAACGGCTGGCAGGCCGACCCTCCGCGGTCCCGCCCAGTGATGCAGGGGCTGAAGCCGGCCAGGAGGACGCCATGATGGATGAGGAGACGGACGAGCTGCCGTTAGCCTACGGCGCGCCACCTAGAGGTAAACACAGCATCTACATGACATGAGCTTTCACTTTAAATAAGTCAAGAAGTTTTCATTTACAATATATGTATTTTATCTGTTACTTGAATATAAAAACACCTCGACCTTTTTTTTTTCCGAGGCTACAGTTTCAGTACTAAACATGACACATAGCTTAGCGAGTATGCTAGGCTAATTTAGCAATATTTATCATAAAATAAGTAACGCTAACTTAGTTAACACTAAAAAACAATTATATTTCTAGTGTTTTCAGTCTTATATGTCAATATATATTTGACCACAATTACATGTAGGCCTAAAAATACAACCAATAGCATAACACAATATTTTATTATATTAAATATATTTTATATTAATTAAATTATGTTAGATTATATTAGATGAAACTTTATTGAGCAGCACTGAATGTACACATATAAGAAGAATTAGAAGGTTAAAAAAGGAAATAGGAAAATAATAACAATAACTATGAAAACAATAGTTAAAACAAGCAATTGTACATTAAAAGTACACAGTCAAATATAATAATAGCAATTATTATTATTATTATAATTGAGAATAATTAGCTGTAACAATGTACCCTAGTAGCCTAATTCAAGATTCAAGATGCACTTTATTGTCATTCAGACACCATACCAACACAGATACAGTGCAGAACAAAATTACGTT
>JAPQRP010000018.1:14018287-14036801 GCA_037367295.1 Apogon hyalosoma
TAGTAACAAGAGAAGCCTCTGGTATATATATATATATATATATATATATATATATAATACTGTGTATGTATTTTTTATTTGCATTGTAAAACTTTTACTTACATGGCATACTGTACTGTATAGAGTGCCTCCAGTGGTGTGCCATTTCCTGGAGACCACTGCAGGACATTCCTCAGATTTATCGAAGAGAAGGTGACATTGATGGGGCTGGGAGGAAAGCAAAAGACTGAAGAGAAAAAAAATAAATAAATAAGAGAAACGTACAGTAGTTGAGTTCATATTTGTCACAGGCTCATCATTTGTTTGTAATTATACTCATGTGACCTTTGGTTAAAATTCTTGCATGTTCAGTCAGTTTAACAGGCATTATGACCGACCATCAAACTTCCTCTTAGTATACCTTCCTCTGTATGTTTTAGAAACTGAAAGCTACACGTTGCATTTCAGCCCATACCATGTGACATATGAGACAACATGTTTGATTCTCCATACTAGTTCCAACAACTATGATAAACTGTGTGTAACTTTGTAATTGTGCAGAACTCTCAAGTACACTGCTATTTAATACCTCAGGATTGATGAGTAAACTATAGAAAAGTAACTTCCAAGCACAAAATTAAGCTATAGCTCACTGAGTCTAGTGATCTTTACCATGAGAAACTGATCTTTAACTGGAGCTAGGCACATTAATACATTTGTAATACCACAAATACACCCAAATAGTAAGTGAGATATGGGTAGATCCATAGGAGCAGCTGGGATCAAACAGTGACCAATGGTTAATCTTTATTGGCAAAACACAGACGCGTTAATAAACAACCTGGACATCTGTGTGTTGTTATACTTCATGTTTGCATAGTGATTAAAATGGGATTTACAATGCTGACACATTATAAAACTAATTTCAAATCCCTCTCTTAGCGACAGATTTTAGTCAGTCAACAATTTTGATGATCATGGAGGTCACAAAATACTTGGTAAAATCCCAAGAAAAACATAGAAAAAAGGAGGAAATGTTTAAAGTAAAACAAAATATGCTGTTGAATTATGCAGCATATATCAAATGTGCCTACCTCATTTGTTACAGTATCCACATTAGTTTTACTCCTAAATGACCAATAGGCAGCAGTACTCTTAGTTGTAGTTTATGGGATCTTACCTGTATGATGCAGGATTCCGATGTTCAGAAAAATTAACTCTTTCCACATGTCGGCAGTCTCATGTTTTTACAGGTAACGCCAACATTTTAAACCTCCGATCCGGTCTCTGCTCCTTCACCTGTACACGGGCTCTGCATAATCCAACGACACCTGTCCCGTATCTCCCCCTGCATGGGTCAATCAGGAACAAAGAGGTAAAGGAGGAAGTAGGCTTATATGACTGAGGTCTGATTTCTCTCTATCAGTAAGTTGTCTCTGACAGTATGTCAACCCTTGGCACAAGGTTCCGTGCAGAAAGAAGGAATGTGATCTCACTTGTTTGCACACATTGCACCTGTGTAGGTGCAGCCTATAGTTCCGGTGGGGAGGGGCAAAGAAATGTTGAAGAGCATGAAAACAATACCTAGTTGTACTGGTTTTACTACTAAAACTATTCTATAACAACTTTGTTAGGTTAATTAAATAATTATTATTCATTCATTTTCTGAGTTTGCTTTATCCTCACTAGGGTCACGGGGGGGTCATTGGAGCCTATCCCAGCTACCTATGGGCAAAGGTGGGGTACACCCTGGACATGTTGCCAGTTCATTGCCAGGCTGTCATAGAGACAAACAATCACTCTCACATTCACACCTATGGGCAATTTAGATGAACCGATTAACCTATCAGTGCATGTCTTTGGATGGTGGGAGGAAGCTGGAGTACCCAGAGAGAACCCACACAGACACGGGGAGAACATGCAAACTCCACACAGAAAGGTCTCACCCCCATTCCCATCATTAAATAATTAATGACCTATATTATGTTTCTGGTTTAAGTCTCTCATTCATATTTGACTTGAGTAAACCATCTCCAGTACATACAAATGCAAATATAGACTCAACTGTAAACACTCATGTCTGTTATATACAGTAGGTGTATGTCAAAACACAACTGTGCATGTGCAGCCTATGTAGGTTATGTGGGGAGTGAGGAAGAAGAAATCACACAATTCGCAGTTTTGAGCTTCTAGACCTCATCTGGTTTACTGATAAACAGGCTTGTGCTTTTACCTTATTTTACCTTTTATTACTGTTTACCTTATTATTACCTTTGAGTTATATGAAGTAATTTTTTGATTACCAGCAGCATCAGGGTATGTTTCTGGCAAAAGTCCTGTATTCAAATGCAAATGGGTAAAACTTGTCCAGCACATACAGTATAAAATTCCAATTATATGAACTGGAAATATTCATGTTAATTAAGTATGCCTACCTCAGTATTAGGTTTGCATTTGATGTAGGTTTTATGGCATTCCTAATATACCATAGATTCCTTATTTTTTTGCTGTTGGAATGTAATTTAATAAAGTTGTGAAACAAGAGATGGAAATTTTTCAAAGTCACAGTAATATTTTTTCAAAGGTAACCATCCTGAGCTTCACTGAAACTTGCCACATAATCTTTCATTTTTGACATTTTGTTTCCTTGTTACCTACTATCCACTCTTAAAGACAACCTATAATGTACATTTTCAGCTTCATGTTGTTTTGGGTGTCTACTAGAATAGATTTACATCCTGCAATGTTCATAAATACTTATTGCTCTTCTTATACTGCACCTCTGTTGTCAGCTGGCTCAATTTTTATTTAATATATATTATGCAGTTGCAAAGTTTCATAAAACAGCAATATTTTAAATAAGTATGTTATTATTCACTACATAGAAAGATGATTAACCTATTGCAAACAAAATATCTTTCTCTGCCCATGTATTTTCAGAAAATGTATGTACACATACAGATACACATAAAAATATGAGCAGGGAAATATTTGGACTTTGCTTTTGATTTTTAGGGAAGCTTGATGGGGTGGTAATCCTGTCCTGTGTTTTACATCGGAGGGGTTTCTGGATGACAGGTTTGTTTGGATGTGAACCTCATCGGGTAACCCTGTATACTGTATATTTAGTGTTCTTTTTCAAAGGTGATTTTCTACATGAGCTAAATCATGTACATGTCTAAACTGTGAAGATGGATAATCAAGTCTGTTGTATTTACATTATTTTTGTATTTAAAAAAAATCTACTATATGTCAAGTCTTTTCTCGCTGGCGTTATTACACATTCCAAGTTTGTTGACATCAGTAGGAAAACCTTATACACTGCTTGTCCACAGAATGTTGGTTGGTTGCAGGCTGTTTGTCAAAGCAGACACATACTTTCACTTCGTTGTTATTTTGTTTTATCATTAACCCATAAAGACCCAGTGATACTTTTGTATCAGCTCCCAAATTAATTTTTCTCTCTATTTAACCTTTCTTAAGTGATTTATCACCATTATCATAATATTATCCTCTCCATTTTGCTTTTTTTCAGTAAAAATCTTGTATTTTCCTATATTTATTTTACTAATCATGTACTTCAATCGTCATGCTGAGATTACATTTGAGGGTTATCTTACCAACAGCAGAGAAAACTTGAGAAAAAGTGACTTTTTCAGTAAAATCTATCATTAACTGAACATAAACCAAGTGTGCCCTTCCACTGTCATTGTTCAAACTCCGTGGGTTTTACTGGTGAATCAATGTTGTAGAAGATGATGGTGTTTCCACATTCACTACGGAGCCTCTGAACATCAAAATGGGTCATATCTGATGACCATGAAAAGATGACAAACTGCATTTTACACCAATTATTTACATGGGTTGATAGGATTAGTGGATAAAAAGGTATTAAACATTTTAGATCAATGGATGCTTTTGGTCACTGGTGTTTATTTGGGTCTTTATGGGTTAAAATGCAATTGAATCCAATGAATAGTTAACACTCCCTTGTTATCCACAATTGCACAAAAAATTGCACCTTAACTCTATATAAGTAGATACTGTCTATATGTAAATAGAATGTGTATTGAGTTTATATGTATGTAAAGTTTCTTTGTTTCTTGCTTTACTTACATTTTGTATTATATTGTGTATTTATTATTAACTAAAACACAACAACTATTATTTATTTATTTAGCTACAGTCAAAGATGGACCCATTTTTCGCTTGACTACAGAAATACTACATATTGTAAAGGCTTAGTCAAACAAATACGAAACAGGCGGAACTGTAGAACTTTGGACGTTACTGTTGCCCGGATTGTTTTTACGGGTGCACGTCTAAAGGCGCATTTGTTCCGGTGTCTGTTAGCAGTTAGCTTGATAGCATTTTTGCGCTCATTGAAAGGAGTGCATCAGTTTGTGTGATGGTTCGCTGATATTTGCCACTTTTTATTGAAAACATGGCGCTCTCAATGGAAACGCAGCTCCAGAGCATCTTTGAGGATGTTGTGGTGAATAGAATTTTCATTTACGTAATGCTAAAAAATATATATTAGCTTTTCATAAAACGTCACTGTTGATATTATATATGTCGTTTATTTTCTGAGCTTTGATCGGATTTGCAACTAAATAATGTGACCTAATCAAAACAGTTTATGTCGTAATGCATTTGTGGCTAAATATGAGTGTTTTCCACCAATCCGAAAAGAAAAACAGTCAATAAACAATCATCTGTTTCATGCATTCTGCAGTAGTGAATGCAACTGCATCATTTTAATGATTTGAATTAAAGTCCCTAGTATTTGTACTTGCAGTGTTTGTCTATGACACAGAGGCATTTTCTGGAGTTTTTATAGGAATTTTAACAATAGCTTTCTTCATGCACCGGCACCTTAACAGCACTGCACTTACATTCTTACCAGCTTTTTAACTTAACTTAGAAATTTAAAGATTGGACGTTTTTCTTCACTTTGTCGTTTTTTCATTTTTCTTACAGAAAACTGAGATGATAGAAGAGGCTTTTGCGGGGTAAGATGACTCCATACCCTCTCTTGTAATCTATCAGGCCTTCTTCTAATATGTGTATTAATATAAATGTGTCATATTGCTGTATGAAAAGGGCACTGGCTAATTAGAGAATGTGTTGTGTTTTAGGATGTTTATGGATACACCTGAGGATGAGAGGACTAAACTTATCAGTTGTCTAGGTGCTTTCCGACAGTACTGGGGAACCCTACCACAGGTTTACAAATGCACACAAATGCACACAGTCACAGGCTGATGAAAGGCTGACAGATTTCTTTAACTTCTTGCATTTTCCTTGTTGCTCTACAGGAATCTCATGACCAGTGTGTGCAGTGGATAGTGAGGTTCATACACAGCCAGCACAGTCCCAAAAGAATATCATTCCTCTACGACTGTCTTGCAATGGCTGTGGAGACGAGCCTGTTACCACCAAGGTACACATATTACACAGTTACTCATTCCAGTTATATCTTAGCAGTTGAATAAAGATATATTTATTGCATATTGTTTTTGAGTTTAACTCATTAATTTGAACTGTAATGCTTCTGCTTCTAAATTAAATTATTTACCTATAAGTCTTTTAGGTGTCAGTTACTAAAATGTGCCTGCAAGGATTCTTATAAGATAAAGATATTATTTTATTTATCCCACTGTGGGGAAATTTCACAGTTAAGAGCAGCAACATGCAACAAGCAAATGCAGAGAAAAAGACAGGTAGAGAAACAACACAAATGAGTGAAAAATTAAAAATATAAAAAGAAAAATAGGTGACTGGAGGGGGTCCTCTGTGACAGGGAGGGGGGGCATAGAGAGGTGTGTGAGGAGCAGAGGTGATGGTGGGGATCTGTTGTTCTGGAGAGGTGAAAGGAGGAGGGACATGAAAGGCTGGACCCTGGAGCCAGGACAGAGAGGTGTGTGTGGAGCTGAGGTGTTGATGGTGGTGGTGGGGGGGGCACACTGGAGAGGTGTGAAGAAGGGCCTGAATGAGTGGGGGTCGGAGTCAGGTCAGAGTCAAAACGGTTGAAATGTAAATTCAAGGCCCTCTTCTCATTCAGCAGGGCCTTCAGGTCAGGGGTCACCAAGGGCTTATTGGTGGGAAAACACCATACTGTCTTGGAGGGTACAGTGTTTTCCACAGAAATGTATGTAGTACGTGATGCAGTGGGGGTCATACTGTTGATGTCCTCCCCATGTAAACATATGTCCCAGTCCATGGTGTCAAAACAGTTTCTCAGCCACTCACTTGCCTCCTCTGTCCATACCTTCACAGTTTTCCTCTGTGGAAGCAGCCTTTGTAACACTGGGGTGTAAACGGGAAGCAAATGGATGAGGTTGTGATCAGAGAGGCCGAGAGGTGGTGGTGATGGTGGTGTGTGTGTAGGGGGGTATGCATTCTTGACATTAGCATATAGTAGGTCCAGTGTTTTATTGTCTCTGGTATGGCTGTTGACATACTGTGTGAAGTTAGGGAGAGTGGTAGAGAGGGAGGCATGATTAAAGTCCCTAGAAATTACAATTAGGGCCTGGGGGTGTTGCGTCTGCAGCTTAGACACTTATATGTGCTCACATGCAGCAGCAGCGTTGGCCGTGGGGTGGGGTGCACACAGTTAAAAATAAAGCATGTGAAAACTCCTGCGGGATGTAAAACAGCCACATGCTAACTGTCCATAATAAATTTGTCTTAATCTGCATTAAAGTCATCCTGTTTATGTCTAGGATGGTTTGTGGGGCTCTCATAAGCTCAGACTCTTTGGAGTGGGAGAGGACTCAGTTGTGGGCACTAACTTTCAAACTGATCCGTAAGATCATCGGAGGAGTGGACTATAAGGTTTGTGAAACACCCGGCCTCTCGTACATATTACCATGTGCTGTGAATATTTCATAAGTTATTTAATTATAATTTAAATGTTTTATACATTTTGTAAAAATGTTATTGTTGGAAGTTCATACTGAAACAACAAAAGTCACTCGAAGCATAATTTTTTTTGGAGACAGTTGACAACAGATCAATTTTTTTCTAGATGTTGCAAAGCTTCAATATGTAATTCAGCATTTTCTCCAGACTTCCTATGATGTCACCACATTTTGCCAATGCCTTTGTCTTTCAGCATATTAAAGTGTTTTTATTCTTGTCCTTCTCCCATCTCTAGATGTATCTCAGTCTAAAATGTTTATATGCATTTCAGGGTGTTCGGGACTTGTTGAAAACTATACTGGATAAAATTCAGACCATTCCTACCACTGTCAGTTCAGCTGTAGTCCAACAGCTACTCGCCTCCACGAAGGTATTTGTCTTTCTGTCATACCGAATGAATGTTTGTACAAATAAGTCACCACAAGACAGATTTATTTTCTGTGTATATTTGTGTACATTCCAGGTAGTTGAGTACATCCTAGACAGAAATGCCTGCCTGTTACCAGCATACCTTGCTGTCACAGAAATCAGAAAAATGTATCCAGAGGGTCAGCTGTCACACTGGGTATGTGAATGCTTTTCTTTGTGTGCATGTGCACCGATATAACATGTTTCCAGAGCTGTTCTTCTCTTATTGTCTCCTATTTAATGCTGTTTCTCATTACTGTGAAACCATCCATTTGTGATTACTTTAATATTACATTGTAATACTAATTTACAGTAATTATAACACCACATATTACAGGAGAAGACTAAACCTTAGACTGAAATAATAATACAAACTGAACTAAAGTCAGACATTTTCTAAACTAATTAACTCTTTAAAAACTAGTTAAAACTAAAGTTAAATTGAAAATCAAAAGGCAGAATGAAGTTAAAATAAAAAACAACTTTGTTCCTCTTTGTCTCAAGCTTCTTGGCAGTGTGATATCAGACTTTGTGGACAGTTTCAGACCCACAGCCAGAATCAACTCCATCTGTGGTAAGATGTACATAAACCCACTCCCACTAGAAGCTTATATTCTTCTAAAGACACCAAGTTTTAATTTTCTTCACCTTTTATAGTAGTTGTGTAAAGAGTATAATTTTGCTTATGTGCAACCTGCTTGTAAGTGATGTCTGATATGAATATGAACATGTGCTGCAGGTCGATGTAGCTTGTTGCCAGTAGTGAATAACAGTGGGGCCATCTGTAACTCCTGGAAATTAGATCCCACTTCTCTCTGCTTCCCACTGAGAGGCATGCTGCCATTCGATAAGGTAACATATGCACACACTGCTCACATCTCATGCATGCACATAAACACAAAACAGTATAAATGAGAATGTTATTTTTTATGCAGGACCTTTTTGAGCCGCAGACAGTTTTGCTGCGGTATGTCCTAGAACAGCCATACTCCAGAGAGATGGTCTGCAACATGTTGGGACTCAACAAACAGGTAAATGTTGTTCTTCTTCTCCCCCTTCACACCAGCTCCTCACTCCTGCCCCCTTCACTCTCTTTGTTTATCTTCACCCTTGTTAATTTTGTCTTACCTACTCTGTCTGCATCCTCCCTTTACCTGCTCTCGCTGTTCTTATCTGCCTTCATTTCATTACTTTGTTTTCCCATTTATCATTAATATCTTTCTACTTTATGTTATTTGTGCTCAACTTGTATATTCCCTTTTTGTTCCTTTTTGACCCTCATCCACCCTATTTTTCTCCCTTGACACCACTCTTCTTTCTTGTTGCTCTTGTAATACAGCTATTTAAAACCATATGTAAAGCAAGCCAATGCTGTGAGCTTGACCCATAATGCACTGGTGTTAGTTTGCCCTGTTGGGTTCATGCAGTTTCACCTCAGCCCAGCTCATCAAGCACAGCCACAGACACATTTTGACACGTTTGTCAGTGTCCAGACAAAAAGCAGATCACTGCTGGACAGAATTCTGCATTTCATGTTTTAATACAAACAAACAGTCCAAACCCAGATTATGTGTGTGAATTGGCTGAGTTGATGCTAACTGTGCTGAACAGACAGTGAACAACCTAGCTCCTTAGTCACTACTTTCTCTCCCTGTCTCTCTTTTTTCCCTCTATGTTTCTCTCTGCTTCTTTCTATGTTTCTCTCTCTTTTTTCTCTCTCTTGTCCTCTGGTTGTGTGTTGTGTTTGTCTGTCTCTCTACCATGCGCTCTCTAGACTCTGAACATTGCCCAGGTATGTCGTTGTTCCTCCTCCTGGTCACCTGACCCGCCAACTAACCAGCCCATTGGACGCTTAGCTTTGTAGACATGCTGATGATGTCATCACCGTCCTAGAAATGGGGCACGGGACAAAAAAAGACGATAGAGAAAAGAGAAATGGCACAGAGCTTGAGATGGTCACAGCAGGGCTTTATAGAGATAGACTGAGTAGAGAGACAGTTATGGCCAAATACAGGCAAGAAATGGTGAACAGGTGCTGGTAGATCAAGTCTGGAGCCAAAAGCAGGAAAAAAATGTGAAAATATACACCTGCCTTCTGCAGCTCTCTCCTCTTAATCCAAATTGAAAGAATCAATATAAATATAGATGATGCTGTTTCACCCTTGACCAGTGACACCATAAACAATTGTACATGGAAGCTTTAAGAGGCTGTGAACCAATAGGGTGAGCAGTGGGCAGATGCTGAAACATAAACCACATCTGTATTTAAAGGTAAAATAACCCACTGTCAGACATTTCCTGACTCTGCCTCTTCTGTTCAGTTCAGTTCAGTTTTCTTGTTAAAACTGTTTACAATTCCATTTATTCATCAAAGCAAGTCTTTTCTGATTGTATGCAGTATGTTTGGCTGATATTAGATTGTTTTACAAAATGTTAACACTATGAGTTTGCATATATTTGCTTTCGTGATCCCAATTCAGTTTGATTTTTTAATTATTTCAGTTCACATCAGTTCAGTTACGATGTCCACAGTGACAATGTTAAGCTTGTTTGGATATGAAGGAAAGTCTGAGAATTGTTTCTATTTACCAAAAAAAATGACAAGAACAAAAAAAGTTTACACTAAGAATTGACTCAAATAACTTTTTATGTACCATGATCAACAAGTCCAAATATCTACTTTCTTTTAGTTCACTTGTATAAAGTTTTACTTATCCACACATATTATATAAAATAAATATTAATTAAAAATTAATCAAATGTGCTTACGTTTCTGGACTGTTTCCTTTGTCATCAGGAAACATTGCATTTAGTGAAAGCTAAATAGGTGACATTAAGATTGCCTTTATCTTTAAACCCTGCTGTTGACACTTCAAGTCCTGCTGCCCTGCATGTGTGGATGTAGTCTGGTCCTTGCCTGTCGTTAGCGAGGTCCTCATGTGTCTGATCTGACGCTGCTGCTGTCTGTGGCACTGACCTGGGCAAAACTTCAACACTCACTCACTCACCAGGGCACTCGGTCTGACAGCTTTAGAAACAATACTTTTACACCCTATTCATTTACAATGACCAGATCGGTATCATTTTTATCAGTAAAGTGTAAAGCAGGTCTTGGGCTAGCAGCACATTTTTCTTTGTATGAGATGCAGAGACATTAACATTGAATCAGCAGTGTGTGAAAAGTGACATAAATGTACAACACAAGTTTCACTCATTTTTAAGGTTTGTTCTTTTGGAGCTAATTGACTCAGAATATTCGTCCATATTTTGAAAGTTTTCTCTTGCTTTCAAGCAACAAACAAAAATCAATGTCCTCATGTTACAAAATGTTCCATGTTTTGCCCAGGTTAGCTGATGAGTGATTCTGACTGGACGAGTAAACTTTGACCTGTGTTTTGTGATGTTCACTTCGCCACAGGGCGCTTTGTTTTGGCCTGTTTGAGTTTCTATGAATGTTATTGAACCGCAGTTCTTAATGAAGTTGGAGCGTACGCTACATGTGAACACATGACATTGTTATTGATTGTTTTATATTGGTCTTTTTATGTTGAAGTGATTGATTGGGAGCCCTAGAAAAGAACTACACTTATGGTTTAAGATGAAAATATGTCAGTTTTACAATGGTGGACATGTCCTGGTGTAATTGCTACATAATTATACTCAGAGAAAGTTTGATTTATGGATTAATTCCTGTAAGGGCATAAGCACTGTGAAGAGTAGGTGAAGTTATTTTGGGTGGTTTTCCCATAGTTGTGGCTGGAAAACATAATTCCACATAAAGTTATTATTAATGTAATGACCCATTGGACCTTGTTGTTGTTGGTCATAATCTTTCGGGCAGATTGCTTTGCAGACCAGAGATTTGCTCGTAATTTCTCTTTTCTCAATCTTTATCTCTTTCTTTCTCTCTCTCGCCCTCTTTCTGTTTGCGTGGGCATGAGTGTGCGTCTGTGTGTGTGTGTGTGTTTGTGTGTGTTTGGGTGGACAGGGGAGGAGAAGTTGTATTAAATACCAGTGCACAAAGAGAAATTAAACAGAGCGTTAGTCTCACAGCTCCTCCTCTTTCCTCCCAATCACACTACCTCCTCACCCTCCTAAACCCCGCATGCCTGGATGTTTTCAGCTGTGTAGTGTTTAGTGCCGTGCTGTTGTTCTACTGATCTGTGCCCTGTTGTGGTGTGCCGTGCACTTCCTTGTTATGCTGTGTCACAGTTATGTAAAGAGAAAAAAAAATACTGGGTTATTTAACTCCAGCCTCTGCAGAGATCCTCACTCTTTCTGCTCTGTTGTCACTGGTGGTATAAGTCAAAAATGTTGGGCAGATTTACCAGTGTATAAAAGATCAAACCTTATTTCTACTTTAATCCCGGCGATGTGACTGTTGAAAATCAGTTTAGCTTCGTAGATAATCCTTTCTGACAATATAAGTCAAAATGGTGTCAGATCTGCACTCAGCACATAGCCCATAATAATCCCCTTAGTGTTCATTTAAGACATACTGTGAATGTAGACATGTATTAAACTAATCCAGCAAACATTTTTCCTGTCTGAACTGTCATGATGTTTCAATTTCAGTCAAAGATTAATTGCTTTAAAACTACTATCAGTGAACTTATTTTGCTTTTTTCTGTTCATTTTTTACTATCTGGGGTCAACAAAATAGCTTAAAAACTAATGAATGCTTAGACAGACTTGTTTAATACTCATTTTATACCAAATTTCAGTGCCATTGAAGTCAATATCATCAGTGCATGCTTTACACACTTAAAGCTTTGATGCACTTGACTCATTCATTTTGTATTGTAGTACATGGTTGCTGAAACATATATTTAAAGAATTTATACAGAATATTTTGTCAAAATAACTAGCATCTGTAACAGTAACAGAAGAAGATGAACCATTTGTTGGAACCTGGAAAATAAGTAAAAATGCATTTCTGCTTCCCTTTTGAGCTTTATAAACAAAAACTACATGGTGAAGATATGACAGAAATAATAACTTAAAGCCTGTTGCTGTGAAATACAAAGAAATCACTAATGAGAACGGTTGCCAATTAAAGTCACTCACCTTGAGAAAAATGTGTGGTAACATTGATAACAAATTAAACCATATCAAATGAAATGGGTGCAACTAGAGGACCTCATTAAAAGAAAAGGTGGAGAATAAACGCAGAGTCAGTTCAAAACAGTGACAGTCGTTATGTAATAATTGCAACAGTGCTATTTCCAGTCTCTATCTACTCTGCGGCTTCCCCACTCTGTTATTTTCCTGATTGGGTCTTGATCCATTTTCTACTGTCCTCTCCCTCACCGTCCTTATCAAAAGCTTCCTTCAAATATAGAAAATGTCAACCTTTATGTTTACAACACAAGCACGACTGTGACTCATCCTCCTACCAAGAGGTTCTGTTTAGTTGCTTTTGTATGAATCGGGATAGACTTGAAGTACACTCTCCAAAATGATCAGAAAATACATTTGTGAAAAGCTAAACTGAAGTATAGTCAGATAAACTAGTCTCAGATGACCACATTTTACCAAGAATATGGAAATTGGGAATTGAGTTTGGTGCATTTGTAGGTTTATGTGAATCTGGTATCAGGCCCTGCAGCCCAGACAACAGACGCTAAGGAAGGAGATGAAGTCCTGCAAATACAGAATGAGGGATGCAGGAACATTTAACAGTTCTTGACAGTTGCATCGATGTTGTTGTACATGTGTTGTAATTTAATTATGATTCTCTTATTCTCTCCCTCCCTCTGTCTTTCTGTCTTGCCTCTCCCTTTATTTCCCCCTATTTCCTTCTCTTTCCTGTCTGTACCTTTTTCTGTCTCTGTCATCCGTCCCCCTCTTTTTCACATTTAACCTCCTCTCTCTCTCTCCTACCTGCTATTTCTTTGTCCTGTAACACTTCCCTCCTCCCCCCGCCAGCAAAAGCAGCGCTGCCCGGTGCTGGAGGAGCAGCTGGTGGACCTGGTGGTGTATGCCATGGAGCGCTCAGAGACCGAGGAACACTTTGACGCCGATATCGGAGGAACTAGTCAACTGCTGTGGCAGCACCTGTCCTCCCAGCTCATCTTCTTTGTGTTATTTCAGTTTGCAAGCTTTCCTCACATGGTGTTGTCATTACATCAGAAGGTAAGAGAAAGAAGGTTGAAGGCAGGGAGAGGTAGCAATCCTCCAAATGAAAAAACAATCTTATTTAACCATAAATACCCAAACATCCACTGGCGACCAAAAAGATCTGCTGATTTAAAATTTCAATAAGTGTTGATCCATTAATCTTATGAATACATGTGTAAAACACAGTTTGTCATGTTTTCATGGTCATCAGATATGACCCATTTGGACATTTCAGAGGCTCCGTAGTGAATGTGGAAAACATGGTCATCTTTGACAACATTGATTTATCAGTAAAATGCATGGAGTTGGATCAATGACAGCTGATGGAGACACTTTTTTTATGTTCGATTATTGATATTGTCATGGAAGTTTCTCGCACTCTGGATGCAATTAGAATCAAAACATAAAAGTCACTGAATCTGGGTTAAAGCAAGTATATTTTTACATATGCAAAGATATACTGAGTCAACAGACCACACTTCCAGAGTCTTGCTTGCTGCTGCCTGCATAATACAGACATACAAGGGTTTTTAAACACTGGGTCATCACCACATAAGGTCAATTGTCAGTGGCTAGTTTTACATTTTGCTTATGTCTGCATTCTCTTTTTACAGTGAGGGTGTACTGACCACAGCAGGTGGTATGTTAAAATGAGAACCCTAACATGTAATATATTGCAATTTCTTTGTCAGTATCTTTGCTGAAAAAGACACTTTTCCCCATTTTACTCTGTTTTAAAATAATAACTTTTGAATTAACTCTGAGTTTTCATGAACAGCTAAATTAAATATAGGAAAATACATGATTTACAGGAAAAAAAAATGCAAAATGTAGTGGGTAATATGATAATAAATGGTGATAAATCGCTTAAGAAAGATTAAATGGAGAGAAAAATTGGGGACTGCCACAAAAGTAACACTGGGTCTTTATTGGTTAAAGCCACTTCACAAGAAACAACAGCTATGTATTATAATATATCATTCATTTGAAGTCAGTTGTTTGTTTCTCTCTGTGTAGCTCGCAGGTAGAGGTCTCATTAAAGGAAGGGATCATCTGATGTGGGTCCTACTACAGTTCATATCAGGAAGCATTCAGAAGAACGCCTTAGGAGACTTCTTGCCTGTCATGAAGCTGTTTGACCTACTTTACCCAGAAAAAGAGGTATGTGTCATTGTCAGTAGCAGTACCGAGCGTTCTGTTATGACCCCCATTTGTGAACTGTAATAACAGATGTATGTAATAACAGAGGTAATGCTGTCAAACTCTCTCCAGTGCATTCCTGTTCCTGACATTAATAAGCCCCAGTCCACTCATTCCTTTGCTATGACCTGCATCTGGATCCACCTGAACCGCAAAGCACAGAATGACAACTCTAAACAACAGATTCCCATCCCGCACTCTCTGAAACTACATCATGAGTATGTATCTGTGCACACTGGAAATGACTAAATACCTCAAAAGGGTACATCTTCATTTAAGTAGATATGCTATGTAGTATTTGCAAGAAACTTTGCAGAACAATTCGTCATTTTTGTTCATTTTTAGAGAGGTGTTCCACATAGAACTTTCAAAAGGTGACTGTATGTTCTGTTTATTACAACATAAACAGTTCTAAATAAATAAACAAGCATTTTGGAATCAATTAATGCATGTACACATTGGAACACATATCTGATTAAACTATAAACTGCTGACACACACACACATATAACCTTATTTGTATTTGCAAATAGAATAGAATACAACAGAATACAATAGAATAGAATAGATCTTTACTGTCACTGTCAGAGGAACAATGAAAATCAGTTTAGCAGCAAACACTTAAGTGTAAAAAGACCATAAAAATATCACACAAAATTATGATGAAAAATATTGATCATATACAAAAACTGCGAAGAAATACTAAAATATACAAAGAGCCAACTCAATACTAGAGATAATAGAAATATATACAACATATTAAGGATATACAGGTAGTATAGAATATGTATAAGGTTAAATTAAAAACAAGGTGCGTAAGTTGTGATTTTTGCACTGAGTTAGTGTGAGTACTGCGTTGTCCATTAGACTGGGGGTGGTGGTTATTCAGTCAGTCAGTGTTCAATTTAATGACTATGTGAAATATTGACTGTCATGATCATCCTTGCATCATAACCATGTTTTTCCAAACCACTGTGCTTCTCTTCTTTCGTAGGTTTCTCCAGCAGTCCCTGCGTAACAAGACCCTGGGTATGTCCGACTATAAGATCGCCCTTCTGTGTAACGCCTACAGCACCAACTCTGAGTGCTTCACTCTGCCCATGGGCGTCCTTGTCGAGACAATCTACGGAAACGGATCGATGAAGATCAACCTACCTGGCACCAGTTGTGTGGCTTCGGGATCTGTCACCCCACTGCCCATGAACCTGTTGGATTCTCTCACAGTGCATGCAAAGATGAGGTAGGACATTTGACCTCAATTTGAATGTATTTTTCAAACTATTTCTCCATCTCTTTAAATCTTGATGTGTTTTAATATTATTCAGTCAGTATTGTTATATTCCCAGCTAAAGGGACATACTCTGGGATGGTTATCTATAACAGGGATGTAAAATTAATTTTCTTTCAGGGGTCACATTCAGCCCAATTTGATCTCCAGTGGGCCGGACCAGTAAAATAATAACATAATAGCCTATAAATAATGACAACTCCTAACTTTTCTCTTTGTTTTAGTGCAAAAAAGTAACATTAAATTGTGAAAATTTATATTTACAAACTATCCAAACTAAAAAGATGTGAATAACCTGAAAAAAACTAAAATTTCTTATGAAAAATAAGTGCAACTGGAACAATATTATACCTCAACTTCTCCTTTATACATGCTCATCACTGATCAGATTTACAAAGGCACAGAACATTTAGTAACAGGCAGAATATTGTTAAAATTGCACTTAATTTTCTTTATGCATTTCAGGTTCATATTTGTTCAAGTTATTCACATTTTATGGTTAAAGGAAAGTTTGTAAATGTAAATATTTTAATTTCAAGTTTTTTGTTTTTTTTTTTCTTTTTTTTACAAGAAGAAAAATTTGAACTTGTCATTGTTTATAGGCATAATGCAATAATTTTTTTTTCACATTAAACCAAGAAGAAAATTTGGAGTCATTATGTATAGGTTATTAATATTTTTACTTGAAATCACACTGTTTATTTTGAATACTAACATTTAAAACCAGTGCAACAAGGAAAAACAATATATAAAGAAAAGAAAAACATATTCGAAAAGGAGCGGGATGAAGTTCAACTTTGATACTCCCGCCCCCTCACCGTATTTTTTTTTACTGACCATAAATTCCCTTGTCAGCTCCCCAAAGTAACTTAACAAATCTTATACAAAAATATATCAAAATAAATTCTGCCTAAGCGTGCACAAAACACAAAAATGTTGTACATATCACAAATAAACTGTCCACACTGGTCTGTATGTGGAACCTGAACTGATACCCTTGACTGTTAATATCTTCAGTGTAATTTTTGCACTTAGTAAATTGATCTTACGGGCCTGATTGGAACCTTTAGTGGGCCAGTTTTAGCTCGTGGGCCGCATGTTTGCCACCCCTAATTTATAATATTCTTGGCTTGATAAAATGAAAATTGACATCTTGAAGAATATATGTAGATGTTTATAAAGTGTAAAGGATGAATAAGCCTTTCTCTGTTTGCGTCTCTGTCCAGTTTGATCCACAGCATCGCAACACGGGTTATAAAACTGGCCCACGCGAAATCCCCCCACGCCCTGGCCCCTGCACTGGTGGAGACGTACAGCAGATTGTTGGTGTATATGGAGATTGAGTCATTGGGCATAAAAGGATTCATCAGTGAGTTAGAAAAGCATTGAACTCTTCTCATTTGTATTCATTCACCACCATGTCCACTGGGTTGCACTTGGAACAGATTGACTCAGAACATTTCTGTTAAACACAACTTCTGTGTGGGTTCAGCAGACACAGTCCTGAATAATATTAAATCTATCTTTTCAGGCCAGTTGCTGCCCAATGTGTTTAAGTCTCACGCCTGGGGAATTCTTCACACTTTACTGGAGATGTTCAGCTACAGGATGCACCACATACAGCCTCACTACAGAGTCCAGCTGCTGAGTCATCTGCACAGTCTGGCCGCCGTGCCTCAGACCAACCAGAATCAGCTGCATCTATGGTAACGTTTACACCGCATGCACAAGTGTACAGGCCCTTTACTGTGCAAAACATTCACCTTGAGGGATTAAGAGTTGGGTTTACTGCAGAGCCATTGTGTCTGAGGAGGCTGTGTCTTTTTGTCAGCGTTGAGAGTACGGCTTTGCGGTTGATCACTGCACTGGGGAGTTCTGAAGTGCAGCCCCAGTTCACCCGCTTCCTCAACGATCCAAAGACGGTTCTGTCGGCAGAGTCGGAGGAGCTGAACCGAGCCCTGATCCTCACCCTGGCCAGAGCAACACATGTCACCGGTAACGCTCAGTTTTAATTTACCCCAGTAGGGCTTTCTTCTTTTCCTTTTTCCTGTTCCTGTGGTCTTTATTATAGTCTTCACTTACATTTATTTGTCTATTTTTGCCTATGTGTTGTGTCTGTACAGATTTTTTCACAGGCTCTGACTCCATCCACGGGACTTGGTGTAAAGACATTCTCCAGACCATCATGACCTTCACACCTCACAACTGGGCCTCACATACTCTGTCCTGCTTCCCCGCTCCACTACAGGTGCACCATGGTTGCTCTTTCCAGTTCAAACTCTGACTTTAGGACAGTGTTTTTCAACCTTGGGGTCAGGACCTCACATGGGGTCGCCTGGAATTCAAATGTGGTTGCCTGAAATTTGTATTAATTGATGAAACAAATAAAAATAAATAAAAATTACTAATAAAAAATATATGGTGAGTTGAGAGAGACAATCACAATGCATAAAAGACATGACAAACTGAGTCTGAAACTGAAGCACTGTGGTACTGTTTATCTGTCAAATGTTCAAATTGAAGCACTGTGGTACTGTTTATTTGTCAAATGTTCATTGTGGTCAGTTTCAGATGCTGCAGCTCTTTCATAATTCA
>JAPQRP010000018.1:14039601-14049842 GCA_037367295.1 Apogon hyalosoma
ACACACAGGAGTTAGTACTTGATTGCATAACCATTGTTTTTGATGACTTTTGATGGTCTAATAATTTTTTCCACAGTTGTAGACTATGAGATATTCTACATAATAGACTGATATTTAAAGTGACAATAGGAAATCAAGAATTCACACACATTGTTTGTCTTCATCCTCTCAGAAATACCCGGAGAAGTTGTACTTTGAGGGTCTAGCGGATCAGGTCAACCCTCCCATGCAGCTCCAGCCTCAGTACCTGCCCATCTACTTTGGCAACGTGTGCCTGCGTTTCCTCCCCGTCTTCGACATCGTCATCCATCGCTTCCTGGAACTGCTTCCCGTCTCCAAGTCTCTGGAGACGCTGCTGGATCATCTGGGAGGGCTGTACAAGTTCCACGGTAAGGTGTAGAGCACATGTGTCAAACAACATGCCAAAACTGCCCCGCTAAATGGTCCAGTCCAGCCTGTGGGATGTATTTGTGAAATGCAAAAATTACACAGAAGAGATTAACAATAAATAGTGCCAAAATCATTTAGTTCAGGTTCTACTTACAGACAATATGATCTCTAGTAAAATAATAGCATAATAACCTGTAAACTGCAAAATTTCACATGAACAAACAATCCTTTTACAAAAAAATACAAATTACCTGAACAAATACAGTATGAACAACCTAAAATATTGTAAGAAAAGTTCAATTTTACCAATATTCTGCCTGTTACTAAATGTTTTTTGTATTTGTAGATCCACTGTGATCTGTAAGTTGTAACTTACATGTGTAAATGATAAACCGAGGCAGAGTATTGTTAAAATTGCACTTATTTTTCTGAAGACATTCCAGGTTGTTCATGTTATTCAGATTTTTAAGGAAACTTTGTAGATGTAAGCATTTTCATAATGTAATTTTACTTTTTTTTACTCTTATTATTTTACTGGTCCAGCCCATTTGAGGTCATATTAGGCTGAATGTGGCCCCTGAACTAAAATGAGTTTGACACCCGTGGTTTAGACAGATGATGGTTTCCACGGGTCCTTAAAACGTTTACAATCCAATTATCTGAACTTCTAGGGCTTAAAAGGGCTCTAGGCAGGTCTTCAAAACTGAGTTAATGATGAAATTTACATTTCTTTCATAAAGTTTGATTAAATCCAGACTTGCCTCATGGCGTCTTTAAGGGAAAGAATAATAAATCATAGATCAAATCAGGTTCTTTGCTTCTGTTTTATGTGATTTGGAGTGGGAGATTTTATTACAAAGGACTTTATCTCAGAACATAAGGGCCTGTTCATGCTCAGCCAAAACCAAACATACAAGTGTTAATTAATAACATTCTTAAATTAAATTTGATGTATTGTGCAGAAACACTAAAGAGGTATTTATGTCTGAGGTAAAGAGGGAAGGATGTTTATTCTCGGTTATTATTACTGTGACAATTGAAATAGAGGAATGTTGAATGCAGTGTTGAAACTGTTATTTTTGCAGACTACTGTAGGTGTATTACTTTGTTTGTGTGCAGATCGCCCTGTCACTTACCTGTACAACACCCTCCACTACTATGAGCGGCATCTGAGAGACCGGACCAACCTGAAGAGAAAACTGGTGCATGCCATCATGTCTTCACTGAAGGTATGCAGGGAGGAAGCTTCATTTAACTATAATGTATTTATAGCCTGGATTGCAGGCAGTTATACTCTTTGTTAGTCATTTTATGTCAAATTTATTTGGTTTGGATCATTTGATCAAGGTCTAAGTACTGATTAAGATTGGACAAGTTCCAAAAAAATAGCTAATCTATGACAAATTGACACATTTACGCATTTTTTTACAACACAAAGAGGAAAAATAAACATGTTTTCTGACAAAATTCTTTGGTTAATCAAGACATTCAGCAGCACAATCACAGCTTTTATACTGTAATAGTTTTTTTGTTTTGTTATAGGACAACCGTACCCCAGGATGGTGTTTAAGTGAAACCTATCTGAAGTGTGGCATGAATCCAAGAGAAGACAATGTGTGGACTCCTGATGACACCTACTACTGCAAGCTGATTGGTCGCCTGGTGGACAATATCCTTTCATTAATCTTCCTCTGTTGGCGGATAGATCCATCACTGTGCTCCCTAACGACTTTACTCTGCTGCTAAATAATGAAAAGTGATGCATCTCTGGGGCATTTAACTCGAAGCCAATACTTCTGCTGTCCCTTAATGCCCCTTAACAGCAAATACAAATAAAGGGAAGAGTGATTACTCGTTCATCTTGACTTAATTTAATGCCAGTTGATTTTACTGCTTGCTAAGGTGATGTTAAATGGAGACAACAAAAAGAAAACAAGAGATTCTGCTGGATTTTTTTTCAGCATTTGGCAAGGAGACCATGGTATAAGCATGTTACATAAATATTAAATATAAATATCATACAAAGCAAGAAATAAATGACTTCTAAGTAACATACAGAAATTATTCACAGATAGAGAGGGTGGTTATGATCATAGACAGAAACTAAATATGAAACATTTCACTAGAACAAATTTTAAAAAGATGTGAATTTCATGTTATGGTTTTGTGGAATAGATTGGATCGAAATATCAGAGTGAAAACATCACAGAATTTAAACAGATGTATAAAAACCTAATTTTCCAGAGATATAGTAACAATGAACAGGAGTCCAACAGTAGTAGTTATTTCATTTGTTCTCTTTTTTTTTAATCCAATGACTGAACTATTCTTTATATGGACTGTATACATTAGCTGAATACCCTAGTTATGTAAAATTGGGGTAGGACAATATAAGGTCAGCTTCTTTCTACTCCTGTTTGGGCATAAAGTATTGTTAAAGAGCCACAATGAAATTATTATACATTTGTGTGATATTTGTTTTCTATTTTGGTTGATTTATTTCCATATATTGAAGTGTCCTTTTAAATCTGGAATTTCTTTTGCTTACTTTAGTTCAAAATAACGTCTATCTATATACATACTCCAGTATTGTATAGAACATCCTTCTCTTGTGATGGTATGATCCTTAACTCCATTTCACCGATGGCTGGAAAGTCTCCCGGCCCCTTCCCCAACTGTGACTGGAGGTTCAATGAGTTCCCCAACCCTGCAGCCCATGCCCTACATGTCACCTGTGTGGAGCTGATGGCTCTGGCAGTACCAGGGAAAGAAGTGGGCAACGCCCTGCTCAACGTTGTGTTGAAGAGGTAAACAATGAGATGCACAGTGTGTCACCTCTAAATATTTTATAGCTCTGAGTGTTTTGGAAGGAGCAGCTTATAAAACTGTGTTTTTTGTAAGGATAGATACAGCGTTCTGGGTTGTAACACTCAGTTTCATAGTCCTACTTTTGGATTTGTACTCTGGTGATGTGATTTATTCATGAATTACACAATGTTCCCCCTTCATCTTTTAGCCAACCTCTGGTTCCCAGAGAAAATATCACAGCCTGGATGAACGCCATCGGACTTGTAATCACCGCATTGCCTGTAAGACTGACATCAACACACACAAAACATCATCAACAGTTTTACTTTGCTCAGTGTGATCATGCCCTCCTTGTTGTTTTGCAGGAACCATACTGGATCGTTCTCCATGACCGCATTGTGTCTGTAATTGGCTCTCCAGCGCTAACATCAGAGACGGAGTGGGCCGGCTACCCCTTCGCCCTGCTGGACTTCACAGCCTGCCATCAGAGCTACAGTGAAATGAACTGCAGTTACGTGTTGGCGTTGGCACACGCTGTGTGGCACCATTCGTCCATCGGACAGCTGTCTCTGATTCCCAAGTAAGGCGGGGGGGTCTTTGTCATTTCCTGTGGTTTTACAGTCTTCAAATTACCCACAGGAGTAGTTCTGATTTCTTGTCATCGTAAACTGTAGGTTCCTGTCAGAGATCCTGAAGCCCATCGTCCAGACGGAGTTCCAGTTACTCTACGTGTACCACCTGGTCGGGCCATTTCTGCAGCGCTTCCAGCAGGAGAGAACACGCTGCATGTTGGAGGTACATATCATTACCTTCACAGCATAACTGCCTAAGTCATACACTATATGTGCAGAAGTATTGGGACACGCTGAATTCAGGTGTTTCTTTTCTAACAGGGGTCTGGGATACAAAACAATAAAGACAAATGTCATAATATAGTTGTGTGTTGTGATAAATATCATATAGATTATTAATATTGATGTTTATGTCTCAGACCAGCATGAACAGGGCATCTTACAGCTGTAGACATGATGTGTCCCAATATTTTTGTCCATATAGTTTATAAACATCAATATTTCCTTAAAGTTTAATGGGAGATTTTTCTTCCTAAGTGAGATGTGAAAAAAATAGAAGGGTAGTTGTGGTAGAAAATTATTATTTACATTCAAAGCACAAAAATATTTTAGAAATTTAGAGGTAGAACATTTAAAATCATAGTCATGGATAAAAACAAAAAGAAAACTATGTTGAGAGAAATTAAGTAAAAACCATCTCTGAAGCATTTTGGGAGCAAAGATAACAATTTAAACCAAACTAACCAATGCAGTCATTATATAAAACTATATTATGACATTTGTTTTTGTTGTTTTGTATCCCAGACCCCTGTTAGAAAACAAACACCTGAATTCAACGTGTCCCAATACTTTTGTTCATATAGTGTATGACTAACGCTAATGAAAAGCAAATCTGACCACATAATTTGATAGATTTTGAATGTTCCTGTCATCATAAGTTCTTGTTTAATTGTGTGTTAAGACTGACCAATAGAATCATTTTATAAAAAAAAAAAAGACCAAAAATGGACTTGTTGAACTCCTTGTTTCTGCCCAACAAGGACGGTGTGTGAGATATTTTTGCTCATATATTCTGTTGTTTTTCCAGATCGGCGTGGCCTTCTACGAGATGCTGCAGGCGGTGGACCAGCACTGCCAACACCTCAGCTACATGGACCCCATCTGTGACTTCCTGTACCACATTAAGTACATGTACACAGGAGACAGCGTGAAGGAGCAGGTGGGCTTTTATATTTGAGCATTTATGCTTTCACAGGAAGGGTGAAGGTGACTGGTTTTATGTTTTTAATAACGTGTAGATCCACAGTGAGTTAGTCCTGCACAACAGAGAATACAAAGAAAAATCTGGGAAAAGATCCAGACAAGGACTGAATATGAAAAGCATTTATTCTAGTGGCTAAATCTTTTAGAGTTGACATTTCTTCTTGTTTTGGAGTCACCTGTTGTGGTCACATGATCGCCTCCCATTGGTTGGTGTCGCTGTATAATTGATGCTGCTGAAGACAGTTCTGGGTCAAAACACGTTGGCTTTTTAAATGATTTAGCCAGGAGAATTAAAACTTTAGATTTCCTTCCTCTTGTATAACAGTCTTTCTTTGGTGTGCTGGATCTTTTCTCTGTTGTCTCTGCTTAAGTTTTTACCCACGAGGTAACAATAAACCACGGAAACTAACAAATAAGTAAAAATGTACTTTGATCAGCCACATTTGAGTGGCGTTTAACCACTGGCTGCACATATCCACATTCGGTGTATTACCTGGTCATAAACATATGTCCACTATGCACTTTATTGATACGTATGCACCTCCATCTTACTGAAAAACTCCATTTTACTTTGCACATTTATTCATAATTTATTGTTGCATCTTACTGTTTGATTGTCCACATTTTTTACCAGTTCTCTTTTATACTTCTAATTTTATTACGTATAGTGTGTTTGCTCTTTTATTCTGCTTTTATCCTTAAATTCTATTTTTACCTGCCCCCCAAAAGGGGTATTGTTTTTTTTGTTTTTTTTTTTGTTTCTTTGTTTCTTTGTTTGATTAACACTCTAGCAACAAAAACTATTGGTTGAATTCATACCAAATTGGGTTTATCTATTGCCAGTGACCCAGAATAGATGTGAATACATTTTGAGAAGAACAGATCAAAGTTTCAGTTTTTTATGAATTTTTTAAATCTTTTTTTTTCCCCCATTTACGTGTAGTGGGCAAAATCTCACATGGCTGTAGCAGCAAAACTATAGGTTGAATTCCTACCAAATTGAGTGTATAGATTACCAGTGACTCAGAATAGATGTGCTTACACTTTGGGAAAAGAAGGTCAAAGTTCAAATTTTTTTATGAATTTCTTAAATCTTTTTTCTTCTCCCATTTACTTATAATGGGCTATAAAAAGATCAATTCACTTCCAATTTACTTCAAACTTGGCACATATATAGAAGCAACTGATATGCTGACATCAGCTGGAGTGATGCCAAAATAAGCCACAATATGTGTGAGGGGTGGGGTTTGTTGTGCCTGGCACCACTTGTTACTGTTTGTCATGCTGCTGCTGCTCTACAGTTTCCCAGTTTGGGATCAGTAAAGCATATCTGTCTTCCTACCTAATACCAGCAGTAGATCAGCCAGGTTCCTTAGTACCTCATGCATCCACACTTTCGATGAATACTAACTTTTTAAGTATCTTGAACTCACTGCACCTTGTGGAGACGGCGTTTTCTGTTTCCAATTTTACCCTGAAGTCTGTCACCTCCTGTGCAGCCCAGTCAAGTCCCCGCTGTGACACCAGAGCTAATTGGAGGCGATGAGACTAGCTTTGTCCTTGAGGTGCAGACAAGTGTTAATATATCTTTATTTCTAGTCATTAACCATAAAGTCACAGACTAAGCAGATATGCTCAGACTCCAGTCAGATCAGATTTATGTGCCCGGACATCACAGATCTATTTGCATGAGTTGTTATGGCAACGACATAGGCAGCAAATGCCAGCGCACTGTTTATTTTTTGGTTTGTTTTCTGGCTGTTTTTTCTCCCGTGGATTTCATGTTATTATTGTGTGAGATGCGTAAGCCTCACTAAAATCCATCTTAAAAAAGCAGACATGATGTAAAAGACATAAGGCGACAAAAAAGACCCCGTGAGAGACGGTGAATGCGCGTGGAAGCTCATGTCTTGTCCTGTCTCTTCTAACGCTCAGGTGGAGAAAATCATCATGACTTTGCGTCCGGCCATGAAGCTCCGTCTGCGCTTCATCACACACAGCAGCATGATGGAGATGGCCACGTCTGCCGCCGCCGCCGCCGCCGCCTCCACTTCCACCACAGTCTCATCCTCGTCTTCCTCCGCCTCCACCTCTCAGCCCGCCCCCTCCTCGCTGTCCTCATCCTCCTCCGCCGCCTCACCGTCGTCCTCGCAGCACACACACACTCCGATGTAGACAACCTGTGGAATACCCAGACCGCAGACTAACGAACACGTTTCTGAATTTAAAGGATTGACACGTGTTTGACTCTGTGTATAAATATTTTTCATGTTTGTATAAATCATTATAAAGTGAAACGCCAAAGTTGATTTTATTGCTCAGAACAGTTTCAAGACCAGTTTAAAACAATGGCATTGATGCATTTAATAGATTCTTTGAGGTCGAGGATGTGTTCTGTAGTCACAACTGTCTTTCACCTTTACGACCGCTGACTGCCGCCACAAAACAGCGTTTCTTACTGTCATGATACTTTTTTATGTTTCTGTTTGTAGTCAGGTTTTCTATTGTACATTACCTCATTAATAAAATGATTTTGGTATCTGAGTTAATGTCTGTTTATGAATACTTTATAAATTCATGTTCCTTTCTAGTTTTTTTTTTTTTTGTCACAATCTGACTGAATGGCAACACAGATTTCAGTGACACTTAAATTTCACAAACAATAAATAATTTAATGTATTTAAATAAAATGTGTTCATATAATTACATATTCCAATTTAATATAATCCAGAAAAACACCAGACAGATGTTATAGCGAAGAGTTTGAGTTACTTTCAATTCATGTTGTCTGCCATCATATTGTGAGTTTTTCTTATTTTTCTTATTTTTTTTTTTTTTTTTTTACATTTTCTCGTCGCATGTGATAAAACAGTGGCCTGAGACCAGCAGGGGGAGCCCAACATTACTAGTTGCCCTCAGTGCCCTTCCCCATGTGTGGCTTTATCATAGAGGCAGAGAAAGACATCAGACACCATAGTGAACCTATTCAATTGTTCCCCTGTTTCTCTGCCAACAGCATATCTCTAAAACATCCGAGCACATATCCATTATACTTACTGAAAAGCCAAACTCTGAGCCAAGACCACTTTGGATTTTGGCTGTGAATTGGTTCTGGGATTTTTGCCATTTGCCAATTGGCAATGAAACTAATGACGAGAAATACTCGATTCCAAATCCTAAGGGTACGGTGTATTTGTTGGGTCACTAAATCAAATTATAATTAAAGCAGTGCCTTCTGGGTACTCGGCAAGCTGAACAATGGAAGCAGTGATTAATTAGTGTTTTATGTTAGTTACATTTTAGACTTTTAGTGACTTTTTATATTATACTTGAGATTCATTTCATGCGTTTCCTCTAATTCTGGATAAAATGTGGCTCAGTTATTAGACAACAGCAAATCCAACCCCCTCATCATTAACTGATCAGGTCCTACCCGGGTAGCCGATTGGTGTTTTTACCCTCCTTGATCCTGATGAAACTCTACACTTTGCACAGGGAAAAAAGCATTAAAATGAAGACTACTAATCATTCTTTTTTGCATCCACACACCCACATCTACACTGTTTGAGCTGTGACTGACATCTACATTATGCAAGATGGTAATCACATTAGAGGCTGGAGTATCTCTGGTGATTTCCAGTCAAACTCGGCTCGTAGCTGCTTGTGTCTCCAGAGAAAAGCTGCTCATGTTGAGAAATATTGATTATATATTTCTTGATATCATTATTCCTCCTCATTAAAGTTTCATGCGTACCAGGTCAACCATGACTTAATCATTTCCCGGCACAATGCGGTGTACGCTGGCTGTTTAATCCCATTCTTATGTTTGTGTGACTCATCAAATGATCGCTATAATATGTAGGTCAGTGTATGTGCTGTCAGGGCCTGTGGCTAAAACATTAAAATCTGGACCCTAGATTGAAAGTGGCAGGATGTGGATGCACAGGGAGTTTTCTATCACACTATGGTCGACTAACGCTTCTTTCCATATGTGTGTTTCTGTTCCAGCTCCCAGTTTTGCGTGGGAAGCGCAGATTTATATTTAGCAAAGCTATAGCATTGTGAGGCGATGGACTAGTGTTCAGTGTGAATGAATCATCAGGTTTAATTCAGGATTATGAAATTAGTTTTGCATGTCGTTAGCCTCATAGTATCATTGCTTAAGTCATATTTTTGGCCAAATTGGGATTTTGGCATAAAATGAAGCAGCAGCGTTAGAAGAGGAAAGTTACACAGATACCACTACATGGCCAGTTCTGCTATGAAACTAACAATGTGGGTTTTGTCTTTTATTGATTTATTTTTTATTTATTTAGTCCTAGCCTTGTCACCCCTGTGCTCTCAAACTTGTGATGTACTGTAAAAAAAAAAAAAATGGGGCTGACATTGGTACAAAATACCCCCATAGGAATATTATACATTAGGATTTGTTGAATTCTCAGTTCTGATTCCTTAATAACAGCAATGTGTTTCTCTGTGTCTGTGCTATATACAATTTCAACGACAGAATCTAACTGACTATTTGATTCAGGAGAAGCAACAACATCATTTTCAGATCTGGAACATTGTTATTCAGACACTGGAGGGACTTATTTATTATTTATTCCCCGACATCCACACATTGTTTACCTAGTATTAATACTTGACAGTGTAATCGAATAAAAGAACATCCACATTTTTATCATTTTAATCCTTAGATGTAAAAACATCATCACAAAGAACTACTAAAAGTGACCTCTAAGACAAAGGCCATGGCTGCATGGAGACAAAGAGGGAGAAATGACCTTTCAATGACTGGAAAGGTCACTTTATGTTTATAGTTGCCTTAGGATTTAATGAAGAAAATCTGAGCCCACAGGTCTGCTTCAGGACGTCTTTAATCGTAGTTTTGAGGATTGACGTTAGCGAGGCAGAATGCAACGCCATGATGTAACTCAGCGAAAAGCCTTCTTATAGCTACCATTATGTGATAAGGTTTTGCAGCCCTTGTGGTACTGAACAGCTGTAAGAGTGTCCATCTGTACAGATCTGTCCTGTCAGCAGCATTTACAGACGTCAAATGGATTTAAGTAAAAAAAAAAAAAAGTCCAAAAACAAGCTGGAGACAAGGTAAAAACTGCCTCAAAAACTAATAGATAGATAGATAGATAGATAGATGGATGGATGGATGGATGGATGGATGGATGGATGGATGGATGGATGGATGGA
>JAPQRP010000018.1:14067313-14085877 GCA_037367295.1 Apogon hyalosoma
GTGGCTGTGCTGTGCTGTGGGGGGGGGGTGAGCTTGTTCATATTCCAGTCATGATTTTGTCACCTTACAGCAGAGGCTCTTCACCACAAATAATTGTCCCTCGTTCTACCTCCGCCTGCCCTTCAATTTCTTAAATTTATTATTGTGATAACAGCCGGCATTCAGACCACAGTGTGATTGGAATGATGTCTGCTGAATTTTTATTACTATTACTAAGTTGTTATGTGGATCTGGCATCAAATGTGTGTGTGCTGCAATAGAAAAAAAAGAGTGGGATCTGTAGCCTATTGTAATATGACGCAATTAAGCACATATGTACTTTCTCAGATAAACATGCGTTCAGTGAAGGCAGATGGTATGAACTGAGATGAAAATAGACAGAGAAAAGAGGGTAAAATGGGAAAAAAAAAAAAAAAAGGAGGAGGAGGATATTGTGTCTTGTCAGAGCAGAAGCAGAGTACAACCCTGTGGGCTTCAGAGAGTGAATACACACCGACATTCACACACTGCACGGCAAAGCAGAGGGACAGACACACTTTTATATCAACACAAACCCACTGATTTTCTGTTTGTCAAAGGAAAGAAGCTGATTCGTATCTTAAAGAAAAATCATGTGAATATGTAAGGAATCTGACTACCAGCCACCTTTCACCACGTCCCATAAATAGCAGCTTCTACAAGTCCCTCATTGTAACACTGAGCCAACAAGCTCAACGCTTCAGTTTCTTGATTTGTAGTTGTTATGATGGATTTATGGGGAGGATGTGTGAAAATAACAGCCGTGTGATGATTTCACATGAACAGAGGGAAACAGAAGCTGCGTTTGGTGTTCACCGTGAAATGTACAGACTGATATATACTGATTTATGCTAAATGAAAGTCGATAAAAGTGACACTTCGGTCTCTGAGGATGAAACAAATATGGTCCTATTACCACCTTCATACATATTCATAATAACAGATGATTTGCATTTATGATGAGACGCAGTGGGTCTGAACAACAAACGCCCTCTAATGTCCACTGTCTCTATTGGTGACGCTTCCAGATAAAATCTACATCCCCTGTGCAGGATCATGAGTAAATATTCCTTCAGTTTTTGGAATATTCCCATAGGTGTTGACAGAATCTGTACACTTAACTACCCCCCGATTCCCAAAGGAAATGTGAAATGGAATTTGATGTGACTGTTAAGGTAGAAAAGCTAAACTCTGCCAAGTCTCACATGTGACACGAATGCAGCAGAGCCTCAGCTGCATTCATCCACATTTACCCAGAGATGTGACTCCAGATAAACGCTGCGAATGTGAGACAGATAGCCCACAAATTGTAAGATGACGACTATAAAATGCTGCTATCTGTCCCAGGTTTTTTCAGTCACCTTGGAAACGGCCTCCATCTAGGCTTCGCCTTGTCTCTCCGGTTAAATCACTTTGCCCGATAGTCACTTGTCAAGCTGTTAATTACCAGTGAAAACTAGTGAATCACAGGGACTACATCGCGCAGAGGTCACCTGATGACTAAATCACAGTCATCAGGGATTTGACTTTACTCCATGACATCCAGCAGATTCTCACACTATGAGCAAAGCTGTGAAATGAAAGACTGCAGAGTTTCGTGCTGGTAACACCCTGTGACCTTGTTTCTCAATGCTGTTGTGTAACTGGGCTTGTCATTAGAAAACTCTGAAATGCACACAGCGGTGGAAGGAGCGCACAGACACTTTAAAAGTAAAAGCAGAACAGGTAGAGTGAAGCAATACTGCAGTATGAGTAAAAGTACTTAAAATACAAAGAAGTATCATCAGCAAATTGTACCTTAGAGTATTAAAAGCAGAATGGATCCTTTCAAAGTGTCACATGGTGATAGAATATTTCACTCTCCTGTTTTTATCATTAACTTTGAAATATTAGATATTACTGTTTAATGCCAAGTACAGTAGTTGTATAATACTGTACTTATAATACTGCATTATACGATATAAGGGTTCGTAACCTACATTTTTGTCTAAATTTTCTCAAAACCATAACTGTAATTCCTCTGTGTTCATTTCCTTTGGGCAGCCGTGGCTCAGGAGCTAGAGTCGTCCAATAACTGAAGGGTTGGCGGTTCAAATCCGGCTCTGTCCTAGTTATGTGCTGTTGTGTCCTTGGGCAAGACACGTCACCCTGCACGCCTCCAGCCGCTACTCACACTGGTGTATGAATGTTCGTCGGCGGTGGGACGGGCTGTAGGTGCAAATTGGCAGCCACGCTTCTGTCAGTCTGCCCCAGGGCAGCTGTAGATGCATATGTAGTTTACCACCACCAGAGTGTGAATGTGTGAGTGAATGAATAATGGATCCACTGTACGCGTTAATAGAAAAGCGCTATATAAATCTAATCCATTATTATTATTATTAGTATTATTTACAGTGTGAAATGTCATGTGATGTGACCATCTGTCTGCTGTTTGGAAAATGTCTTTGAAACCTCTATGAAAGTATTGTTTTGTTTAATGTATTTACATTATGGTTAAAATGTATTTTTTATGATTGATATCAGCGTAAGAAGACATTTAAGAAGGTGACAGAGAGCTCAGGCTGCGTTCAGACAGCAGGTCTTAATGCACAATTCGGATTTTTTGGTGAAATCCGATTTTTTTGTGTGCTCGTTCATATTACACATTAAATGTGACTTCTGTCAGTTTTGAGCATGAACTGAATGCAACCCTGAAGTGACCTGCATGTGCAAAAGAGGACCTGACGTAATGCGTGACCACGCAGGCACGCACTGTGTTTACCAAGTTATACCATTTCCAGGCAATCAGAACTACTGTAACATCATTACATGCCACAGTTTTTATGCTGTTTTATGACCGACAAAATTAGTTCTCACTAACACTTGTATAATCAACAAAAAAAAAAATTCCACTCACCAGTTAGCGCTCCAGAAGTGCTTTTGAAAAGAACATCTCTTCATCTATTTCCGTTGTGATGTGAATATATCCGTTGTGTTGTGATTTTTGCGTGCATTGTCTGCTTTTGTCAGTGTTTTGCAAGTTTGGAGTAGGCATGTTGCCGCATCTTTATGTTCCAAATGTCAAACTAATGCCTGCGTTATCGTGAGTTGGGCGTGTTGTGAATTGGGAAGTGTTGTGTTCCCTACCGGCCACCGTAGGTAAAGTTGGATAAATGCGACCTGGCCGTTCAGACTGAAGTTGCATTGCAAAATATCAGATATGTATCGGATTTAGGACCACATATGTAAGTGGCCTGGGTCTGATTTGAAAAAATCAGATTTGTGGCGTTCAAACTGTCTTTAACAGATCAGATACAGGTCACATATGGGCAGAAATATCAGATTTGAGCCACATTTGCCTGCAGTCTGAACGTAGCCTAATAGATCATAAATATAAGCTCATATTTATAAAAACTCAAAAGAAATGCAAAAGCGTTGTCTTTAAACACTTTATGTTAACTATATTAATGTTACAGATGTTAAAGGGGCTGTATGACGTATTTCTCCATTAAAATATATTTTTAAATTACCTAAAATTATCATAAGAGTTTTAAGGAATAAAGAGCTCTGATGCTAGGCCAAAGATGCAAATGTATGGGACTGTACAGATATGAACTGAACAGACTTACACCAACAGAGCTGTGGATTTCTGTGACCACTAGAGGGAGTAGTGAGTCACTGCTGGTGTTAGATCATGAGGAAAACTAACGCCACAGGATCTCTGACCAAAGCATCAGAAAGTGACAAGATGGGATGAGAACCATGAAGAAAGAACTTTTAGAGTAAAACAAAGTGAAAAGGTGATAAAAGCTAGAAGCATTGTTATTATTTTTACCACTGGACACAGCTCTAAATGAAAAAAAAAAAATCTAATTTAAAGCTGAAATCACAGCATTTCTTCTACATGGGTGAGTTTGATTATGAGGCTTATGAAGGTGTAAAGTTATTATCTGATGTTAGTATCTTTGCGAAGTTCATTGTTTCTTGGTCCACGGTTCAGACTAAACCGTGACAGTTCTGACCTTGTATGGACGATCTTTACAGCTCTTTAGTTCAGTTACTGACAACACAAACCATACAGAAAATAGAGCTGATTTATGGTTTTAACTGGTGATATTTTATGTACATAAACAGAGCTAAGCTAACAGAGCTATAATGTAAACTATCAGCTGATGCAGCACATGGAGATTATAAGACACTGTGTTATTTTGACTGACTGTAAAAATGGAAACTTGATACCATTATACAGATGTGTGTAAACAATGAGTTTTATACTTTATGCAGTGAATGATACGTAGCATTGATTCATTAGTGGGTTTGGTCGTCCGAAGTGTGATCTGATACATAACTTCCCCCTGCTTTTGAGAGTTTGGGATATCAATACTACATATACACTTTAAGGGAATGAATTAATTTCAAGATAAGTCATAGTCATACCACATAATAAATCAATAGCAAATACATTTAGATTTTAAAAAAAAAAAAACATACATGAAACCCTATAATTTACACAACATTCCTATAATTTTTGAACAATTGTTATATTCTTTTTTTTTTTTTTTTTTTACTTATTTCCCTTTATGTCAGTGACACATAAACATAACATATGTGTGACTGGGTACCTGAAATGTCAAATAAATGTAGTGGAAAGTATAGTATGTCTATCTGAGATATGGTGGCGTAGATTCAAAAAAGCAGCAGTGTAAATACGTCACTACTGGATATGTAACAGGAAGTAGGACTGACAGTATCTTCTGTTGCACACATCAATATTATTTACTTACCATCTGATTGTAAAGGTCTGCCAGGGAACAGAACAGGGTAAGATGATCCGGTCATTGCTCCTGCTTTAAACCTCCTGAAATGTCAGCAGGAGGAAGCGGAAGGCCATAATCATTTGTCAAACATCTCATTATGTTTGATGTCGATTAAATGACTTTTATGCTGTTTGCTGGGAATGTTATCATTGTTTATGTGTTGATATTTAGATGTGAAACAGCTCATGGATCTTCAGCTTGATGCCTCATTCTCCACCTATCTGCCCCCTGCTGGTCATTAGGAGCCATGACACTGCATACAAAGACTGCATTTACATAAGTTTGTGACTTATTTACTCAGCTGTCATTATAACTGCTCAGACATGGTTGATGAAGCCGATGTGGGTGAAAGTGGGTGGAGCTGCTGAGGTCACATGACTCCTTAGAGCAATTAACTGAACCAAAGGTGTCATTTGTCCTGATATAACGAGCAAAAATGAGGGGGAAGTCAGTCAAACTCACACACACAATGCAAGACAGTTAATTATCCACAGTGAAGTCAGCTATGTGTGTGTGTGTGTGTGTGTGTGTGTGTGTGTGTGTGTGTGCATGTGTGGGCAGTATAAAGTCACTAAAGTCCATCTACCGCTAAAAATGAAAGGTGATTAAAGATTAAAACTAAAGAGGTAGAGAAATGTCAACGTAGCAGTCTGTACAGGCCCACACAGTCTTATCGAGGATTTTATCGACACACTAAGTGTAGGTGGAACCCCAGTATGAGGGGCCTGGATGTGATTTGCATAGTGATGATTAACAGTAGTTTACAGGTTACGGGCTTTGCTTTTGGCTCGACTCAGTTATCATTTCATTCATTAGGTTATATTCTGTTTGTAATGGATGTTTCATACCAAAGCCAAACAGCCACTGGTGACCAAAATCATCTACCGATTTAAAACGTTCAATAACTTCTGAACCACCAGACGTGTCAATATGTTGAAATATTTCAGGTAAAATACAGTTATTCGTTTTTTCATGGTCATCAGATATGACCAATTTGGATGCTCCGTAGTTACCGTGGAAACTCCGTTATCTTCTATAACATTGATTCAGCTGGATCAATGACAGTGGATGGACACACTGGGTTTATGTTCAGTTAATGATATATTTTGCTGAAAAACTCACTTTTTCTTCAGTTTTCTCCATTTTGATATAAAAACCTTTGAGTTCACTATGAGCTTTAATGAACATGTACACAATCAGTTGAATAAATAAAGGAAAATACCTGATTTTCACTGTAAAAAAATGTTAAATTACAGAAGATAATATTATAATAAATGGTGATAAATCACTTAAGAAAGGTTAAATAGAGAGAGACATTCATTTAGGACTACTGGGTCTTTATGGGTTAAACACTAACCATCGCACTGCAAAGTAGACAGTCACAGATCACATCCACCACATGGAATAATTCCACTGTACTGTGAGTATGCAGTGGGACAGGGATTCCTTCACTATGTTATAAATTAATTCCTTCCAAGGGCATCAAAGATACGGCACGCGGGCCAAAACCGGCCATCCAGAAGGGCTGAATCCAGCTCACGGGATGAATTCACAAAGTGCAAAATTACACAGAAGACACTGACAGTCAATGATGTCGCTGAGTCTTGACAAGTTGTTTTGATCATAAAGTTAAATACTATATTTTATAGGTCCGGATGCCTTTCACTACATGTGTATTTGTAGATCCACTGTGATCTGTAGGTTGTAATTAATCAATTAATCAATCCCTTTATTTGTCGCCAATGGGGCTGTGCACCAGTGGGAGCAACACACAAATACACATCAATCGAACAAATACATAAATACATAATAAAATAAATATATTCAGTCAGTAAGGACAAACATATAGATAAAAAGTATAAAACCACAGGATTTCAAACCAATAAAAACAAAGACAGAGGGCTAAAAACAACACTACAGGTAGACTAGCTTTTTCTCCTGGAGTTTAGTAGGGCAATAGTTGAAGGTACAAAAGAATGTTTGTATCTGTTAGTTTTAACAATTGGAAGTCTGAGAAGTGAACCAGATAGAGGAAACTGAAACTGCTCATGGAGAGGATGAGAGCAATCAAGCAAGATGGATTCTGTTTCCTTACACAACTGTTTGTTGTGAAGTGTAATGTACATGTGTAAATGTTAAGCTGAGGCTTAATATTGATAAAATTGCATGTATTTTTCTTTAGAAATAAAAATAATAATAATAATAATAATAATAATAATAATAATGGATTAGATTTCTATAGTGCTTTTCAAGGCACCTAAAGCATTTTACATTATTGATCCATTATTCATTCGCTCTCACATTCTCCCTCTGGTGGTGGTAAACTACATATGTAGACACAGTTGCCCTGGGGCAGGCTGATGGAAGCGTGGTTGCCAATTTGCACCAAATGTCACCACCAAACATTCATACACCAGCGTGAGTGACACTGGAGAGAAGGAGGGTAAAGTGTCTTGCCCAATAACACAATGACTAGGACAGAGGGGGATTTGAACTGCCAACCCATCAGTTATTAGACAACCCGCTCTACCTCCCGAGCCATGGCCGCCCCATAAAGAAATGTCAGGTTGTTCGTGGTTGTTCAGGTTATTCACATTTTTTGTGAAAAGATCACTTGAAAATGTAAACATTTTTGTAATGTTTTGTAACATTTTTGACTGACAGAAGCACAGCCGCCAGTTTGCACCTACAGCCCCTCCCACCACTGACGATCATTCATACACCAGTGTGAGTAGCAGCTGGAGGCATGGAGGGTGAAGTGTCTTGCCCAAGGACACAACAGCACATGACTGGGACGGAGCAGGATTCGAACCACCAACCCTTCGGTTATTGGACGACCCGCTCTACCTCCTGAGCCATGGCCACCCCAATTATTTATCAATTCTAAATTATCTGAGCTAAAATGAGTTCAAGGGTGTTGTGAAGTTACTTGTGAAGTTATTTCCAGCGGATGCAAGTTTAGTGTCAGTGCTGTCGATTCTACGAACAGACTGAAAATGAACACGTCTGATATGGAAAAGAAGTCTGACTGGACGTAAAGTGTGAGTAATATGAGGGTTTAAGAGCATTCTGTTATATAATTGAATTTCAAGACAGTGAAAAAGCTTTGTGTCTGAAAATAAAGTGGTTTTTTTTTTCATTGGTCAAGAATGCTTTTCATTAGAAAAGTAATCTAATTTCATGAAAATACATGTAATTTAGATGTATTACGTTGAACTTGTGTAAAGTCTGGAAGTCTGATCAAGCAAAAATGCATTGATCCTGTTGGCAGATTATGGTTAAGAGAAGACAGTTTGGTTATATTTAAGAATATTTAGATTTGTTTTTGCAGAACATTTACCAGGTGAACTGAACTGAATACAATCTCAGAAGGTGACATTTAGTTTCTTTTCTTTGTAGGATACATGTTTTTCTTTACAGTTCGTCTACTTATGTTTGAGGACTGACAAATGAACATTTATTTAACGGATAACATGTTGTCTTATAAATTGCATATGGGTGTTTTCTATATAAATGACAAAACTCTACCTGAACCCATAAAATCCCAAACATCCACCACAGACCAAAAGCATCCACTGATCTAAACTGTTTAATACCTGTTGATCCACTAATCCTATCAATACATGTAAATAATTGATGTAAAATGCAGTTTATCGTCTTTTCATGGTCATCAGATATGACCCATTTGGACGTTCAGAGGCTCCATAGTTACCATGGAAACGCTGTCATCTTCTACAGCATTGATTCACCAGTAAAACCCATGGAGTTGGATCAATGACAGTGGATGGACACACTGGGTTTAATGATATCGTTACTGGAAAGGTAACTTTTTTTTCCCAGTTTACTTTGTTTCTGATACAATAACCCTCAACTTTAATCTGAGTTTTTTGGAAAATCTATATGATCTGTAAATGAAATATAAGAAACATATTTAATTTTCACTGAAAAAATTGCTAAATACAGAGGACAATATTATAATAAATGACGATAAATCACTTACGAAAGGTTAAATAGAGAGATTAAAGTTAATTAGGGAACTGCTACAAAAGTTACACTGAGTCTTTATGGGTTAATGATATATTTTACTGCACGCATCGCTTTTTCTTCAGTTTTTCTCTGTTTTTAGCAAAATAACCCTCAACTTTAATCTGAGTTTTTATAGACATCTACATTATCAGTAAATTAAATATAGGAAAATACCTGATTTTCACTTAATAATGCAAAATACCGAGCATAAAATTTGAATAAATGGTGATGAATCAATTAACGAAGGATGAAAATAGAGAAAAAATTAATTTGGGAACTGCCACAAAAATAGTACTGGGTCTTTATGGGTTAAAGCCACACAGCTATGTATTTTAAGGTGCTCTTCCTTAGAGACAAAAAGCAACCATTATGCATCCATCGGACTTTCAGTGAGCATTTTTACATGTACTGTTGTTCCGTATTTGACAGTAATCTGAAATGTACAGGTGTCGTGTAAACGGCGTGTTGTGTTTTGATTATTACCCGCCGCCGTGGACACACAGTCAGTGATGTTTGTGGTCATGTTCATACCATAACTCAACACCACAGAGAAAACCATCAAAGCTCAGCAGTAAAGTTCAACACCACCACATAATGTTGTCATTGCTGACCGTGATCTGCCCTAGTTGCCCATAAATTTTCAGGGTTAACGGATCAGAGTTCAAGGTCACATGATCCCATTAGTTTAAAGCCCCATATAATTTCCAACCCAGATACAGTATTCTATCCTCCTGTAGTGACTCACGCTCACATGCTCAAAACAGTTGAACTTCTTTTGTACCTTTCTATTTATAAGTATAGAAATACATATTGTGCGTCATGTTTCAGAAAATAGAATTACAGTTAATAAAAACCTCATATAAATGGTAATTGAGTTAGATATTCTAGTCAGATACCAGGTCGTGGTCAGCATCTCTTCAGAACACAGTCCAGTCTTTCTCTCAATGCAGCATTTTCCAGTTCAAATAAGCAGCACATGCAGATATTAATCCAGTTTTATGAGAATTCTTTTTTGACGTGCATAAAGTGCATTCAGAAAATTCATCTGATTTGCAGGTTTTATTGCACTCAGCCCCTATTTACAGTCAGCTGGAGTAAGGACACAGATCCTCTGGTAGAAACACCCAGACCGTTAAACATCATCTATATGAAAAAGGAAAGGATCGTATTTATGGATATGAGCAAATATCAAGAGGATAATGTTTTCAGGAAGGTGTGTGGAGGAAAAAAACAAACAGGGCTGTGTTCAAGCAGTGGAAAAGACATAATTGTCAATAGGATGTGCACGGCTGCATGTAAATAGCAATATTAGTAAATTATTCATTTTCATTTGACTGTAAACAGCTTGGTCGAAATTTCATCTTTTCAGAATAAGGGCAAACGGAATATTTTGTGCATATAAACATAGTGTGTAAGCTGGTACTTCACGTGCTTATTCAGATGCTGCTTTGTGTGTCTTGTATGGACGCAAACGAGTTATTTCTACAAAACCTTGACAAGTTTGGAAAGACTTTTTGCTTTTGCAATAAATGGATTTTACTGCTTTCCCAGTTTAAGTGCGATTAGCCTATATTTTCAAAAATAGTGCAAAAGCAAGAGAAAAACACTCTTCCATAAAGACTCCTAGTATTAAATAAAATATCGGGCATTTAAATACTTGAATCAAATATTCCAAGTGTTTTTGTAACTATATTACATTTTGCTTTAAAGCGAACATTTAGACCTTGACGTTGATCTGTTGGAAACGGCAACAGCAAGAGTTGAGAATCTGAGCAACCGTTTACCCTGCGGCAGGCTCTGATTATTATCCTAAACCCTAATTAATCACATAATCATTATCAGCATCAGAGTTATTATTGTAAATCATTGCTTCATGGTACAAATAGTTCAACTTTGTTTTGATATTTTAGTTCTTTCCCAGTGGTCGATCATGACATATTTAGTATCAGTGAATTCCTTTTGATCCCAGGATTGTGAAGGTACCACGACCCCAAAAACCGAATGCAACACAGCTCAAAAACTTGAAATGTTAACGGCAAATGATCTACCATCATTTTACAGAGGGTTAGAATTGGTCGAATGAAACAGAGGAGGTAAATATTTCCAATTTTATGGCCATAAAGAAGGATGAATAAGTCTGTGGCCTACTGTTGATGCATTTGAGTCAGATTTAACGCTTGATCTTGAAAAGGGCTGTCTGATGATTATCACTTAATTCAATGCATGAACTACAAAAAAAAAAAAAGCATTCACAGGGATGGGATCATAAGATACAGAGCAGAATGAGTTCACAGTAAGACAGAAGGAAACGGAAACACCATGACTCATGTGCCTTTGTAGTTATACCCTGCACGCTATATATGTTTGTTACGCAATAAACCATTTTTTTTCCATACTTTCTTTTTTTACAACACATTTCCAACAGTAGCTAATGATTTTATTTTTAACATAAGTGAAGTCTGGCCATTTGACTTTTATTATGCTGCCAATTAGGCATTTTCTCAATACAGAGCACAAACTAAGACTATATTTATCATCTTTGTCTTATATTATGGGAAAATATACATGATCAAATGAGCATCGGGGCCTGCCAAGATAGGGCCCGTACTTTGGCGCTCTGGTCCTCGCTGTGGAAATGCTCTGACCCGGTCTTCAGCCTTACAACATGGTCCTGGTCAAAGTCACTCAGTTCCCTACGTTGCTTATTCCAACACATCACCTTCGAGGACTAAGGCCCAATCCCAGTTCACCCCTTGGCCCTTCCCCTTACCCCTCCATTTTGAAGGGGTAGGGGTGTCTTGATTCTCGATGAGCTGGAGGGGAAGGGCTAAGGGGGAGGGCCTTGAAACGGAGATTTTCCAAGACCACACTACAAACGGAGGGGTATGAGAAATCTCCCATAATTCAGTTCGAATCATCGGCAAGATGGAGGTAAACACAGCAAAAAAAGTGCAGCAGTTTGATGAAAGAAACACACAAATGTACGTATTTTCTTCATAGACTGCTTAATCGTTTGATCGACCGTTTAATGCCGTTTCAGTGTACTACTGATCGCGTTTCTGCGGTTTGCGGTTCGTCGCTGCAGAAAGACGCTCGAAGCCCATGCAACGGAGACGTTTACAGCTGCTGACGACATGATGAATTCTTTCGCAAAGTTTTCACATCTGTTTATAGCGGCATCGATGACTGCTGGTGACGTAACAGGTCTTGAAAGGTTGTCCCATTTCACAGGAGAATGTTTCAACCCCTAACCTTTGCAACTCCATTTCAAGGGGTAGTACCAAGTGCAAGAGCCAAGGGGGATGTAAGGGGTGAATTGGGATTGGGCCTTTATATATTCAACCCAATGAAAGGTATCACTGTAATGAAATAATCAATATTAGCGTATATGTTGTGTTGATCAGTATATACTTCAGTGCTATTGAAATATATGGGCACAATAATAACCTGTTATCTGATACTTAACGCATAAAGACCCAGTGCTATTTTTGTGTCACTTCCCAAATGTATTTTTTTCTATTTTAACCTTTCTTATCACCATTTATTCAAATATTCTCCTCTGTATTTGGCTTTTTTCAGTGAAAATCACTTATTTTACTGTATTTAATTCACTGATCACATATATGTTCATAAAAAGCTCAAATTAAAGTTGAGGGTTATTATATCAAAAACAGGGAAAAGTGACTTTTTCAGCAAAATCTATCATTAACTGAACATAAACCAAGTGTCTCCATCCACTGTCACTGATCAAACCCTATGGGTTTTACTGCTGAATCAATGTTGTAGAAGATGACGGTGTTTCCACGGTTACTACGGAGCCTCTGAACATCCAAATGGGTCATATCTGATGACCATGAAAAGACGACAAACTGCATTTTACACCAATTATTTACATGTACTGATAGGATTAGTGGATCAACAGGTATTAAGCATTTTAGGTCAGTAGATGTTTTTGGTCGTCGGTAGCTGTTTGGGTGTTTACGGGTTAATGACTGAACACAGTATATGACACACACTTTACACAAACCAAAAGGATGAGACCAAGAGAAGGAAATTTGTTTCGAATCTCATATCCTGTTTTATTGTTCAAATATGGCAGAACAAGATATACAACACAGTACAAACAACACACCCACACAGTCAGAGACACACAGACAAATTGGAAGGATGGACGCAAAAACACACATCTGTACTGATGTTCACACACCCGCACACACACACACGCACAGTTTTTATGATTGATAGAGACAGGAATCGCTGCTCAAACATCCCACACACACACAGATAAAACACACAGGCCAACAGGACAACTTGTGTATTAAAGGGGATTTTTAAGGAGATTAAGGATCCGGTGACAATAAAAGATCAAAACAAAAATATTCAAAGTCCACCTTAAGACGGAATCCTTCTTTGTTACTGATGTTTCAATGAGTCCACAGTGACGGTGGATTTCACAGAAAAGAGAGCAGATATTCCAGCCCACACCTGTTAACACTACAGGGAAACACACCTCATATGGCTGAAAATCTGCTCCGGTGCATGGACACATTTCTATTTTCCGAAGAAACCAGGTCAGTTCTGTTTTAGGGTGGATTTTGTTTTTTTCTTTTTACATTTTCTTAAGAATCTCTCTCTGAAGCCACAGCCAACACATTTAAGAGACTTTGGCAAATCTCACAGGATTTATGTTCATGTTTAGTGTCACATCACTGAAGACTGTAGCTTTTTTACACACAAGTAACATTCGGAGGCGTGAACGTGTTTTTCTCTGCGCCCACCGGCTGAGTCATTGTCACACAAAAAAATGACCCAAATTGGATGAAAATGTTACCTGTGTGTTGTCACCTTTAAGCACTTACAGGAAAAAAAAAAAAAAAACACACATAGAAAAAAAAAATCAGTTTGTTTTAGTGACTGAAGGCCACTTTGAACAGAGGTGATTCCATTTAACAGCATCTAGAGATTTACCTGCTGTCTGAAAATTGAAATAAAAGACAATAATAAAACGGAAATTCTCAACTTTGTGCTTTTTCTCCTTCAACTACAGTGAGCGAGTGGTAAAAAAAAAAATCAATTATCTTTTCTTTTTTTTTTGCTTTCGTTTCATCAAAATACAACTGGGACGCCAGCGAATCTGCTGCAGCAGCAAAGCAAATAAGAGTTAAAAAGGATAAAAGAAAATGTTTAATAAGAGTACATAAATCAGCTTGATCTTTACTGTTGCCTTATTATCATTTTCATGCCGTCTGTTGAAAACCTAATGATTCACAAGTCACAAGTCATGTTCCTTTCTTTTTTTTCTTTTTAAGTCAGACAATGTGCCTTAATTTCTTGGTTAGTTTCTAATCGGCCTGAATGGATTTCATGAGCTGTGGGGTCAAACTCTGCACACGGAGGCTAATTTCTTTTTGAAGTTTATGAAAACGAAAAATGAATGGAAGACGCTGAAAATGAAGAGCTGGAGGGTTTCAGCCGACAGCAGCGATTGTCTGAGTTAACCTCGCTAACCTCAGCGTCGCCATTAGAATAACTGGGTCCGCCGGCTGCTCGGCTTCAAGTGATTTTTTTTTTTTTCTAAACAAGCAGTACTGCAGATAAAACTCATCAGATCAGCTTTAAAACGCCAAACTAACAGTGAGCCTCAAACATTCTTCTTTCAGACTTTAAGACTGCACAAACTCCAAACAGCTCCGCTGGATGACACGGAAAATAACACAGCTCTGTGGCCTTTTGTAAATTCATTCAACTGAGGAAAAAAAAAAAAAAAAAGCAATGGCAACACAGTCAATGAAACACAACGCAATTATTAAATCCATCCAGATTTGATCAGACAAGAGGTTGAATTCAGAGGAGAACATTTGCAACCCCTGTATCACATCCAAATTGGACAGATTTCCAGGAAGGAGCACTGGAGGATTTGGCATTAACAGAGAAAAACTAACTTCTTGGCAGCTGATAGTGTTTTCTAGCAGTGGTTTTAGTATTAATATTCATGCATTCATGCTAAAGAGATCATTTAGATTCTCCAATCTGACAAAAAAAAAAAAACACTTTTGCAAGTATAGCGTTAAAGGAATATCAGACCACGGGCATGACTTCGTTTGTGTTTTAAAGTATTAATTCATAGCTTATTTTACTAGTTAATCTTAACTTAATGATTGTCTCGGTGCTTCGTCAGCAGAAGACAGATGGTTAATACAACAAACAGAACTGAAGGATATCTGGGCTCAGACCACTTTCCATAAATAGTGAAGACAAAACTGCAGTTTGGAGACAAATGTCCTGCAGGGGAAAAAATCAAGTGTTAGTGGAAGTTTAGAGATATATTTCAAATAGTGGATAAATTGAAAGTGCTTTTAACCCAGACTCATTACTAACTAGTGCTGGTTAAACAAAAAGTAGACACAAAGACCAGCAAACTATCTGAATCCAACCAATCACAACTCAGCTCTGTTCACAGCCACAAGCACGAGCAGATGAGCGCGCTTTTGTCCGTTCAGACATCGATGAAAAAAAAAAAAAAACAACCCTCAAAAGTCAACAAAAACAGTAAAAATGTCTTCACCTAAAACAACTGAGTGAAGGTTAGAGGAGGAAGAGTTGCAGTCGATTAGAGATCAAACTTCCAACACACTTATCTTATGGTCGAAGGGCAGTTTGTGAGTGACAGGTCACAGTGAACCCTACGTGGGCGTGTCTATGTAGAGGAGTGTTTCACGTGTGTGCAAGTGGGCTGGACGTGCACAAACGCAGATGCAGAGCTGCGTGACGTTTGAGGGAAAATGTTCTCGTTGTTAGTTGTTGGACGGTCACCTAGCGTTGATCTTAAGCTACATCATCTATTTAACTAGCGCTGTGTCGAGCTAGGTTACGTGGGCTGATAGCGCGACTGGCTCGCCGCTGTGGTCGCTCGGTGGGTTATCGAGTCAGCGGACTGGGCTGACTGGTTGGCTGGTTCAGGCTTCGTGCCCAGGGCTTACACACTCTTCTCCTGGTTGGCCGGGCCTAGCGGATGTTCTCTCTGGGCGGCTGGTTTTTCAGTCTCTGCGCTGTGCTCCGATGATGTCACTTCCTGTTGTCTGTGGTGGAGTTCGCTGTAGTGTCTGTCTTTGTTGCACTTTCCTCAGTGTTTCCCGGGGGCTGCGCTGCCGTGGCTTTCGGCCCACCCCCATTTTGAAGTGTTTCCTGTTTGTACTGTTGCAAGGCGCGATTGACGGCGTCCTCGACCAGTCGTTTGCTGACCCTCAGAAGCTCCGCCTCATCGGGCTCAGACCGGCGACGTCCACCTGGGTACGACATAAGCGCGTTCAAAATGCAGAAAATATTTTATGTAAAAACACCAACATATGAGTGAAAAACATGACACAGGGCATGAATGTGAGGCTTTAAAATATCCTGATTTTGATCACATTACAATTTCAGGAACATGAATAAGCGCTTACCCCAGATTTGAGAAAAAAACTAGTGCTAGTGAAAGTATTCTGATGGAAACTGGGATGTTTTTGCATGTGTACATCTGATCCTGGTTTCTGACCACTGCTGACCATCTCTGCAGGTGCACAAACAATAAGAGCAAGGAAAGAGTTTTGGCTTTCAGTGTTTACAGAATTAAATATCCTTGGCACTTCGGGTGGGAAAAAAAGCATAAAAAGTCTGAGATTCCAGTCTGTAGTCTACAGGCTACAGAATGGTGGTTTCCCAACAGGTACAGTGAAGCGAGAGATCCAACAGGCCAGCAATTACAGAAATGTCAGGACAAATGATCTGGTTTGTGTTGTAAACATCACAGGCGTCTGCACAAAACAGCCTTCAGTAATTAGTAACCAGGATAATAGTATTTATCATGATATGAATAATCTGATTTCTTTGTGTTCCAAAATGGAATCAAAACCAGGACAAGCCTCATAATTGTGTTCCTGCTGCGCATGTGAACACAATCATATTCACATTTTAAAGCTCCGCATGGAATTTCAGCTCAGCTCTAAACCTCTTAATGTGGTTCCTGGGACTAATTCTTATGCCAAGAAGGAAAGCAGGACTTTTTATCCAATGATAATAAATGAGTATATACATGAGAATCTAAAAATAAGATACCAGAAGGATCCGCCCCACAAAAGAGTAAATGCCTTTTCTCTGTTGTAGTGTGTACATATGAATTTAATTTACCTCCTGATGTGACTGACAAATTATCTAATTTACCAGACTGCTGCTGCTTATGCTTTAGCTGCACACAAAATGGCAGATATTAAAATACAAGGACAGTTGTACACAGGAAAAAAAAAAAAACAACAAAACACTAAAAATGTAAGATGAGCAGGATCTCAATAATTCACGGTGAAAGACTGTTTGGAAGGGAGGCTGTGAGACGGACCCTAATAGAGAACCATCCAACCGTCTTGTCAGTCTGTCTGACACACACAAAGATTACTGCAGTGGTTCAAAAGCACACTGTGGTCGCCTCAGCGTTTGATTACCAAGGCCAAGCAGAAAATCCCAGAGCTAATGTGTTATCCCACGGCATCCCAAAGAGCCCACAGGCCTGTTTACACTTCAAAACACTATTGTTTATGACGTACAGATACAAGGGAATTAGCCCGAGCGAAGACGCACAAAGAAAAACAGAGCTCTGAAAGTGTCCTATCCTTCGCTTTGGTGTGTTATCTGTTTGGAAAATATCGTTTGACATATGCATTTGATAATGTGTAAATGTATTTTCACACTACAGGCTGATTGTCTCAACACCATATCATGCTTCTGTCGTTCAAGTGTTTTGATAGGCTGACACACACACATACAAACACACACACACACACACCACTGGAATAAATTAAAGTGAGTGTGCATGTCACTGCTACACACACTTGCCCACCACCGGCAGCAGCAGCAGCAGCTTGGTGCTTTTGTTGACATTATGTACCCAATGGATTTGGGTTATTTATACCAAATATTCTGCCTGCTAACCTCCAGCCAAATACAGTACGGGATTTGTAAGCGCTGGCACTGTGTGTGCTCTACACTCGTACGATTATGCTCACCATGTGTTCTTATGAGCTTCAGTTTCTTTTCTTTTATGCTAAATTGATTTGAACGTAACATGGTGCTCAGTTGTACATTAATGGTTTATCGAGTTGTGCTTCCTGAGGGGCCTCGCTGCTGCTGCACTGAGATGCTATTTGATTACCTGGGGTCTGCCTGTCTGTTTTGAGCGACTTGAACCTTTGGGTATGATTTGATAAGGTATTTTTACCCGCAGGACTGCAGCTGGCTGAACTGCTCTCTAACTGCGTTTCCTGATAAAGTGTATGTGGCGTTAACGATCAGACAGTGTTTGGGTTCACTGAGCTCACGCCCCAGTCTGTTCTAATCAAGGTTCCCACTCTTTCCCTGAAATTATTTTCCAGGACTTTTCCACGACATTTTCAGCCGCGACAGAAACAAGTTATCACGTCATACACTAATCCACCCCCCCCAAAAAAAAATTCTTTGGAAGTGTTCTTTTCTACAGTTCTAACTTGCATTTACTCAGGTTGTTTATATGTTTATTACTCAGACATTTGATGCACAGTCTATAGCTATAATTTATCTATGAAAAATAATTCTATCAAATGTATCATAGAATAATCCAAACACACCCACAGATGACAGTGTAGTACTTCATTAGCCTGACAAACTGGAGTCTCTCCTGCACTTGCTCTACAAATATTTGTATATTTTCAATAAATCA
>JAPQRP010000018.1:14086496-14098638 GCA_037367295.1 Apogon hyalosoma
ATTTTCCATATGTTTTCCATGACTGGAAAATTGGTCAATCATTTTCCAGGTTTTCCAGGATGCGTGGGAACCCTGCTAATGTCTGCTTTGTTCTTGCTGATAGATAAAAAAAAAAAAAAAAATCTGTTATCACTCTTCCTGTTCCTTCCAAAAACATCCCCTACTGATGTTGTCGGTCCGTCTTCTCTGTGTTACAAACATAGTTATAATAAAATAAATGCTCACAATCAGAGGTATGTGACCTATTTGCACTCAAAAATGTGAACCACGCATATTTTCTGATGGGAGGAAATTTAGTAGCTACTGAAGCTGTTACATTTTTCTATTCAGAGCTACCAGATTTGACAGAAATGGTTTTATTTTACAGAACTGCTGGCTTCGACAAACCTCCTGATTTGTTTTCAGTTGATCAGTTTGGATTTAAAGGCGATAAAACGCCGATAAAACAGATTTAAGCAGTGGTTCTGCAAAGTAAAATTTCTGGTTTTGTCAAGAGTCTGGTGGCTGGTGAAAATAATTGCATATTGTATAAATGAATACAGATATTATATTTGTGTCTGTTTGTTCCCGGAAAACAAGTACAAAAAAAAAAACAAAAAAAACCCCAAACTAACATCTCAAATGGTTCTATATCGACTCTCTGTTCTAAGGATGTCCTTGAGCAATATTCGTCTCACATTTTTTTCACCACTGTCATATGGGGGGTGGGCTCAGAGGGGGGTAAAGTTACAGCAGATGTATGACCTTGTGGTTGGCTTTGCTGCTGGCTTTCTTCCACAGTGCAGCTCTAACGTCAGAATGCAAAGATCAGTCCCACAGAGCTACAGAGCAGCAGTAAGTATGCACAGGTAGACACTTGGACTCAATGATAAAAATAACCTGTATGAGACGAGGAGCAATAATTACACTAAAAAGTCCAAAGTTATTACAGGTGTGAGCGTGTTTGTGTGGCTTATATTTTATAAGGCTGAACTAATTAAAGTAACAATGGAATGTGTGCAATAAAAACCTTGTGTACAAATACTTCAGCAATTATCAGCCATTGTCAGAATGTTATGGACACAAGCCTGTAGGTTTATGATTATAATGCCATACTTAAGTGAGTGAGTTAAGGATGACCTGATGAACAACCCCTTGGACTGCCTTGCTCGTGAGAACTACAGTGTCAGAGAGATGTTTGGTAGCACACAGCCATAAAAGCAGGCAGCATGATTAATGGACAGTCGACTTAATAAGTTCCTGTTTTCAACCAGCCGGAGCTTCCTTTTACTCTGATCATTTTGGTTAATCACATTAAAATGATAAGAGATGAGAACTGTCGGACATAATGAGGCCTGGGCGATACAGAAAAAAATCATGTCACGATTATTTTTTTCGTATCAGACAATATCGGCATGTATCACTATATAAATCAAATTGCTATTTTTGTGAAGCTTAAATTTTTTAACACATCAGAAGGTTATTTTTGATTTAAATATGATTTATTTTCTGTCAGAGGCTGAACATGACAGATGTGCTGAAGAACATTATACAACTGTTTCAGATACATAAAACAGGGACATATATTTAAAACTAAACTAAAAGTCAGACCAGCAGGCAAAAGCTTTCAAGTTTTAAAAGAGAACACAAACAAAACAGACCATCCTCTCCAAACAATACTGGGGGTATATATGTGGGGGTACGTTGCTTAACTGCCGTAACTGGCGTAAACTGAAAATGAAACTTAACATGCTTTGAACGTCCGACTCCCAGGTTCTATGCTGCACCCTGCTTTTCAGTAACCTAGTCGCCTGAGTTCATGATCAAATGTTCTCCCGAGGGAACGCTCATTACCTCCAGCTGCAGCCCAAACATTAGCATGTGTGCTGCGGCTGCTCTAACGCCCGTGCTGTGTGTGTCAACCTAACTTGCCGTGGCTCTAGTGTGATTGGTTCGGTGTGGTGCGACTTAATTATGATTGGCTGTTCTTATGTCTGTCAAAACACGGATGAAATGAATTCTATCGAAATTGTACCGAGCATATCTTGAGTAAAAGTTATATCACAATATATACCGTTATTGTTTTATCGCCAACCCTAGACAATATTTGATTTGATCTGAAATACTTATTGTTACCCATGGCTACTTTTTTTTTGGACCAGATGAGTTGCAATGGAATTCCACAAATATATAGGAAAACTGAAGATGAACACTGTAAAGACAATATTATTACAAATGAACCAATGGAAGGATTTGTTAGATGGTTAAGAGGTTCTGTTCTATGTTAAATCAGTGACACAATTGAACATTAAGATGAATTATCATGAATATGATTGTTTTGATGGATTAAATCACAGTGTGATTTCAGTCTATAATCAGATATTGATCAGGTTTAATTGACCCTCCCAAATCTGATTGTAGACAAATGAGAAGGACACATACTTGAGCGTTTGGCATGGAGTGGGTTCTGAACCAAATCTGCAACAGAAACACAAACATAAAACATTAAATAAAGACACACACATTCACAAAAAAAAAAAAAAAAAAAAAGAAATCAGTCTCGTGGATTTCATACTTTGATGAAGCATTGCAGTCACAAGAGCCTCTTTGTCCGTTTACACAAAGGAGATACTTTTGGTGCTAGGCAGTGATTTTAAAGATTATACTCAGGACCTTCGGCAACAAAAGGAATAACACAAATGCGCTGCTGAGGAAATACTGTCATCCAAGGCCTCTTACTGCTCAGAGACTACAGTGTAAGACAAAGGGTGCAGGTGTTCTTTTCTGGGAGGAACCACCAGCAATGCAAGAATACTAATTACACAAGTCTGCAAACTGTAAAAATAACTAGTCACAGGCGAGAGCTTTTTACCCTAGTTTGTGAAACCTTTAGAATTTACTTCTTCTGCACAAATATGACCTAAAAACTACATGAAGGGAACCATATGAAAAAGGAGGAAAAACATTAACTATTTTAAATTATTTAAAGTGGCAAAAAGATGTGAACTCATGTTTTCAGTAAATTAAATTCACATAGAAACAGAGGAATAGTTTAAAAAGGGACCAAATAAAGCCAAAACAGAATGACTTTCCCTCATATTGCACCTTGTCTGTTCATATAGCTTGAATTAAGTCATTTCAGTACATGGATGGACACATAGACATCGGTACATTTTGGAATTCAGAGTACCTTCACTGATAGACAGGGTTCGTACACATTTTTCAAGGTCAAATTCAAGCACCTTTAAGGGTCATTTTAAAATTTTTCCAGCACAGCACCTTATTGCTGCAGAAAAAATACATATCTACAGAATAACACATATACTCATGATTATTTTTATCACAATGATGTACATTGTATTGTGCCGTAAACATATAAAAGTATGTTTCATTAAAGCAAAACGTTTAAAAATAAAAGAACACGAAGTTTTATCCAAAAAAAGTGAAACCACGTGGTGTTCTTCAGGCACACTTGCACCGAGACAAAGATTAAGATAAAAATGTATCTGGAGTTGAACTGAGACCACACGCTAATTTTTTTTATTGCCATAAAGTTGTATTTTTCAGAATGTATCACCTCTATGGAAGTAGCTTTGGCTTGCCATCTAACCTGACAGAGTTGATATTAAAAATAAATAAATAAATCATATCAGAATTATAATTGCAAGCACTTAAACTGAAATTCAAGCATTTTCAAGGATTTCAAGCACCTGTACAAACCCTAGATAGACAATGTGATGCAGGAATGTTATGAGTGTTTAGTCGATACCAAATAAAACACCTCTGATTTGAGCCAAAAGAACATTCTGCCCAAAGTTCTCTGGCTCTTTAGAACAGCAGCTTCCACTTTGTTACGTAACATATACACCAGTGTAGTTCAATGTTCTCCAGATCGTGGAGTTGGCAAGGCAGGTATAAACTTTGCTGGTTGAGGTTAACAGTGGTGTTGAACCTGGGCGTAGTGGGTAGCACTGTGGTCTCACAGCCACTGGACGGGCCTTTACTGTGTAGTTTTCATAATCTCCCTGTGTCTAAGTGGGTCCTCTTCAGGGACTCCAGTTTCCTCCCTAAGCCATGCACCTTAATGGGGTCATTGGTCAACCTAAATCCTTAGGTGTGAATGGCTGTTGGTCTAAAGCCCTGTGATGAACTGGCCGCAGGGTTTAACCCGACTTTACGTGGGATAGGCTCCATCGCCCCCGTGGCCCCCCTCAAGGATTAAACGGTTCGTAAAATAAACAAATAAATGACTGAATCCTCTCCATTTATACAACATCTCCTTGACAGACTCCCTCTGGAGCGTCCACAGCTCTTCTCCTACGGTCTTCAGGAGTCTCCCTTGTTCAAGCCATGACACACACATCCACAAATCTGTTTGGTCTAGATCCGACTTTGACAGTGAAGACCCAGATTTATTCTAACGCGGTAATGCCTTCCGAACTCATGTCTGATCGTCACCTCAAGGACATAAATACACAACTATGACATGCCCTTCAAATTCACATATATTTACCACATATAAGACAGGATTAGTTTTTTGTCTCTTTTTGTGTTTTGACTGTGTTTTAGGACACAGTATAAGTTCTTTCAAGCACCACAGTACAAACAGGAGCAAACATGACCATGTGTTGTACTATTTAGAGCTTTTTGCTGAATGATTGTAGAAGATTAACAGCACACATTCTCATCATCTAGCAACATGTAGTAAATATTAGCTAGTATAAACAGACTACTGGTTCGTGATGACCTTGCCAGTTCTTTTTAAGGGTGTGTTTGTGAGAACATTTATCTGCCTATTCAATCTTGTCCTGCCAAACTGAAGGCCTTTATGATGGCAGTAAAGCTGCTCCCTGTACCTGATGCACACACACAGACGGATAAGCCTTCACACTGCTGATAAACTGAGTCAACAGCGACGAGGATGATGAGACACAAGGATATCTCTTTCTCATCCCGTCTCTCTCTCGCGCAACATATACCCGCAGATTCCCAAAGCTTACGCTGTCATTCTGACACAGCCCCGGTTCTGTATTTTCTCTCAATTGCGACCTCTTTTCTGGTCTACGTTTCCTAAACCCCAAATCTGTCTGTCTCTCTCTTTCTGCTCTCTAGCTTTTTTTTTTTTTTTTTTGCTGCTAGTGTTGTCATGGAGACGGGATGAGAACCAGACAGGCACTTCAACTTTTAACAAAACAGAACACTGTATTGACTTCCACCTCGTTTTTTTTTGTTTTTTTTTTTTTGGCAGGTTTCACTCTCGTCTTCCTCTTGTCTTACATGTTTGACTTTTCCTCCCTTGACATTTTTGTCTTTTTCTCTGCTTCTTTCTTTCAAGCTCATCTTTTCTCCTTTCATGATTCAAAAGTCTTCTCTCAAATATCACTAGACATCTCGTTTTTCTCTCCTATAGCTCTTCTCCTTAGTAGTAGTAGTAGTACAATAGCTATACCTTTGCATTTAACATAGAAAAGGCAGAATTTTATGAAAGCTGCAGAGCTGTCATTCATCCTACTGCAGTGTTCATTTAGAGTATACAGTCACACTAACCCTCTTAGAACATATGGAGGACACAAGCCAATTAAGAAATCCTAGTTAAACCTATAGAAGATATGAGCTTAGAGCAGGACAGGCTGTGTTCTCTCATCAGCAGCAAAAGCATGCCCACTTATCCCTTTTAATGTAGGAGGTCTAAACTTTTCATTATGCCAGCAGCATGGCTCTCAGGATGCCAACAGCGGTCAGTGTGTCAAGTCAACTGCCTCGATTCAGACTGAAATATTTCCATAAGGGTTGTGAGTTAGTATCATTTTTCTTGTGGGTTAATTCTGACTAAGCATGAAGTCCAAGGAATGCTAAAAAAAAAAAAAAAAAAAAAAAAAAACACATACCACAGCATTAAGTGTCTTGTTGTGTCTGGCAGATTGTTCAGTTCATGAAACAAACTTGCTAATTAGCAAATGGGTTGATGGTTATTTTTGGCACTTTTACTGTGGTTCATTAGTAGAGTGAAGAAGGAAATGCAGGGTAGAAAGATGGGGTTTAACACGAAACAAAGGATGTGAAACAAGGATACTGTGAGTGTTTTTGACTCCACATGGGAAATACTTTAATTTCTTTTACATGACCAACTTAATAAGCCAATGAATGTCAAACTATTTAGGTAAGTGTTCTAATCAGAAATCATTATTAACATTTAACCGGGTAAATTCTTTCAGTTTTGTCCAAATAGATCATTTACGTTAAGTGATAACTATCTACAAATATAGCTTAAAAATTAAGGATATGGTGAATCTGCATTAAATATAAAAACAATAGAAAGTATACGAGTATTGCTTTTGCTCCAAAAACCGCTGTGACTAAATAAAGAGCTCGACTTCTTCCTCTTTCACATCCTCACTTCTGCCTGCCAATTTCCAGTCTTGCTTCCACTCAGACGTACGGAGATGTTAAAAGGCTGTCGGTGCAGATGCAGATGTATAAGATCATGACTGCACCCTGTCAGCAAACTGTGCCTGTACAGTATTAACCATGTGTCTGCTTGGGTTTTATTTAATTCCACCTCACTGCTCTGCTCAGCTTTACTTTTGCTTCTGCGACATGCCACTCTCTGCTGTGATTTACTTTAGGCTCAAGAGCCTTTTATCTCTATTACTTACATTTATCTTGTTCTTCAGCAACTCTGGAAAACTAATGCAGCCCCTGTTTCTGGCTGGAACAGAGCTGACATTCTGTTAAGGTCTTGTAAAGTCCTCAAACCCTTATACTTTCCATGATGAAGGGGTGAGTCATTCTTTTCCAGCTGATAGGGGCTACTTAAAGGACACAGCCCGTTTATAATCACTTCATAGGAGCCGTAATAATCGTATTAAAAACCTAAATCAAATTCTCTGGAAACAGCAGCCAAACTGAATATGTTTATGGCAGTGTAGTAATCGGTTTCTATAAGTAATTTCTCCTTCAGATGAGCTGATTTCCTTTGAGCTGTAGCAGGGGTTTAAGTAGAATTCATTCACCTATTTCCAGGAAGAGGAGGAGGATACAAAGCAACGTGTGGATGAGCAGTAGGATGGGAACTGGGGGAAGAAGAGTGAGCAAAGGGGGGGGGGTGACTTGGAGCATGTATACATTAGTACGTGATGTGAGGAGGAGCAGAGAGGGTGCGCGAATTTGCTACATAAGCTGATTCCTTTAATTGAATTTTTAAGTAGAACGATAACAAAATGAAACAAGGAGGCGAAATAAGGAAAGAATGGACCTAGAAGAATTAAGAAGATGAGGACAGTTGGGGTTTTGCTGTGGAGGTGGAGGCGTAGAGTGGCTTCCTGAGGAAATACCAGAGACGCTCAGACGTACGACAGTAACTGCAGCCCACTTCAGCATGTTTACTGTATTTAGGGCTTTGAAAAAAAACACTCAGTGGACATTAATCCAGTTAATTAAACATTTGACTGGAGCTAAAAAGGCTGATCAATACAACTGAGCAATGGTCTTGTGACTGGAGAGTGGCTTGCAGACCTACAGCGCTCACATTAGTCTTCCTCAAGTAGCCTATTGTGCAAAAACACTGGACTTGTGTTCATGTATGCACGCTAACACGGACAGTCGTAAGCTCACAAGAAGATTGCTAATTTCTAAAAATGTGGCCCAATTTGTTGCTTTTATTCAATTCTGTAGTATTCTGTCGAGGCAGAATTTACTTTTTTGCCCAAACAGTGCAATACGGGGAGGGGTTGCTCTGAAGTGTGAGCATGCTCCTCTACACCAGTGCACTAATCAACAATTTCACAGCTGATAAAGCCCTTCATTCAGGCAGTGAACACCAGCAAAACCCATCAAAACTCTATTTTCATACCAGTGCTTTTTAAATCATGGAGGATGAAAACTTACTTCAGGTCTTTTGAAGTGCAGTTGTATGACGTACTTATCTATAGTCAGTGTATTACCTAGATGGATGTTAGTAGAATCAGACAGAACTACGGGGCCTGAAGGCTAATATACAACTGTGGACACGGGCCCTCCAAAAAAAATCAATATCAGTTTAAGTGTACACTATATTTAGAATATGTTCAGTGTAGTACCATCAGATAGCCCTTTCCCACGGGGACTAAAGCTGTTATATCAGCCACGAGACTCCTTATATGAAAACAGCAGCTTTTGTTTTCTTTGTATCTGTTCTAACATGTTCAAGACCAAAAAAAAATTAAAAAAAAACCCAAATCAGGCCAGTAGTAAACCAGTAAATCTTCTGAGACTTCTTTGTCTGAGTGAGTCTGGTGTTTTTAAAGGGAGTTTCACGGTGCTGTTTTATACCACAAACAGATTTTCACATCAGAAATCTGTGGTTAAATGTACAAAAACATATTTTATAGATGTTTAGATTTATTTTTGGAAGGAAAACATTGGGGTGGACTTAAAGTTGGATTTATTTAGCCTGATATACAACGTAGTCTTTAACCCTTCATCCACGGATTTTGTGCAGGTTTGTTCTTTTGCTACTAAACCTCCCACAGCAGCGTATTCACCTTCGATTATGCATCACTGCTACAACACACCAAAAGGCTGTCATGCACCATTACATGTACCTTTGGCCTTGAATCATACATCTTTGAAGGATAACTATACTTGAGCACCACAAAGACGACAACCTGTTCCACAGTCATCTGAAAATATACCCTGTGATTTAGATGGAACTCTGCATGTTCCATATGCCGCTCCAAAACTGGATGGATCCTTAATCTTTTTTTTTTTTTTTCCTGCAACTGCTCAACTCAATTTTTCTTGTCTCCAAGTAAGCATAGCAATATAAATATTTCGGTGATCATTTTCACTAGCAGGTTTTTGTACTGGCATGGATGGCTTTAACCCTTTGAAGACTGCCATTATAACATGCCGCCTAGGTGTCATCACGTTTTCTTTGCAATAAAAGTGTCAGAAAATTTATTTTTTGCCAATTTTTTTGCACCTTTGTTTTCAAGAAGAACTTAACTTTCAATATCTGGCCCTTAATTATCATTATTATAAATAATAAATGCTTAAAACAGTGTGTTTTAGTAAAAAGGATGAAAAGTTTTTAACATATTTATTATCAAAAACAACTGCAAATGTCCACGACGAAACTTTTTGAGATTGCAGAAATAAACTTTCAACTATTTTACATCTGCTCAAACATGATTTTTGGTCTCGAACATTCTGTATCCATATTATGGATTCATATTTTTTGTTAGTTCTAAGCATATTTTAGTCTGTGTGGAAGTCTCTGAAACAGTTCCTTTCTACTTGTAATAGAGTAAAGTGTTATATAATGTCGGAAAGCTCAGGATCTCAGCTTTCCGATGCCATTTGAATTCTGTGAGTAGCGTAAAAGCTTCAGGAGTTACAGTAATTTGAATGCTGTAAAATGCAAAATGCAGCACCGGAGAGATTGCAGTTGTTAAAGGGTTAAAGGAGTGAAAATATCTCAAGTCTAGCTTATGCTATTCTTGGGCTTTTTTTTGTGTTGCTTAAATATGTCCACAGCAGTACATTCTTTCTATCAGTACTTCAATAAATCAGAACTAACCCTTGAATGTAAGCTTTCACATGCATGCACTGTGTAAACCTTCACATAATACTAAAAAAAAACACATCTGCAGCTTCTTCATTGGTTTTTGGAGCTCCGTTTTTAAAGGCAACAGATGAAAATTAGCCCTGTTGGCTAACTCCTGCTCATTTACCACTTTTGTTTCTATTAATGAGTACCGACACTGTCAAATAACACAATAAATGAAATGAGTTTAATAAAAATGTGCCAGAGGTTGTCTCATGTCCGTGTGCACGCAGACATGAAAGCTGTGTTGGCGGGCAGGTGTGCCTCCTGTGAACATTGCTTGACCACAGATCAAATAAAACAGCCTGGCCTTTCTAGTGCGAATGGACAAGAGGCTAAAACATCTTTCATTCCCCAGAGACGGTGCCAGAGCCTGATGGATCCCACCCTAGTCTGTTAGTCTGACAAGCAATCAAATGCCTGAGTCGGTTCATGTGACTGCGAGGTAGATCGAGTAACATTTGAGCTGTGAAATCATTACTTTTATCTCCCACAGAATCACGTGTCTGCCTCTTTGTACCGTTTCCACACCTAACAAGTTTATTAGTGACTTAGATCCATAAGGGCTCCCGATTGGAGTTTATTTCCTGGACCCTTTTAAGAGCACTATCTGTCGTGTCTGGCTCATATCTAACTTGAATGGTTTCCAGCTAGGTTTGGCAAATGACACGTCATGCTGGCTGTACTCCAGACAAAGAGTGTCAAACAGCAGGAAGACAAAGAGGTCAACGTCTCTTATTGATTGTACCTAAAAATGCAGACGCTGGCCTGTTCCTGTTTGTCTTAGCAGAACAAAGCTCTAGTTCCTCACTCTCCCTGGCCGGGCTCGAGGGCATGCGTGTCTTAATGTACGCCCAGCTGCGTCTGCTTCATCTGTGTCAGAATCGGACTTGGGAAAGCAGTCCGTCTGTGGTGTGGCTTGACCTTTTCTGCTCGGTGACCCTGCACGCTGAGCTGTCATTGGCTGTCAGAATCACACTTAAACACGGACCTTTACAACTCCAGAGCTGAGTGAAACTGAAATTTTCCAACTCCGTGTCTTTAGAAAAAAACACAGCAATCAAAAGGAAATAGACACACAGGAATTAAAGATGGAAAACTGGCAGAGAAGCTAGAATGGGGGGGGTGATGAATTAAGCAGGGCTGCATAGATTTCTTCCCTCCTCTCTGCTACGTCCTTGTCCTGTTCTGATCTGTCTCCTGTCTTCCTCCTATGTGGTCTATGCTTTGCACTTGAACCCTCTTAGTTCATAATCCTCTACTATGACAGCTTCTCATAAAGACAGACAGATCACTACATCCCCTGCATTTTATTTTGCAATATCACAGCTGTTCAAACCTTGTTACTCCACAGAAGCTGTGCCACCATGTGAAGATAAATCTGCTTCTTTCTAAAGTCTGAGAAGAGCAAATAACACTGATAAGAAAGTGACTCAAGGGCCTTTGCCCAAAACCAATTAGTCCTGTGGAAGGACAGGTGCTGTGTGGTGGATTATTATTATTATATATAATATGCACTGATATTACAATAAATTGCTGAGGGAACATTGTGGAAAATGTGTGTTTAATGAGGGGGACTGGTAAATAGCTGGGACCTCTCCAAGAGCAGTAGAGAAGTTGTAAAAATACAGCTGTTAATTACAACAAACCTTTACGACTCCAGAATGTTTACCTTCAGTGTCCACATAAGTCCTCTGTTTAGAGCTGCAACAACTGGCTGTCGACTATTAAACACTTAATACTTGCTTAATTATATTTTCTAAGTTCTCCATTCCCAGCTTCTTAAACATGAATATTTTCTGTTTTCTTTCCTCCTCTGTGACAGTAAACTCAGTATCTTTGCATCATGGATACTTTTTCCACTATTTTATGATATTTACAGACCAGTCAACAGTGAGAACTTCCAAGTAACAGAAATTCTTCACAGATAGAGACGGTGGTTATGACTACAGGCAGAAACTAAATATGAAACATTTCACTAGAACAAATCTTAAAAAGAGATGTGAATTTCATGTTGCGGAGTGGTTCTGTGGAAAAGACTGGATCGAAATATCAGAGTGAAAACATCACAAATTTAAAAAGATGAATAAAATCCTTATTTTCCAGAGATTTAGTAACAATGAACATGAGTCCAACAGTAATAGTTATTGATGGTATTTAATCATTTGTTCTCTTTTTTGGTACTTCCATGACTGACCTATTCTTTATATGGACTACATGCATTAGTTGATTAACCAAATTACGTAAAACTGGGGTAGGACAATATAAGCTCGGCTTCTTCCTACTCTTTTTCGGACATAAGTATTGTTAAAGAGCCACAATGAAATAGTTAGACATTTGTGTGATAGTTGTTGTCTTTTTTGGTTGATTTATTTCAATATATTGGAGTGTCCTTTTAAATCTAGAATTTCTTTTGCCTACTTATGTTCAAAATAAAGTCTATCTATCTATCTATCTAGTACAGTGGTTAGTCTCAGTCCTCCTTCTGATAATTAACAAGAAATCTCAAAAGTTCTCAGCATGTGTCAAGGGAAGGTTAGAGGAAGATTAGAAGCTGGTTGGTTAATGGACTTATCA
>JAPQRP010000018.1:14106690-14123701 GCA_037367295.1 Apogon hyalosoma
TAATAATAATAATAATAATTAAAATAATAAACAAAATACAAACAAAAAGGAAAACCAAAAAAAAAGAACCTCTGCCATATCTGTATTTGAATAAATACCTAAAAATATCAATACAGTACTTTTTAATATCGATACACTATCGTGAAATGAAATATCGCAATATATTGCAGAACTGATATTTTCTTACACCCCTAGTCAAAACAGGCCATTTACAGCTTTTAGTAGTCGCATGTTATATTTTCCCATACATTGAAAATGGTGGCAAGATTATTCCAACAGTCCACTTCCTGTGAATCAGCTGATGCCAAGAAAAACACCTTCCAGCATCCATTTGTAACTCCGAGATGAAGGCGCAGGCAAGGAATTGATTAGAAGTGTTTGTGAAGCCTTCCCTCTGACCCCTGTGACTGCCCATTCAGCACTTACTACCGATGAGACCTTCAACAAAACAATGGCTTTATTGTTTTCTGAAGCTCGATAAGCACAAAGTCTTCAGTGGCAGGGTTGTAGTTAAAGCATCTCTCAGCTCTGTGGGGTTAATGGAGGATTACCCACACACAGATTTGAGCCCAAAGTACTATGGAGATGCAAATGCAAATAAAGACACACTCATACATACAAGGGCAACACATATATTGTCCTGCATTATGCACCGAGCTCAGCTGTGTGGGTCCACAGAGGAGCCCTTTCTCCAACGGCGGCATTAAGCTCACAGCTGCCACTTTACACACAAACATAGGCTCCTTAAGCACAAACACGCTGCTGTGATGGCTGCTAATTGTGAGGCTGAAGTGTTGTCATTGATGAGACCTGATTGCAACTGAGCATCAGTTACACTGTGGCGACATGTGATCACACATCACCTGTCCATGCGGAGGAAGGAGTCATCTAAATGAACTGTGCACGGATATCACGCATGTTGTTATTAGCTTAGACTACTAGCAACAAGTGGCATTTTTATTAGAGATCTCTAACTTTTGCTGAGTTATATGAAGATATAATCAAGCTTTTTATTTATGTTATACACTATGGATGCACAGTATCAATAAAAACAACAACACAGCAGTAAAAAAGAGCAGTCAATGTATTTGATTTGTTTTAAAAACCTACTGATACGTAATGACTGGGGAAATATATTAAAAAAAATGACTATATTACAACAATCCAGCAGGTCATATGTTGAATTTTTATTCAACGTGGTGAGTTCCCAGATTAAGTACCAAACCCAGCTTGGTGATTCACACATTTATTGCAATTTAAAGAAAAAAAAACAAAACTCAGCATCAAAAAATGTGGTTATAATGGAATTCAATGGGGTATTTTTGTCCATGAGGGTGTATTTGACAGTACAAAAAAAAAATACTAATACAATCAAATCAATTTTGTTGCTAATCTTTGACATATCCAAGGCTCTAATCACCACCAATGTTCCATCCACCTGCTATTTATTATACGGAAAAAAATGCAAGATTTTATGGTTTTTGTTTTTTTTTTCTGAATAAACCACTCAGAATTCAAATAAATAAACCAGCATTTAAAGGGTTAAAATTCTGAATATTGTTGAATGTTTGGTAGTTTTAAGTAGGGTGGAAATTGTTTAAGAGATTTCTGAAAAAAAAAAAAAAAAAAAGAAAAATAAATAAATAAAAATTGCCGTATGATGATTTTATAGCAGTTTTTGTGGTTGTGTATCTTGCAGCCACGAAGGTAACCAGAGGTTGTAAAATGCATCATGGAAGTATAAAACACATGTCAGGGTAAAATACACCAGATTTTAAAATACATAGATAAAAAAGCAAAGTTACTGCCAAATTTCATGCCGAAATCTGGTACACAGCCAAAATGATTATCGAATAAAATAAAAAATAAGAAAAATGAACAAAAATGCCCGAGGAGGATCTAAGGGTTAAAGAGTTGAACAGACCAGAGTATTTCAACACAACTGCTTTTACGTGGACTAATAAATATATATTAACTACACAGTGAAATGTGGTTTACAAGCTATGTTAAGTACAGTTTCACTTAAGCTTACGACTTCAGACACAGCTAAAGAAATCACTGCTGCAGTGTTAGCTTTGTTCAGCTGAAGGTCGAGTTGTATTCTCTCACTACCCAAGGCCCAAAGACAAGGTATGCACACAATGAGAGAATAAAATAAGTGCATAGTGCAGATAACAGGGACTCCAGCGTTATCACAAGCCTCATATGAATATTTAACCACTGACACGCAAACCTGCACCTGCAAAGGAAAACAAGCAGCATTATGCACATACAATGATAGTGTGCAAGCATAACAACAAGCCAATGGGTTAGTAGTATGTTACAAGTGTCAGCACCTAGCAGAACATTGCAACAATCAATTTCTATTACTGATTTTTATTTAGTGATAGTGCTCTGTGTTTAGCTTAAAATGGGTTCTATGTATTGATATTCCAAATGGTTAAAAGTAGGGGGATGTCACGTACCAGAACACACTTACTGCAAACATAACTTGCAAGCACTTGAAAACCTGATTTATCAGGTGCACTACTGCCCCCAGTGGCCTGATTCATCAGTGCATGCCAAAGGTTTTGGACAGATAGACGGACGACCAACTGATGACAATACCCTGTGGCCAGTGTGGCTGAGGGTAAAAACCACCGATGAATCAATTCTATGTATCCACAGACCGTATCACTCACTGAATAAAGCATAATGTTTAGACACATCTGTATCATGGTATCATCAAGGTCTCTTCTTATAACTCACAGGTGGTTATTTAGGCAGTCAGTCAGCTGATAGTTTACATTATAGCTCTGTTAGCTCAGCTCTGTTTTTCGATATTAAACAGCCATAGTGAAACCGCAAATCAGTTCCGTTTTCTGTACAGATTGTGTTGTCAGTAACGGAACTAAAAATCTGTTTGGAATCGTCAAAACAAGGTCAGAACTGTTACAGTTTAGTCCGAACCGTGGATCGACAAACAGCGAACAAACTAACTTTATACTTTCATAAGCCTCACAGTCAAGTTTATCTGTGTAGAAGAAATACTGTGATTTCAACATCAAACTCCATTCTTTTCATTTAGAGCCGTGTGCAGTGGTGAAAACAACATTGCCTGTAGCTTTTATTAGACTGCTTTGCCAATTTGTTTGACTCTAAAAGTGGTTTCTTAAGTGGCTTTGGTCATAGGTCCCATGACGTTAGTGGTTTTGATCATGGGTGACCGGCAGAGTGACTCACTACTCCCTCGGACCTTGAGTACGAATATGTTCATTTCTCTACAATTCCATTCAGTGGCGTCTTTGGCAGAACTCCAAAACTCTCCATTCTAAACACAATTAATCATATTTTTCAATATTACAAGTAGGAATACTAGATATAACCCCTTTAAGTTTAAAATGAACAAAGTCAAACATAATCTTGACTTTCTCTCCATTGTCATTTTTCACACACACACAGTAGTTTGAGCTGGAAATAGACAGTGCAAATAGAAAACTCAACATGAATGTGAGATGTTCATTTCATGGAAAGAACCCTTAGAACTGATACTTTCCTTTTTTTTTCCCCTTCAAACTTGTAGTCCAGACACTCAGCTCTGAGCAGCTGAAAATTGTTTGTCACAGAGGTGAAGCATTTTCCCTACAGATTACAGCTCTTCCTGAGTCGCTGCCCAGACAAGAAGGCTGCCATTTGGCTGAATATTCCACCATTAAATTCCGGGACAGTTAAGCTAGGCGGCATTTATATGCATCACACATTTTCACTCCTCTAAATTAATTGTGAATGGGTTCCCGTGCACACTGACATGCTTGCATTTCACAGAGTTGCATTCATGCTCCGTCAGTGGACGCTCACACTCCAGCGGACAAACCACCCATTCACTTAGTTGCTGAGTATTTTCATTTAATTATTCAGGCTGTTCAGGTTCTTGAGGCTTCACTGACCTACAGTAAAAAGGCTATGGGATGTTTCAGTTAAGGTCATCACTATGGATTTGTAGCAGCAGGATATTTTTTTCATTTATATTTTATTTTGTAATAAAAAGGCCCCATCTTCCAGATTTCTAAAGGTATTAGTAAAGCCTTTATATAGAAAAAAACAGGACTTGTATTTTTGCTGTCATTTGGGACTAAAATCAAGGATGTAATACTTTCATATTTCCATAACAGACCTACTGCTCTCAATTTTGTTCACAAATCTATTGTTACTGAGCTTTTCTGGTTTGCTGAGATATTCTGTCCACCAGTCAGGTGTGGCTTATCAAGATGGTGAAAAAAGCATTGCTATTGTACAGTGAGGTACACAATAAAGGGTTAGGTTGGTCACAAAAAGGCCACTCTAAAATGTGCAGTTTTATCAAACAGCACAGTGCCACAGATGCCTGGGGTTTTTGATGGAGTTTGAAATTGGTGTATTGACTACAGCAGAGTCCAGCTGCCTGTGAATAAAAGTTCAATTCTCTATCCTATACTGTCTCTAAAGTCATTTCTGAGTTGGCCCTAAATCCAACAGGCCTGTCAACCACAGGCTGAGTGTAAACAGGCCAGTCCAGGACCTCCACATCAGACACCTTCACCTGCAGGATCGTCTGAGTCCATCCATCCAGCTGATCTAACAACTGTTTTGCACCAGAAGAACAATTCCTGCATAAACTGTCAGAAATCATCTCAGTGAAGCTCATCTGCATGGGTGTCATTCTCACTGACTGCAGCTTGTGGAACTTTGTAACATCACACAGGCATTGAAAAGGAATGGACCATACACTTTGTGTCACAGGTGTCAAACATATGGCCAACGGGCCAAAACCAGCCCTCTAAAGGGTCCAGTCGAGCCCGTGGGATGAATTTGTAAAATACAAAAATGACACTGAAGACATGAACAATCAAGGATGTTATAACCATTTTAGTTCTGGGTTTACAGACAGACCAATATGATCACAAGTGGGTCAGACCAGTAAAATACTATCATAATTAATGACAACTCCAAATTTTTCTTTTTCTTTTGGTGTAAAAATGTAAAATGAAATAAAAATGTCCACATTTACAAAACATCCTTCACAAAAAATGTGAATAACCTGAACAAAAACCTGAAAGAGAAGTGCAATTTTAACAATATGCTGCCTGTTAAAGAAACTTTTGTGTATTTGTAGAACCACTGTGATCTGTAAATTGTAACAGACATGTGTAAATTATAAACTGAATATCGCTAAAATTGCACTAATATTTCTTAAGACATTTCAGGTTGTTCATGTTATTCACAATTTTAAAGAAACATTGTACAATACTTTTTGTAGATTACTTTTTTCATTATTATTATTGTACTGGTGCAGCCCATTTGAGATCATATTGGGCTGAATGTGGCCCCTCAACTAAAATGAGTTTGACACCCCTGATCTATGTGCTGTACTGCACATGAGGCAAATGGCGTCACACCAGATACTGGTTTTGTTTCAGTGCCAGATAAATGTCTGCACATTTTATGACCCGTCCATTCATACTTTGTGCTTCCTGTTCATACATAAATGGTGTTTTAAGTCATAAAAACAGACTTTTAAAAACATCTGTTTATGTGTATCCATGTGGATGGGAAAAACCAGATTGGAAAACAATGGTGTCCATCCCATTTTGCACATGTTTATTACCGCTTTGTAATTCACCTGAACCTGAAACATCAGATCCAGGTGTATGAATCTGCATCTGCCATGCCCAGTATTACCCATGGTGTCACAGTTTTAAGTCCAACAGAAACAATGGTTTGTCTGGGCATTTGTACCTGTCTGAAGTTATTTTTGCACTGTGGTGTGGACAGAAATATTTTGTGAGAGATTTTTATTTTTAAATTGAGGAAAAAACTGACATTCAGAGGGCATTAGAGTGTCTTTTTAGTGTGTGTGTGTGTGTGTGTGATAGGCCACAGCTGTCAAGTGGATGGAGTTTCTCAGCGAAGCAAAGCACTTGATAACACGGATTAAACTCAGTCTGAACAAAATCTATCTATTGTGTGCGTAAATGTTTACACCCTTAATTTCAGCCCGTCTAAAACTGGGGCAAAAACAAAAGAGATGTTTCTATTTTTGTTCAGTGTGATTTCAGTCTGATAATGTATGTAAATGATATTCAATTTTAACTCTAATTCTACATTTATATAAATATCTATATATCACTCGTTTGCGTTTTTTTTACCTGTCTTTTTCTCTGCACTTGCTTGTGTGCTGCTGCCGTTAACTGTAAAATTTCTCCACAGTGGGGTAAATATAGCCATATCTTATTTCATCTTATCTTATTTTACAACTCCATATCCAGGGCCACAGAGAAAGGGCTGGAAATGCATGATTCTCATCATATCTGACACAAAAAACTCAAGGGGCAATTCTCCCTTTCTACACCCCAATCCAATCTCCTTCCTCCTGCTGCATACTATGCAATTATTTCTCTCCTTTTCTTTCCATGCGGTGCTGTGTGACTCCTTGCTCTTTGCTTGACCCATGTCATCCCCCCATTGTCCCTCCCTTTAATACCAGACTTCAATTCTCTCCTGTGTTTAATGTCGCCTTCACTCACACTCAATTTTCACTGGCCGTCTGTCTGGCCGTCCTATCTATGTCTCATTCCAGCCGTCTCCTCTGTTTAATGCTGCTTCTGCTCACTTGCTCTCATCTCCGGCTTTTTCCCCGACTCATTTATCGTTGGGCGTAATCTCACTCATTCGCTGCTCTATCCACCTCCATCTGTCCCTTATTTGTTCTTCCATCCACCTATCTGTGCTGTCAGGCTTTCGTTCGGTTGTCTTGCTCTCGTCTCGTCTCCAGCCCACCTCTTTCTCCTGCCTGTCCTTTGGCCTCTTATCTCCTTAATCTCAGGCCAGCCTTTGTTCTATCCTCTTAGCTGTTAGCTAGGTTACACTGTCACTCTGTATAGGCTTACCATGTGTAAGCATGGCTCTGCTTTCATTATCATTATTATTATTAGTAGTATTGTTGTTAATATTATCATGAATATTATTATTATTATTGTCCCTGTAGGTTCTCATTTGCCCAGCTCATCGTTCTTTTTGGTAGTTCTCCTAGGTTCAACTGGAGTAGTTTGGTTCTTTTTCATCTTCTTCTGAGACCACTTATCTAAAACCTACAACACCATTTTAAACAGCCTCCCCAAACAGTTTTCAACAAACAACCTCTGCTGAGAGCAATCAAGCGCCCCCTGAAGGCCCCCTCCACAATGACCCTGAAACTCACACACAATACCCACTAATGACCCTGAAACTCACGGCCGCCCCCTCTACGACCCTTATACTTAATTCCATTATCATATGAAGACAGACCACTCCTCCTACAAGTCCACTTTTCCCCATCAGCAATTAGAACTGAAGAAGTCCCGTGGATGAAAGGTGAAATGTTTTCAAAAAAGCAAAACTAATCCAGCTGAACCTAGAACAACTACCAAGAAAATCATTATTATTATCATCATCATCTTTACATTAGCTGCTTACATTTTGGACCATTAAGTCTTTTGAGGGGCCCTGCTCAGTTTCCATTTTTATATTTACTGTTACTCATCAAAATTCAATACGTCAAGTGAAATGGGCCAATAGTGAAACCAATTATTCAACAAAAGCATTTGTCTTTTCTAATTCACTATATTGATGACTTTAATTAAACTGACGACTTTTAATACAAATCTGCTAATATTTGCTAGTTTGAGCTTCTCAAATGTAGTGATTTGCTCCTGTTCTTTGACTAATATGAGAAGAGGAGAGAACGAACATGTCGTTTTCTTTTTTTGCTAACTGATGTACATGCGACACGCACACTTTCCTCAAACTTAGACAATAAAGGAAAACAAAAGCATCATTGAAGATATAATTTAATTCCTAAAATGGATCCAGTCTGTGGAATTGGTACAGTTTCTGGATTCGACTCTTATTAGAGCACAGTGTTGCCACAAATTATGACACAAATTCCAGTCACCACCTTAAAGATCCTTAAAGAATGCTTTGTAGAGTCACTGAAATAACATGAACAAAGAGCAGATGCTTCTGATATTTCCTTAAGTGATTTCTTAGTTTGTCGTGTTATACTGAGCTATATGTATCTCTGGACTATGTATGACCAGCACTACAGTTTATTTAATTACAAATGAATTGTCTAAAAAGATCCTAAAATATTAATATAGAATTAGTAACATAACTAAATATGGCACATTTAATCAATCTAACATAAATGTAAAAAGTACAAAGGTTACACTACAACATACAGAGTCTACTGTGTATTTGTGTGGGTAGTGTTTTGATGTTACAAATAAAATACCAAACATATATCACATATACAGTACTGTTCTAAAGTACTAGTCCAACATTAGATTTGTTGGTTTGGTAAAGTTGTAATGACCACACATATGCATTTTCCTTCTGTGTATAAAATCTGAATATATGAAGTATGTACAGCAGGAAAAACAGCATTAACTCTTTTGTTCAAACCATATGAGATTCATTGCATTCATTTTCTGATGTTTTATACTGGGTTTCATTCAACACGTGTCAGATGTTTCTAAATGTCTGTGCTGCTTCTTGTCATGGGGTCAAAGGTCACACTTTACAACCCATTTAGTTCAGCTTTATGTGTCTTTTAAGGCTGTGCACATATTTTCTGTATTTTCTTGTTGCATCTGAAGAAAAGAGACATAAATTAATATATACGCTCATTTCAAACCTGCAAAAACAACAAAACTAAAGGTGGCTTAAGACTTTTGCACAGTACTTTACATCGTATTGTGTCGTATATCACCGTTTCCCTTAATTCTGATGAGATATGAAGTTTTTTTTTGTCGTATCCCTCGCAGTCCTTCCTCAGTCTGAGAGAAACTATGAGAGTTTTTTTTTTTTTGGCCAAATTATGCACTGATTATGTAACTATATCATCAACCAATTTAATCAATAACATAACTATAGCCCCATTTGTAATGCACATTTAATCAAGGCTTTTACATTTTTCATCTAAGAATAAGATAGTGTGCATTAATACTGTATTTCATGTTTTTCTCTATTTTAATTTTGCTCTGCTGTACTTTTTAGGGTCATGCATGTTGAAATGCTTATCATGGCATGGAATTCAGCAGTGCTTTCCATGACAATGAGAGAAACTAATTAAATCAATTGAAAAAGAAACAAATGACTGAAAAAAACAATACTCACAATGAGTAAATATTCTACTTTAATGCCAATTCTAATATTACTGATTACATTTAATGTTTATTTACCTCATATGTTTATACATACTCTGTTTGCATCCATCTTTTCTATTCAGTGCTTCAATCCCCTGAATGCATATAAACATCCTGTAATACTTCAGTTTCATTTGTCTCTGGAGAGAAATTATCACATTTGCATTGAAATAAGCCTTCACTGTCAGTTCTGGCTGATGACCAGAAAATAAGAACTGCCAAAGGGTAATCGTAAAGAAAAGCGCCAACGAGTACAGTGACTTTATCTCGGTCAAATACCAAAAGGGCAACAGAACAACAAACCTCTGCGCCTGTGCACATGCTGTTCAAGTGTTTTATTGTGGGAGTCAGTTTGTGTCCATGGGGAGCTCGATGCATGCATTATCTTTTTTTTTTTTTATGTATGTAAAGTAATTCAGTATGTAAACCCAAGGCTGTATACTGTTTTATAAATACCAATAAGCCATGACAGGGGTTATACATCTATCTGCAAGAGTATTATCTCTAATGTACAGACAAAATGGAAAGGTCATAAACCACTAAGCTGACTGTTTGAACATTCCTCACTGTGTTCCCTACAATTACTTCTCAAATGTGCCAAGAAATGTGAGTAACGATGAGACGACCTGTCACCACAGCAGACTCCTTTGCTTACGTTAACACCACATTACAGCAGAGTAAGTGTGCGGAAGATAGACTGTGTTTTGTTTTCGGCGACCTACTTCTCTAGTCTTAACTTTTACCATCTGTCTAAACAGAAGTGGACAGGGCAATGTGAAGTATTATATACCCCTCTGGCTTTAGTATGTAGCACACAACAGGGGGAAATGAGGAAAAAAAGTTGAAATATTCATCCACAATCACATTGTTGTAGCCTCTGTAATTATATTAATTCAGTAAAAGAAAATGAAATGCATTCTGTTGGGATGTGTTGCAGATTATGTTGTACTAAGGATTATTGGATTAACACAAACATAGACAATCAGAAACTGACCACTGTGCACCCGTGGATAAAGCACACCCAGCAAGGATCATTGGTCCGGGCAGCCATCGCTTCTCTGATGGTAATAACACACTACGGACGGATCAAGAGGGGGATACATGACGGTATTCTTCCAAGAGGCCTACGAACCACAAACAATCTACAACAACACATGTATGACGTTACGTAATATTTTCCACCAGCCAATACCAGATTGGTGAGGTATTTCAGCGTCCAATGTGTTTGCAGTTTTCCAAACAGGCTGAAGTAATTGATTAGACCTGTAAGATAATATGACAGTTCTGTAAAGAAAAAAAAAAAAAAAAAATAGGACCAATGGCCCTGTAGCTCACCGACATGTTCTTTCAAGAATCTGTATCAAATTGAATTTGGGAGAATGTCAGGTTCTGCTGCTATGGCACAGTCCTGTCGTGTAGATGCAGGAGATCAATCTCCCAATAGAAGTGGGTGGTACTTTTACTGGAGGAGAACTCAACTAATGACATGAAAGTCCATATATGGCTTCTGATCAGTGCTTAATAGTAACTATTGATGTTTCTAACCATTTCCATGTAATAAATCATCAAAATTTGGTCCATTACAAGTGAAGGCAAATTTTTAGTATTTCAAAAATTTGTCAAGAAATTAAAAAAAAAAATCGAAATTCCTCAAAACTGTGAACAAAATACGTAAACACTATCCCAAAGAAGCCACATAAAAACATGTGAAATGAATCTGACCAATACAGTCTCAGAGAAGAAGACACTGGTGACCCTGAGTTTGACCCTTCAAGGTCAAAGGTCATGGACCCAAATGAAAGTCCATATATGACTTCCTCTCAGTGCTCAATAGTAACTATATTGATATCTCTAACCATTTCCATGTTATAACCCATCAAAATAAGGCCAATTATAGTTAAAGACACATTTTTTAATATTTCAAAAATTCGTCAAAAATTCAAAGATCTAAATTTCTCAAAACTGTGAGCAAACTTTGTAGACATTGTCCCAAGAAGCTACATATAAAATTTGAAATGAATCTGACCAGTAGTTTCATCAGAGGTGTTTGAAGACACAGCGTGTTCACAATAATGAATTATATAAATTATATCATTCTAATTATATAGAATTATTCAAGATTCAAAATTCACTTCATTGTCATTCAGACACCATACCAACATGGATACAGTGCAGAACAAAATTATGTTTCATCGGCTTTTACATAGAAACAAGAAATATAAAAGGCACCTTAGCAGCCAAAAATATATAGCAGCAGCTTTCAAAACAATACGTAAAATAGTAAAGCATAAAAGGGCAATAGATTAAAACCACAATGTAAATGTAACAAGTAATAAATAGAGAAATTATAAAAATTGTATAAAAACACATAACCAGACCCTGAACCACTAGTTTCTGAATTCACACAGGCTACGTCAACGCTCCAATCCATTGTAAATTCCAAAAAACATGATGAAATTAACTTATATAAACAACACAGCTCCTCTATTCCCGTCTTCTGACAAAGAACAACAGTGACAGAAACTGTTCCAAGCTCACACTGTTTACACTCTGATTGTTGCTGTAACACTGCAGCTCTCACACCTTTCATCCACTGGGTGAAAAGTACCTTCACAACTGATAAGTCTGAAGAGCACAAAGACGGAATGACCAGAGTACAAAAACAATCAGGAGAAGAAGCAGAGATTCATAACAGCAAATGCAGATAAAGGGGAGAGTTAATTACCATGGTAACATGAATGTTCTATCTGTCAGTTGTATAGCCAGGGACGCCTCTACAGGGTCAGTCCATGTGAAACCACTGAAGCCCCCCCCCACCCCCCCCAACTGACCATCTCTGATTTCTTTCATACTTTGAGAAAATTATGTTAAAAATCCTAGTAAACACTATACAATTTCAGCCTTAGACCTTCTTTTTTTTTTTTTTTTTTTTTAGATATTGGGGCTGATTTAACTGTGATCCATGTTCAATAAGTCATTACTTTTGAACTGTTCATGACCAATGCATAACATTTTCAGGAGTTGTTCTGCAGTACAACGTGTCTTTAACTTCTATAATCTCTTACAGATCCACAGTTGCATATTTGTCAATACTAAAAAAAAAAAATTGTAGTGTTTCAGACTCTCGACGCACATCGGATCTATAAAATTGTTTGTATTCATTTCTCATGTTGTAGCACTTTTGTTATATGCTTCTATCGCAAAGGAAATTTTTGGATTTATAAAACATTAAGAATAAAAAACAAATAACAAATTCACATAATTTCAAATGCATACTACCCATGTGTGACAAGATCTACCATAAAAATAATGAAGTGGCTATTGACACAGTACCGTGGCATGAAATATCGGTTTGTCTATTACCATAGAGCCAATCAGCACCCTCATTATATCATATCTAGACTGGTAACTTGTTACAGCCCAAAAAGTACCAAGGCAATCAGATAGCAAATAGGTCAGACTTCAAAACAGCTAAGATTTAACTCACTTAGTAACATATCAGACTGCAACGCAAAAGACTTGGGTTCAATTCCTGGTCGAAGTAGCATTTTTTTTTTCTTCTAAAGATTTTCAAACGAGGGGCGGGAGTGGGGGGGGGGGGGGAAGGATGGCTATGATATAAATCTGCCACTGGGACAACGTTCAGAGTGCAGAATTCAGACCACAGTACTCAATACACTGAGCTGACACAGAACTGAGAAGTCACACGGCACACCGCCGCATCTGACATGTAGCTCCGCCCACCTTCTCCAGCCTCACTGATTGCACAGAGCAAAGAACACCGTAAAGCAACATATAGAGTATCTAGAACAATAATTCCTATTCTATACTAAATACAGGGTTATTCAAAAAGAATGAACCGATTTCATGACGCATTGCTTCAGTTCTCAAGCGTCGTCATGGAATGAGTCAGTGACCATTTGAAAGAGGAGTTTTCTAAGTTTTGAACGGCTAACCTCGATGACCTTAAACACTGAGTAACAACAGTGATCAACTCAGTGGATCGTGATCTGCTGATATGCATCTGGGAGGAATTCTCTTATCGCATTGATGGTGTCCGTACTGCAGGCAGTAGCCACATTGAACACTTGTAAGACAGGAAATAAAAGTTGATTGTGAGTAGAATACTTGTAACTTGGGTGGAGTTTTCTATTGTTTTTCCTTATTAAAATATTGCGTAATGAAATCAGTTCATTCTTTTTGAATAACCCTGTAGTATCACTAATTTGTCGTTGCACAAAAGAATGCACAAAAGAATGAACTGAAGTATTTGCCATATCAGCACAGTACTATGGCAACAAGAGGCTCATGAAACAGTATCCATGACTGGCTCTAGTACAAATGCTAACATTTGATTGGCTCTGTGGAAATAGACAAGCCGATATTTCATGCCGCAGCACTGTGGCAGTAGCCATTGCCACAAAGTAAAATGATATCAGTGGAAAGAGCAGGTCGTCATTAAAATCTGCACAAAATATGAAGTTGGTATTGTCACCCAAACTATGCTGATTAGGGTATCAAACACAGAATATCTTGCTATAGAGAGAACTGCAAAATAGAGAAGCAACAGAGGCATTGATCTGTATCAGAGAACTAATATTTGTATTTTATGTGTAGCTTAATTTTATCTTTATTTATTTTATCCCTTTATCTTTCTACTGGCATGTTTACCATGTATGCAGTTCTACACGATAAACAAATGACAGCGCCAGTAAAAGGAAAAACAAAAGCAGCATCAGGTGAAAAGTAGGTTGAAGAGCACTGCATTTTTATATTGTGACGCAGCCGTTAAAACATTAATCAATAAAGAAAGATAAAACAGTGCGAAGTCAGCAGTTATTTTTGTTGTCGTATCTGATGTTTATCCAAAGCTGAAGACCTTTGCCACGTTGCTATACTTTCCACACTGCCTGACTCTAAATGTAGACATTCCGCTATTCTATCTGTGTGTGGGGGGGCAGCGCAAATAGTGTTAAGTTCTACCTTTCGTACATTTTTCATTCGCATTGTTGTGAAAAACACTTGATAAAAACACAAGCTCTCTGATGATGACAAGTGTGAGGTAAACATCCCCCTGCTCGGTGTCTCACTCCCACACATGCACTGTCACTGTCACTCTCACAGACAGCTCAGTGATCCACAAAACATTGTGACAGCCCGGTTCCACTCATGCAGCCAACCCACAACACACACACATACAAAGCAATTAGTGTATCTGGCTGGGAGAGTGATTTGGGGAGTTCCTTTCTGTCTATTTTACAGCATATACAGCATGTTTCCTAATAGTCTGTTTAACTGTTTATAGACGGTTGAGTCTCTGGCACTACATTTGGCATTCACCGCCATTCACATTACCGTAACTCCTGAACTGTTTGTGGTCATCTGAAAGCTGAGATTCAGAGCTTTCAATTGGTATATAACACATTAGAGTAGAGGACTGCATTGGCTGAGGGGGAGGGATGGACGCGTGCGGAGCAGAGAGCGGCAGAGTGCAGTCGGTGAGAGAGAGACGGAAGATTTTGATCATTACTTTTAACAGCATTTTAGTGGAGTTTTTGCTGTGAATTCTTGTAAATAACTGTATATAACAGTGATAGTGCTGTTTTGGAGTGTCGTGCTAGTGTATTTTGCTGTGTTTTTGTGGAGTTTCACTGGGGTTTTTTCACCTTTTGTCACTGTTTTTATCTGTATATTCTGGTTTTCATAGTTCATTGATAGCTGTATTTCAACTATACATATTATAGAAATGTATGCGTAAAGGTATGTAAATATATAGACAGCGAGCTAGCTAGGGCAGAAAGGGATGCACTGTTTGCAAAAGAAGCATATCATGGATGTTTTTCTCAGTGAAATGAGGGACTGAGTGAATAGATTATCACACAGGCTAAAAAATGACTAAAAATAACTTAAAAAAAAAAGAACCTGGAACATGGACACAGAATGATCTAGACAAACCAAAATATTTGAGCACATGTAAAATAGCTGAAAGTTCATTGCTATAACCTCATAAAATTTCATTATGAACATTTACAGTTATTTTTCATAAATAATGTGAGTTAAATAAATAATTTGCAGGACATTTAATAACGATGATCATCAAATTTCACCATGGTTGAGCAACAGCGGTTTGTTTTATTGTGAAGTGAGCTTCACCTCTGTTTACATCTGGTCAAAGATGTAATTGAGCAGCACAAATCAGATTTATTGATGGCGTGCATTTTAGCCAAAAATAAAGCCCTTCAAAGTGAGTTACTGTGAAGGCAATGTGTTTAATTATGCGTCGGGTCAGGTTGCGGGTCTAATGTATGGGGGTATGGGCGGATGCGGATTGGACATGAAAAAAAATGCGGGTAGTGGGTTGGGTTGCAGTACTCAGCTTTGAGGGTGCGGGTTTGGAAAAGTGGGCCCATGCAGGACTCTGCCTTAAAGGGTTAAAAAAATGCGGATAAAGAAGTTCTGTTCCTGTTGACCACCCACTGTTTTCATTACTTTGGCCGACAACTACATGTCTAAGGTATTCCAAGGAAAATAAACTTATTAAAGACTCTTGCAACATCAAGCTGAATTTTGCAAAAGCTGCCACAAGAGCTTGTTTTGTTCGGCTAATGTCGTCATCAGAACGCTGAATGTGATAACTACATAATTGTTAGTTGGTGCCTATTTGTAGTGCAAACTTAATCAAGGCTTTTAATTTTTCATCTAAGAATAGCTGGCCTGGCTGGTGGCCATTAATGCTGTATTTCTTCTATTCAGCCATGCTTTTCAGGCTCAGGCGTATTAAAATACTGCACTGCTATCATGGCAAGACAGTCAGCAGTGCTTCATATGACAGTTAAAAACAATTACATCAGTTATTTAAAGAGAAGAAGATTATTTGAAATACTGTGAAAAACCAGTTTCTATAAAACAGTGGTACACATTCTCATTTTAAGTCTTAATGGTGTAACCTCACATGGCCTTTTATAGAAGCTGGCATTTTGTTTTTTCCTGCTACTGTGATTCACACCACAGCCCAGCCTTCTACTGTACACTAGTTCAATACAGGGTTTTGTCTCCCTTACACTGTAAAATTGATCATTTCACGTCATTACACTCGCTTTGGTGCAATAACAGGCTATTTTAGAGGTACAAAGAGATTTTCCGATGCACTTTATTCTGTAACCACTCTGAAATGGGCCTCCATCCAATTCCAGCCTGACCCTTCGATCAGTTATTCAAGGTGCAACGGGCAGCTGTAATGATTAAATTAAAATTGCAAACACTGATCTCTGAATCAGTCAGACACTAGCCCTTAGGGAACAGCGACCGCAGTTCATCTGCTATAATTACTTCCTACTTAACTATTACTTCCTTGCTTACCTGTTACTTTTGCACTGTTCACACCGGTACATTTATGTTTCACGTCTACCCTGTTACATTTGTGTAACATTGTTTACACTGTTGTAATTGCACTGTTTACACCACTTACATTGGTACATGTCTGCTTACATACTACATCATCTACATTGTTATATTTTCACTGTTTACACTGTAGCACTGTTACAAAATGTTTATACTACTAATAGGCTACTACATTTGCACATTTTATACTACTTTAAATGTTTTAATCTTAGCCTTTCATACAGTATAGCTCCATTTTACACACATTTTTAACTGCATGCTTTTATATTTTAGACTTTTTTTTCAAAAATATGTCTGTATCTTATTGTGTTGCTACTTAGATATAAGTTCACTGTCGCTAGCAGAGACCACCTGCAATTTTGTTGCACAACTAGTGCATACATTTACTATTCTATTCTATTCTATTCTAT
>JAPQRP010000018.1:14123801-14140966 GCA_037367295.1 Apogon hyalosoma
GTCGCTAGCAGAGACCACCTGCAATTTTGTTGCACAACTAGTGCATACATTTACTATTCTATTCTATTCTATTCTATCGATCTTTGCTCAAACCAATAACAAAGCCTCACACTTGTTGCATCAAACCAGAGAAAATGCTGTGTAACAAACAAACAAAAAGAAGCTGTTTCTAATTAGCTCAGCTGTCAGATATTTTTTAACCAATCATTAGTAAATCTCAAGGCCCTTCAGCACTCTATTCATTCAGCAGCCATCGGGGCTCCTATTTACAATGCCAGGTTTTACTGGCAGGATGGTAGCTCTTAGTGGGAAGCTATATCCAAAATGGAAAAGAGCACTTAAGCATCCCCATGGCGTTTGATTAGGTGTAGCTTGCCTCTCTTGTAGCTTTTCCCAAATATATGAAGGTTGATGGGGTTGTAGGAACCAAACAAGAAAAAATGATTCACTTGAACCTGAAGTTACAGCAAACTTCACCACATGGACAACCTTTGATAACTTATTTTGCAAACTGACTTTATCTGAGTGTAGTGCCATCATACATAAAAAGAGGACAATTAATGGAAAAAAAAATTGCTGTTGCAAAAATTATGCCGCTTCAAAACATACTGTGATATTGTTGACAGATATGTTAGAAGACAGCTCCCTCTAGTGGCTGATCTCTACTCCCAAAATACAGAGTATGCCTCTTTCTGTGTATATACAATGATCAACCACTGACAGAAGTAATAATAACATTGATATTGCATTACAGTGGTGCCTTTCACTGCGTTGGATACATTTTGCAGCAAGTGAACATTTAGCCGAATCCTTGAAGCTGATGTGTTGGAAGCATCAAAATGATCGACCTAAGGTGAGTGGCTTTGACGAGGTCTGTACAATGATGACTAGGTCAGAGCATCTCCACACCTGCAGGTCTTGTTGGGTATTCCTGGTCTACAGGGGTTAGTACTGACCAAAAATGGACTCAGGAAGGACATGCTGATTTCAGCCCCATTGATCATCTATGGGAGGTAGTGATGTTACATCTGACACTCAAGCCTGAAACACGCAAAGGAAGCGTGCCCAAATGAAGCCTGTCTCGAGGTCTGTATCGTTTTTTCAGAGTATCATGTGACAAAATACAAATGAGGCCCCGTTTGCTGAAATCATGTGACTGCCTCATTATGCCATTCCATTTGCTTCATCAGTTCTGTGAGCGAATGTTTTCACATTCTAAGGCTGGGGAATTTATAATCAAAAGAAAGGAATCGCCTGAGCCCTAATGCTGTCAAAATGTTTTTGTTCCTGAATGAAAATGAATAAAGCACCCCCCACTGCCCAATCTCAAATATATCCCAACCACACAAGCACTTTCTGTAACTGTTTATCCACAAATACAGCCACATACTGTATATATACATAATACTTTATTTACTACAACTGATCTATTGACACTTTGATATACCATCAATATTACTTCACTGATGTACCATGATCTGGACAGATATATTTCATCTAGCTTTACAATATCTCAAATGGAGATTTTGACATAATAGTTGAGTAATTATAATAAGAGATTCACTAGTCCACATGATACCAGCAGATGTCGGTACTACCCAATGAGCTGTTAAATGGAACGCTTTGTCTGATCAGGCATTGGGCAAGAAAGATTTGACACATTCACAGAACCTCATCACACCATCACTAGTGGGAGGTGCTGGACAAATCAATCTGATCCATGGAGGTCCACCTTTCTACTTCCAGGACTTCAGGGATGTTCTGCTGACATCTTGGTCCAGATACCACAGCGCACCTTCTGTTGTGACTTTATTTGGAGAAGCTAAAGTTAAAAGGCATTTGTGTTGAGAGTTATTAATACGTTTATAATTCATATGAAAATGCTGTTAATTGAATTCTGAGTCAAAGGTACAATACATTTCATTTATGTGATTTATGTTAAAAGGAGTTCAGAATAAGAAACACTGAATGCTAAGATTATCTTGTATTAAGAGAACTACACTTCCCATTAGGCTTAGAAACATATATCACAAAAGTTAAGTTTGCTGTATGTTGCCGAGTTGCGGGAAAGTTGTATTTTTTGTGAAGTTGCCACAGTAAAGGAGAATACATCTTTTTAAGTCCAGAATCTCTTCTCGTTATTATTGGACGTAGTTTGGAAAACTACACCTTCAGAGGTCTGGTGGAGTCTAGGCCTCGGGTCAGAGCTGCTTTTGTGGAAAAAAGGGTAACTACACAATATTAGACAGATCGTAATAATGTTATACTCCCATACAGGCGCAACTGGCTGAGATCTGGCTGTTATTTGGATACTTTTGGTCAATACAAACCACTTCACATTGGAAATGAACGACAAAATCTGGAGATGAACTCAGTGATCCGGCAAAGTTGCTGCTCTTGTCCATTTTTCTGTTTCCAATCACATCACATCAGTTCAGTTCACTTTATTTCAAATATGCATCAAAACAAACAAACTAAACCTACTTTAGTCCTTCGAAATGAAAAGGGATAACAAGAAAACGCGAAAACTTGAAAAATATGACCTCATTCGCATATTTGAAAAGAAGTGGGAGAAGCTTGGAGGGCTACAATGTTCCCTTGCTGCCTAATATATCCCACTCACTGACAGGTCCCATTGTAATGAGATAATATACATAAACACCACCTCGCCTGTCAGTAGTCTTAATGCTGTGGCTGATGGGTGTATGTGTGTACTAACCAAGTTGCAGTGAAGTTTCCGTGTGGTAATATCCATCCTTTTGCTTCTTTTTCAACATGGAACAAAGATCCACGCGTTCCACTGTCTGGTCTCCGAAAAACCTGAGTGTTGCAGCGAGAAAGACAAGAAAAAGAAAAGACTGTTCAGCACAAACTAATGAGTGGACTGTAGGTGTATAGTCACTGTATAATAAAAACATACCTGTCTGTGTAGTTGGAGTAGAGGGCTGGATCAACACGCTTTATACCCTGAGAGACGAGGGGATATAGTCTGTCACGCTTACCAAAAAAGCATTCCTAATTATATAAATATTACATAAATAGTTCTTTATTTTCACAAACAGATGGCGGTGAAACGTCGACAGATAGGCACCAGGAAGGAAAAGGTGTCATCAGGTGTCAAAGGAGACAGAAGACAGATAATGTCCTTCCTGTGTCTCTAAACTTCAGCCCACTCCTCAACTGTTTTTATTCCAATTCAATCCCCCTTCCCCTTCCCTCACTCCTCTTCTATACATAACCACTCAGAAAAAAATTATATCTGATTTTGCGACACCTTTGTAGAAGAAGGTGAGGTCACAGAACTAGGGGTGTAAGAAAAGATCGGTTTCGCAATATGTCGCGCTATTTAATTTCACGATACTGTATCGATAGTAAAAAGTACCGTATCAATGTTTTTAGGTATTTATTCAAATGCAGATGTGGCAAGGGTTCATTTTTGTTTTTTTTGTTTTTTTTTTTTAATTTTATTTATTATTTTAACAACATTCTGTTACATAATGGTTATTTCAGGTATCCTAAAGCACTTTTTACTGTCTGAAAGAGGCAGATGTTAGTTCCTTTGTTGGGATGGCACAAAAATAATGTTCGGATGTTGGATGATTCAGGGACTGTTCACTTCACAACTAATAGAATATGAACATTTGAGCAGGCTCATAAACTTTACTGTCTGTGAAACGTAATGTAAGTTTTTTGATATAGCATTAGATCCTGTTCTGATCAAATACAATGTGTTTGGTATTTGTGCATATTCCTGGTGTAATTCAATTTTTACATGAAATAATCTTTTTAAAAATAAACAATAAATATTGCCTTCTTAACAGTATTGTGATATATCGCAATATATCGTATCATGATCCTAGTATTGTGATTTGTATCACATCGACAGATTCTTACCAATACACACCCCTACACAGAACACCGTTTCTTCAGCTGCCCTGCTGTTCTGTCAGAGGTGTTATTATAAAGCGTTTCTAAAATGTCAGCTCAATTAGTCACATATTGTCTAAACAGGGCACTTTTTATAGCATTTCTGTTATCTAATCGACAGCAGACATTAGAGAAAAGAGACAGGAAAGGAGGCGAGAGAGATAGGGATCAACATGGAACAGGGGTCAGAACATGCAAACAATGCATCCGTTCATTAAAAACAGCCTCATTGTGTCTGACGTGTGTGTGTCTGTTCGTGTGTGTGTACCTGAGATCGCAGTTTGGATGCTCTCGACAGCTTCATAATGGTGAGGTGTGGTTCAAACCCGCGACAGTCTTCCTGCAGAAGACCCTGCTCTGCAAAACGAGTCCGCAACAGCTCTGAAAAACACACACACGAGGCTTATGACGGCTTAGTGAGAACGTTAGGGATCGACAATTACGACTGAAAAACTTTGCACCGCTGATCATAATATATAAAAAAAAAAAAAAACGATGAACAGCAGCTTCTGAAAGACACTAACATATACAACTAAAGAGTGAAGAGTCACAATGAAGTGTGTTATCGCGCTAAATAATGAACAGAACAGTATAGAATAGAACAAAGCAAACAGAACACAACAGTATAGAACAGAACACAACAGAACATTATAGAATAGAAAACAACACAGCAGAACCATAGAACACAACAAAACAGTAAATAGAACAAACAGAACACAACAGTATGGAACAGAACACAACAGAACAGTTTAGAATAGAACAGAACAAACAGAATAGAAAACAACGCAACAGAACCATAGTATAGAATACAACAGAGCACAACAGTATAGAACAGAACACAACAGAGTAGTACAGAATACAATAGAACAGAACAGTTTAGAACAGAGTGTAAACATATAAAACAGAACAGAATAGAATAATACAGAACAGTAGAGTACAGAACAGAATAGAATAGAACAGAATAGAATACAAAACAATACAATACAATAGTTTAGAACAGAATATAAACATATAAAACAGAACAGAATAGAATAATACAGAAAAGTAGAGTACAGAATAGAATAGAATAGAATAGAATAGAATAGAATAGAATGTGTAACAAAATTGAGTCCCATTCTGTCAGTAAAAACATGAAAAAACAGTCACTGCATGATTCCCATAACTGCTCAACCTGAAGTATTGCTACATGTGCCAGGTCGTATTTAAGCATACAATGACTCCCACTAATGGCCTGATATAAAAGACCTAGTGGAGGACACGAATAGAACCGATGGATGACTGAAAATGTGTGTGAAAGGACGGAAAAAGGCTTTTTGCTTGTGTATCATTTGACCACGGCGCTAAACACAGATGCACCAACAAGGGCACAAACACACACACAACCTGCAAGGACGTGCACACACACATATACACACCGACATATACACACACAGACATGTGCACGGCAGCCAATGAGCATTAGAGGAAACCACAGAGGTATTTTTAGAAGAAGAAAGGAAAGGTTAGTATATAATCAATAACAATGGTGGAGAGAGCAGACAAGAGGACACGAGACTCTGACTTCTGGCCTTATCCTGATTTAGCTTTTTGGACAAAAACAAAAATAGAAGCTTTCCATTTTCCAGCACTCAGTTACCAATAAATCAAGCTGTTCCTCCTTTCCATGTCAGCTGAGAGGACAGAAAGTTTGATGCAAGTCCATGTAAATGCTGACGTTGGTTACTTGGTATCAGGAGTTAAAACTTCAATGCGCTAATAACTTTAAGATAAATCTGTCTAATAGACAGGAGGGCAGAATGAAGCAAAAAGCTCTGCTATCTCTTGTAATTATGGAGTACTCGGGCCTATTTAGCTCTGTCTCGGAAAAAGATTAATTTATTGCATTTCCCATTTATCCAAGCCCTGAGATAAAAATGCCTTTTGGAATTTGCGTCAGCTTGGTTGTCATGTGGAATTTGCTTAGATCTGAAAATTTAATACTCTTGACGTGCATCTTGAAAACACATATTAAAGTCTGATTTAAACAAGCTGCTCCGACACTGATGATGACACGATTTTATATAAATATATCTCTGAATAACAGGCGCTTCTTAATGCATAATGCACAAAAATCTATACCTTCTGGATAAACAAAGTCATTAATATGTAAAAAAAAAAAAAAAAAAGCACATTTCCTGTTGTGAGTGTCTGCATATTTCTGATTCAGCTGATATCTAAGAGATAGAGAGTATTAAGTAAATGTGCTTTTTTTCCCCTGTGCATGTGTATAAGTGAGTGTGTGTTGTGTCATAAGAGCGATGCAGCGAGAATCCTCTTAGAAATGTTGGCTTAATGTTGTTGCCAAAGGCACAACACACAACTGTACTGCACACGCAAATGCTTCACGCACCCACAAACACACACAAAAAGACGGATGTAAAAACCACATCGCAGACTAACACAGACTGTAGTGTATAACAAATAAAAGACTTAAATAGAGAATTATCTGACCAAATCCACTTACACTGGTTAGAGTAAGTAGATGTGGTGCACTGAAACCAGATCAGTGTGTGGCTGTTAAATAAATGGAGTCCACATTTGTGAGCACTTTGTAGATTTGCTTTTTATCAAATTCTTACCTAGGTCAAAGGTGAATTTAGCCCCATTTCCAACACAGTTTACCTGTTTAATCTGCTTTTGGGATCACTCTGGGATTGAAGTTAGGATTAGACCACTGCTGAACTTTAAGTGTGAACTTGAAGACAGTGTGAGAGTGTGGCAAAGTCATCTTCTTAGGAACAGCCCCCAGAGTATGCTCTACAGTCTGCAAAAACTATTTAATCTACAACCTGCCACTCTCCCACGACAACACGCATCCATGCTGTCGTTAAGAGAGGCAACCATCTAACTGAAGGTCTCCTCAGATGACCCCCAAGTCCAGATCTCCCTCCGCAAAAACACAAGTCCTCCATCAGATTATCACCTCTAATGCCATTCATCAACAAACAAGACTCAACCCAAATGAAGACCATGATAAAGCAAAAATGTTACTTAATTCACACAATATCAGACTGACAGGAGAGTGAACAATGATGAAGGCAATGGAAAGATAAACCTTGTTACTGACCTGCCAGGCTGTCCAGTGTGTGTCTGTGCTGTCCAGGGACCAGCCCTACAAACACCACCTCCTTCCTGAAATGACCGATGCCTGAGAAGGGCAGCACCAAGTCCCGCCCACCCAGCAGCTCAGCCAATAACGGCTCGGCTCCGGCCAGCACGGTCGCCGCCCTAAAAGGAAGTATACACATGAAAATGCACAACATGGCACAAATACACACACCAATTCACAACATAATCCCCGCTCCCTCCCTCTCATATTACATAACAAGACAATCTAATGATTAGTAATGGCACAATCTTCTAGTTGATGTAATTACGCATAAGCATCATCAGATAACACGGTGCGCATGTAGAGGGCTGTATGTCTTTAAGATTGGATGGCACTTTTAAATTTCATTGTACTTGTTACAATGACAATAACGATATTCTATTCTATTCAATTCTATTCTATTCTGTTCCCCCAGTCTCTGAAAATATGTTCAAGCAATTACTTATGGCAGAAATACAATTTTTCCTCACCACATATTAATGCTTATGGGAAGCTTTTGTCTATATTTCATTTAGTCGTTGTGAAATATTATTCAAGTGAAGCATTTCTCTTCATTTCATTTCATTAATCACATCTGCTTGCATGGGCTGTTTCTGACAAACTGAAGCGATCTGCAGAAGAACAGCAGAGGCTTTTCCAACAGAAGACACTAATTGCTACTGGAGTAGAACAGGATCAAATTTATTTCTGAAACAGTCATTTTATTAAGCTCATGCCTTATTCATAATACAAGTGCGAGGGGGAGGGGCTCGCCACTGCATTCACTGCTTCTTCATTTTAAGTATGTGTCGACCGTGTGCTCCGGTCTACAAGAAACTTCATCCTTAGTGATTATCTCCTCATTTGTCAAGAGATGCTGAGAGGAAAAGATAAACAAAAGCTGGATCTAACTTGATGTGCTGGTAATTAGTGGGTGCAGAGCAAAGATTGCTGTCTATAAGCAGAAAGTTTATTCTGCTATGACAAAATGAAGCGATAAGACTTTGTTTAGCTACTCAATTGGTGATGATGCATATACCAAGGCACCATAAGGGTATCCATGAACACTAACATACAGCGGTGTTTTACTTCAGTTAAAAATTGCCCTTTATTGAAGCTAATTTCTGAGCTGAGATAATGTGAGGATGTGCATTTACATAATATACATTATTTCAGCTCAGGCTGTTACTACAGTTTAGATGAAAACTCAGTTCTGATTGGTTGATGACAGTGTTCACAGTCGTTATTTGTTATTATGGCAAACCCTTACCAGGCTTAAGTTCCAAAATTTAACTCCAAAGAGAACTTTCAAAATCAATAAAAATGTCTTTAAGTTATCATTTTCTGTCAAATAGCTGATTTGTCATGTAATAAATGGGATAAAGAACTTGTTGCAAAACGCACCCCTTCAGGGTGATCCAGAACCTTCCATGTAATGAGCATCATCACGTCAGGTACACTGACAAGTTCACTTCATACTATCCTGATTATCCCTTATAATTTATGGAATTGTCATAAATCCCACTCATTATTGCAAAATTTGAGTCATGTGGATGAAGCTTCATGTAAGAAAACAATTAGCACCAGGGCAACACAAACAAACAGAAGCAAAAGGAGAATAAATTCAACCCAGAGCAGGATAATTCTGAACAGGGGGAGGACTCTGATCAACCGAGACAAATTGAGGAGCTCAGATTGAAAAGAAGGGCTACTTCTGTCACATGAGGGAATCTGACTCAAACCAGACATGTGTGATTTGCAAATTAGGTCTCAAATCAGTTCAGCGCCACTAACCTCTTTCACCTCTATGCAAGAATCATGTCAGACAGTACAGAAAAAAATCTACAAACAACCTCAGCTGCAACTATAGTCAAAAGTGTTTTCTATTTATCTTTTAATATTTTATATATTCATGTTTTATATATCGTAACAGGCTCAAGGAAGAAAATAAGAAGTGTGTTTTATTTATGAAGCATATAATTCAAAATATAATGAAACACAGAACATGTATTCATTAAATGTGTATATAAAGATGTGCTATATTGTACTATGTATTGATGTTTTGGTCATCTCCCACAGCCCTAATGTATACTCAGCTTCTGATTATGTTACTGTGGATATGTGTCAACTTACTGGTCTACTTCCTCCTGATTGGCGAGATGCGTGACTAATAACGTGATGTGAAGACTTGGAATTGGGATCATAGCTTTGGCCAATCGAGGCTCCTGCTCAAGCACCACCTTCTGGACCTCAGTGATGACTGAGCTTATCTGTCATTGGACAAACACAGGTTCAGTCAGCAGAAGAATGCGTTTTCCACTCTCTAGCCAACCTCGACAGCAACTGGCTTTGTACGTACTAGAGGATGTTAGAAGTGTTACTAAGAGTTCAAAAGGAGAAGAAAACTTCACCATCAATAGATAGCAACCATGAAGAAAATCAATATCCATTCAGAGGTGGTTTTTGTCAATGTGCATTAAGATTTCATCGTCATGTGCTGTCTGGTAATTGAAGATTGAGTGTTTTTATCCCTTAAGAAGCTTCCTCCCGGTATAGATTGAGTTACACTCACCGTGACCAAAAGTCAATCTCTAAATTAATCAATAGTCAGGAGTAAACTGATTAAAGTCTTCTGCACCAAAAAAAGTGAACACAAAGGTTTTCTCAAAGATAGTCTCTCATTTGATCTGCTGTTAGTAACCTATAAAGAGAAAATAAGCTCCGCAGACATTAACCTCAGGGTTAGATGAAAACTACAAGTTGTTAGCGTCACAAAAACAAAGGTCAGTAGATGTGTTTTAAAAAGTAAGCAGTGATAAGAGGAGCATCACTCCAGAAACCATCACACCAGTGATTTCCAGAATTTGGTAAATAAACTGTCAACTACAGTTTTAAACACAACACTGTTTTTAATTTAGATAATGACTTAATTTGTCCAGTTCTTTATACCAACATTTAAGTAGTTTTAACTATCCATAAACAAGCAAAAGACATCACATTGAAAACACAGTATTATGTTTTTGTTAGAATACAAGTAAGGCCAGCTGGTAGCTCTAACTGCAATGTTTGAAGACCAGAGAGAAGGCTACTAACAAGAAATTAATTTACTACGGTTTTGTAACAGAAGAAATGGCACACAATAAGTGAGGATTGGTCCTGTCCTCACCTGTGGATTAGTGATGGGGATGGAGACAAAGTAGTTGGGTCGCTTGCTCTCTTTCTTTTTTTTCTTCTTTTTGTCTACATCATCTTCACTGTCAACTCGTCCTCCACTGTCTCCCCTTTTTCTCTTCTTCTGAGATGACTCCGAGTTGGTGACTGGAGACAAGGACAACCATATTTTACGTCGTAAAAAGTGACACTCGTTCTGTCATAAAGTTAAACATGATGTAATATATACAGATAAAACTACACATTACTTATTGTGTCTTTATTTACACAAACCACAGCTCTCAGAGGGTTGTATGACTTCATTCAAACTTTCATGAAGCAACTGAACTCAAAAACAGAACTCAGCAGAGCACATACACAAGCATAATCATTTCTTTCTGAATGTATGTTGGGCGAACTTCACTGTCAAATGTCTCCATGACAGCAGTTCACTCTGATTTACCTTATACTGATGCATAAATTTGCTGCCCATCAGATATCCTAACATTTACTGTTCTGTTAAGATTTAAAAGTCCCGAGCAGTAATTCAAATTTTCACAGTATTACAATACATATAGCGTATAGGTACATACACCCTAGTTCCTTCCACAAACTTGGGCTGGTCAAAGCAAACGGAAGCTCAGACATCAACGTCTCCATAGTAGCATCTGACTTTTGCTTTTTCTTCAGCAGCTTCCTCTTCTCCCTCCTCATCTTCCTCTTTATTTTCTTCTCATTTGATCCTATCAGAAAAGAGGGGGTGACTGATTTGTACTGCGTCCGATCACACATTTCATCAGATACTTAATCCAAGTCAGGATCTGTGTCACTCACCAGTGACAGAGGTGGCTCCACAGTCTGTCGTGCTTCTTTGGATCTCCATGCTCATCATACCCTCTTTCCCTGGGGCCACCTTCATCGTTGTCACCTCGGCCTCACCTGTTAACCCCTCTTCTTGGCTAGTCATCTCATCACCACCACCCTCATCATCATCATCATCATCTGAGGCGAGCACAGTGGTGTCGTTGCCGTGTGAGATATTAGCTGGCAGCATGACTACAACAGGCTAGGATAGAAGCAAAACCAGAAGAACAACATAAACCACTCGGTGTCATTTCAGGAAACGGCGTCAGAATTATTTATGTCATTACCTTAAGTCCGATCCTGTGTGCAAACTGCGCAGAATGATGGCAACTTGTAGAAACGTGATGGACCCTCGAAACTACCCGTTTATTGAAGATAAAAACCTTCTGAAGGCGACTAAAACTCACAAAACACGTGAACCTAAAGGTCAACTTACCAATAAGCATCACACAAAGTTCTTAACTATTTAACAGCTGGCTGAACTGTTACAGCTAATAGAGATGAGATAACACTGGCTTCAGGAAGACAGCAATAACAGCAAAATCACAAACAGCTATTTTCGGTACAGTTACCATCGTGAAACCCGGGTCAGACTTTGGTGCCCTGCTGTGAACACCTGTTGAGATGAATCAAAGAGCCACCACGCTGAAACACATCTGATGAGCTAAGCTAACGGTTAGCTAACTGAAGCTATACCACAGACTGTGCTGCAGTAAGCGGAATATAATGTCCCTATATCGCACAGATAATTTATATTTATGTGAAGAGTTTGTATAATTTCGTCAAAAAACAGAGCACAAAAAAAAAAAAAAAAAAAAAAGATTTGCACACAAGCGTAAAGGTAGGACCACTAACCGGAAGTAACCCTGTTTGTAAATATTGTCATACTTCCGGTTTGACTTTGATAGAGCAAAAAATAAAATCAAGTAATATTATAGCAGTAGTAGTATTTAGTGGTATTTTAGTAGGGTTTGTATATTTAATATTTTCTCTTTGTAGTTTTTGTATATTGCCAATATTTTTCAGTAGGCTATTTTGTGTGATATTTTTATACTCTTTTGCATTTTAAGTGTTTGCTGCTAAAACAGAAACAGAGCTGCTAAAATAGATTGTCATTGTTCCTGTAACAGTGACAATAAAGATCTATTCTATTCTAGAGAAAACCACCAGTTTCAGCCACAGTGAAAATAAGGACAATTAACTTAATCAATTGCTCTATTACACAGGCTACATATTTATTTATGTGTCAAAATCTAAAATAAAATATATGTGAATTTATGTGTGCCTTTTCTGATTATTAGAAATACATTTCACTTATATTAAGTGAAAGACACAGAAAAAGACATTTAGATCACAATCAAGATTTATTCAAAGCTCATCATGTAATAGTATATAAGGGTAAGGGTTATATCATTACATCCTACTGTATATGTAATGATAATCAGTTAAAGAACAGGTGCACAGTGATAGTTTAAAGCACGCAGTTAATATTGAAGTTCCATTATCCATCATATTAATTTACTTACAAAACAGTAAATAAAAGTCAATGTGATCGATACAAAAACTTCAACTGCTCATTGGTTACTGACCTTTGTAGCCTCTGTCCTTGTACATGTCCATTAGCACTGTTTCCTAAAAGCAGGCCTAACTGCACTTTCATTACATTGATTTGTAAATTCAGAAAGATCAAACACCATCAGAATGGTTTAAGTCTAATGAAGGATCAGCATTTGCAGAAAGAGTATATTCATAGCACATTATCACAAGTACAGAGACCTGAACAAATCAATCATTTCAAAATTATGCTTATGGCTTTGTTACACATTCCTGCAGTGGGTATATACAACAAATCTGCTGTGAGATAGAGAAATATAGAAAGAGATGATCATATACAGCAAAAGTCATTGGTCAAAACCAAAGCAGGCCTACTGCAGTTACATGCATTACTTATATGGCTGATTCGAAAACCAACTACCAATTAAATTAACTAAAGGAGACTTCGATGATACACTTTGACTGATTGGTATTTTCTCTGTACCACTGCTGTAGACCAGTAGTTTTCTTTGAATCTCAGAGACAGCATCAGCATTTTCTTTACAGTCCAATAATCCACCCACTGCATCATGGAAGAAAACGTTGACATCCAACACAACATGTTTGGGCCTGGACCAAGTCCTCAGACTCCATGAGGTCCTGGCTTCACGAGTATGGTGCATCAGCACTAGAATGAGGTCTTTGTCATCTGAAGGTGTCAAAAGAGAAGATAACTTCAGTTCAAGAAAAATACATGGGAGAGGACACTGCAAACAGACATACGTGCAAACTGGAGTTAGCAACAGTATGAGAGGATTATTTTTGGGGTGTTTTTTTGTTTGTTTTTTGTTGTGTATCAGAGTAAAGCTTACAATGAAAAGTACACAGCACATACGGTGATGGACAAGAGGGTTTTGGACACCCCATGAATTTGTGATACACTGAATTAAGAATCACTCCTAAGTCATGGAACTCTGCCAAGTATTGTGCCATTCTCCAAACCTACATCCTCTGTTTTGCACATGCTCTGTTCTGTCTTTGTCAAAACTGGATGTTTCAGCAAGATAACACAAGATACACCCAGGGCATGACATGTTAAAACTGTCAAGAATTTAGTTTTATTTTTTCTTGTTAGCAATATGAAAAAAAAAAAAAGATCTGCACTTGTTTGTATCTGTCTGACGCAGCCACGCCTATTGAATCATAAAAAGGATTTTTCTGCAAATATTTCAAGGTAATATTTGAGACAGCTGCTCCTTCTGCTACTGTAGTATTACTCTTTTCATGACAACTGGGCAGAATGAATGAACTTTTTAAGCTTAAATAAACTACATGTGAGGATAATGAGCAGTTAAATTATAAACAAAACAGCACATGTTCAAGCATTTTGTCTTACCTGGAACTTGACACATAGCTGACTCAACATCTGTCCCAACTCGTGAAACAACTGGACAGAAAACAATAATGATCTTGCACTCCTCAGCATTTTCCTTCTTTTCCAGCTGAAGCTGAAACGAATCCTCGCCTTGAACAAAACGCTTTTGCACTTGTCTTAGCACATCCTGATGTGCATTCAAGGTTTTGCCTGTGATGATCATCTTGTTATACACAGTGACTAGAAGAAGAAAAGGATGATTCATGCATTTAAAAAACAAAAACCAGTGAAGACAGAATTTGAAGTTAGCAACAGAAATCAGAATAATCAAATCTGGTAAAAAAGTAACTAAAACAGATGTACCCAGTGTGTATGTTGGCACATTGCTGCTTGTTTGATGAGGTTTGTCCTGGATACCTGTTTCCAACAAGGAGACAGACACAGAGATTTTACATCATATTTAAAAAGAAGAAAAAGGCTGAAACATTCATTTTCTAATGTAAAAAAAACACACACTGACTACATTTACATGCACCCTAATATTCAGCTTTTTCCCTAATTCTGGAAAAAAAAAACTGAATTCCAAATAAGCTGTTTACATGCCAGTGTTCTCTAATAATATTCCTGTTTACATGCAGCTGTTCGTACCCAATTATACATCATATTTTTTCCCTGGTTGCAGACTTTCCAGTGATTAACCCAACCTCTCTCTTTTGTTCCATCAAACACCTTTGAGGAAATGGTCACTTTTTGATATTTGCTCATATTTAAACCTGTTGATGTCTTCTGTCAGTAAGTGTGTTTGTCCTTCTGACCAGAAATGTGGAGTTTTCTTTTGAGTGCCCATCACTCCCAGAAAAGATCTTTGTCTCTAATCGAGCTGAACAATCTGTAACCTGTTATAAAACCCATAAATTGGGCTCATTTTCCAAATGAGTTATTTTTGGTCCCAAAGAAACCTCATAAACCCAGAGTTTCATCTTCATATCAAGCATGTAGCACTTACATGTAAAGTGTCATGAGATAACTTTTGTTATGATTTGGCGCTATATAAATTAAATTTGACTGATTGATTGATTGATTGATCAGAAAATGCATCATTTGGAAGAAGGCCATAATTGGAACATCCAAACTGAATATGCTGTTTACATGATACCTGTTAATCTCAGAATATCATCAAATCAAGAATTATAGTCGAATATTAGCGTGTATGTCAGTAGAGTGTAAAGAGGAGAATAGTCAGAGCTACCATGTGTTTGCTGTGGATGACCAGTGAAGTCAGTCTGGGACGCAACATGGCAACTGGCACCTGAGAAACTTGACAAAGAAACTGGTGCATCGTTGACTTCAGCTGAATTGAATAACAAAAGCTGATTTTAACACAATGTTGACTCCACCTTCATAAATATCCTCACTCAAATCATCTACAACACATTCCATCAATGTGATTGTCAAATTTTATACAACAGCTCATAAAATCCATCTCCTGAGTCATAAATCAACAAACATGATGGTGAGAATTAAGTTGCTTGTTATATAAAAACTGTATACTCACATTGGCCTTGATTTTCCTGGAATCCCTCCAGTAGACTAATATGTGCATCCATGAATGTCTGGATTTGACTCACGTGGCCTTTCAGCTCTATCAGAGTATTTAGGTAGTCGACAAGTACCCCATCACCAGTGAGAGCATCTGAAAGGAAGAATATCAGGCTGTGTGATACAAGACGAATAGAAAAAATACATTGTAACTCATCAACACCTAAACAGCTAAATGTTTAATAACTTCTGATCCACTAATCCTATGAATCCATGAAAATAATTGGTGTAAAATACAGTTTTTCATCTTTTCATGGTTGTCAGATATGACCCATTTGGACGTTCAGAGGCTCGGTAGTGAACATGGAAACACCGTCATCTTCTACAACACTGATTCATCAGTAAAACCTATGGAGTTGGATCAATGACAGTGGATGGAGATACTTGGTTTATGTTCAGTTACTGACAGATTTGCTTAAAAAGTCAGTTTTCTTTCAGTTTTCTCTGTTTCTGATATAAAAACACTCAACTTTAATCTGAGCGTTTATGAACATCTACGTGATCAGGAAATTAAATATAAGAAAATACTTGATTTTCACTGAAAAAAATGCAAAATACACAGGTAATATTACAATAAGTGGTGATAAATTACTTAATAAAACGTTAAATACAAAGAAAAAAATCATTCGGGAGCTGACACAAAAGTCACACTGGGTCTTTATGGGTTAAACGGCAGTAAATTTGCATATACCTCTGAATTCTGCATCTGGAATGAAACTCTTCAGTTCTTTTAGGGTGGCAGCAATTGGCTTCTAAAAAATAAACATAAACAAATTACCATATTGAATCATGTCAAGTGTACATTATAAAATTCATCATATAATTATGCAACAACATATAATTTAATAACTTGCTTTTATCTGTGTTATTGTGAAATCACATTATACAGAATGGACGCCTTTAAAAACATTTGCATAATTTTCATCTGTCAGTTGTGTATTTTAAGTATTGGTTTCACCTTTGTTGTGGTCTGTATTTTTTCAAAGACCTTCTTTCTCACTTGAAGTTTATCAGTTCCGGGTAGAAGTTCATTTAGGTCTATTCGACTCAGTAACTTAATGTCAGAGTCAGTGGAATAACCAGCATCTGCAAGACCAATCAGGAGCATTTAGTGCAAAGTATAACAGTTTCATATAATTCATTTTGTAGTTCTGCAAATGCACTGAGTTGTACTTAAATATCACTTTGTCACTCACTCTCCAATGCACGGGCTGCATCTTCGCTGATGCTTCTTACTTCCTCCAATAAACTTGTCATGATTTCACCTGAAGAGGAAGAAAAATAGGCTTGGATGCAAGAATACTGTGTAAACAGCAGGGTTAAAAATCAAACAGAAAAGACAGTGATTAGTCTACGAATTAAGATATCCTTTATTCACCTAACAGGGTAATCTGTCTTGGGGGTGCAATGATAAACACAAATAATACAGTTTTAATGTAAGACTGGAAACTGATCCCAACATCAGCGAGTATTAAGCAAAGATGAGAAAGTAAAATTACATAAATACATAAAATCACATAAGTATATACCATATTGATTGTATATATATATATATATATATATATATATATATATACACACACACACACA
>JAPQRP010000018.1:14197149-14212816 GCA_037367295.1 Apogon hyalosoma
CACTCCTTCACCTTCACTTTTTTTCTGCTGTTCCAATGACAGGTCGACTTGGCCTTATGTTTTGGGTCATTGTCATGGTGAAACATCCCATACACATTCAGTCAGGGTATGTAAACTTATGAGCACAACTGTATTAAAGCCCCTTTGAATCCTCTGAAATGTGAATCAAACATCATCTGCCTTCATTTCTAATAACATTTCAACCCACAGATACACCTCCTTCAGCCTGATTTGATTGCATTTCTCTTCCTCCGGAAGATCCAGTTCACATTCTCTGTTTCCAGTTTAATGTTTAAAGACGTTTGTGACTGAAGCAGCCAAAAATTAATCTATGATATAAATATAGACTCTGAAGATCTAACACATGCAAACTAAGCACAGGCTCTGCTTCATTAATTTCACATTTTACACCAACAAATGTTTAAAGTCAAAAACGTATCATCGTATTTGACAGTTTTGGCAGGAGATGAAAACACGTGTCCTGTTTTCGTGAACAGTCAGTTTGGCCGTTGTTGCAGCTGCAGTGAATTGTGGGATGGCATTCTGTCCTATCATTTGGGAAAGGATGGTCCAATGTATCCTGCGCTAAAGGAGATAGTAAATAAAGCACTGAAGCTCTTTGCCTTTGCATTTAGAGAATTCAGATAGCTCTTATCATGGCTTACACTCAAATACATCCATGTCATTTTATTCAGTTATGGACCATCCTGAGCTAAAAGAACTATTCAGACGCACCCAATGAGTGTCCTCTAACTTGACAGGGATGCGTTGAAAATGATGACCTTCATGGGAACATTTTCAAATGATCAAAAATGTCTGAAAAGGTGTTGAAAGTATGGATGAAGTATGGATGTCTGCATGAAATGTAAAAAAAACACAGGTAATGCGTGAGTAAATAGTCAAGTATTTGCAACACATTATAAGTATGTTATCACTACATTATGATGGAATCCAAATCATCTTTCAGTGGTAAACATGATAACATTAATTGAGAATGTAGAAAATATATGAAAAAGATTGATATAACGTTCCTCATACCTGCCAGAGTCTTATAATCGAGCAGATCGAAGAGAACAATGGCCACGCCCGACCACGTGATGATCAGAGCCACGACCAGCAGCCACGCCATCGGTGAAGTAAAGGTTAAAACCACATCGTCCAAAAACGTCCTGGTAGCGGAGCGAGACGGAGCCGCTTCCTCCCTTTCTTTGGTCTGGCTGCTCATTGGTGAAAGGAAACTGGAGGCAGAAGACAGAAGGGAATAAGGCCCAGTATTTCAACACGAGAAGACATTTATACCTGAGAATAAAGGGTTTGTACTGCTAGAAGTCATAAATCGTGATCAGCCAGGGGCAAAAGCATCAGCAAACACAGGGAGAAAATACTACAGCGCATCTAAACAGTGAAATGAAAAAAGGACTCCGTTCAAACAATCATGTTCTTCCTGGAAAAAAATACATTTAACCCATAAAGACCCAGTGCTACTTTTGTGGCAGCTCCCAAATTTATTTTTCTCTCTGTTAAGTCTTTCTTAAGTGATTTATCGCAATTTATTATAACATTATCCTTTATATTTTGCATTTTTCACTGTAAATAACAAAGAAACAGAGAAAGCTGAAGAAAAAAGTGACTTTTTCAGTAAAGATATCATTAACTGAACATAAAAACAAGTGTCTCCATCCACTGTTATTGATCCAGCTCCGTGGGTTTTACTGATGAATCGATGTTGTAGAAGATGACGGTGTTTCCACGTTCACTACGGAGCCTCTGAACGTCCGAATGGGTCACATCCGAGGACCGTGAAAAGATAAAAAACTGTATTTTACACCAATTATTTACATGTATTGATAGGATTAGTGGATCGACAGTTATTAAACATTTGAAATCAGTAGATGCTTTTGGTCACCAGTGTATGTTTGGGTCTTTATGGGTTAAGATGCATAAATATCAACGTCCAAACAAAGGAAGCAGAGGCTGAGATAGGTTTTGCATGGGTTAATATGAAAAAAAAAAAAAAAAAACACCACAGTTAAGGAAAGCTGTCTTCACAAACAGCACTAGAAAACTGAACTTTTTGTTTACCTCTTTATTGTGAGTTTGGTAAAGTGCAAGTGCGCCCATGTAATCAGTTTTCGACAGTATGCCCTTTTGATTGGATGACATTAATGATATAGATTTCCCAGTGCAACCTCAGCAGGTTTTTGGAGGTCTAAGGAACTGCTGACCTCACCTTTCCAAATGTCAATAGCTATAAAACTCTGATTAGAGGGACGTGCACTTCTAGAAAAAAAAAAATAAAAAAAAATGGATTGCAAACACAAAAACAATCAGCAACACAAAGGTGTTACAAAAATCCGACCTAACACGGAACCTCGTTGAGTATTGTGTGGGCGGACAAGCCACTAATGTGCAAGGTGACAGCACATGATGTTATTGATACTCTACACAGCTATGGAAAAACAGGGGAGAGCTCTGCAATTTTCTGAACCTGAACCTCTGGAATGAGATCAATAGGAAGATGGATGGTCACAAGCCGTCAAACAAAGACGAGCTGCTTGTATTTTTTCCAAAGAAGAAGTCAAAAGAATGAATATGGACTTGTTTTCACTGCAGTACTTTGTTGTCACTATAATTACAAACTGATAATTATTGGAGATAATACTGAATATTTTACAAACAGTACTGTGCAAAAGTCTAAAGCCACCTTTAGCGTTGTCGTTTTTGCAGTGATTCAACGAGCATGCATTAATTCTCCTTTCAATGCACACTGCAAAAAATGCCCCTCCTAAATGTGGTCAAATTGGCTTATATTGAGCTAAAATCTGTCAATGGGGTAAGAAAAAAAAGTATTGGCTTGAATTCTTAAAACAAGCAAAAAAAAATCTATCAACAAAATAAAACATAATGTGCCTTAAAATTAGACAAAAATGCTAGAATTTTAGCAAACAATGCTTAGTACAACAAATTAAATCACACTCATTTAAGACAGAATTACTTTAAATTAGTGTCTGACTGAGTTGGCTATAAGAGTTTAAGTCTTAAAATAAGAGGAATTGCTGTAATTTCTTAAAATTCTTAAATTGAGAAGTTGTGCAAATGGTTTCAGTCTTAAAATAAGGAAAACAATCTGGATCCTTTGCTGGGATAATTTGCAAAATATTGCCATACCTTGTTATTAGTAAAATCCAGTTTGATATCAGCTGGAAAATTATATTAAGACAAAGTTAGATATATATTATTTTTTATTAGAATATTTTTCTCATTTAAAATTTCTTGGCAAGTTTTTTTTTTCTATTTTGATGAAAAATTAGACAAATGTTCTTGAAATAAGACTTTTTCACTTTCTTAGAAATCATTTTTTGCAGTGCAGGAAAAATGTTCACAGTCTTAACCCATAAAGACCCAAACATCCATCACCGACCAAATCATCTACTGATCTAAACTGTTTAATACCTCTTGAGCCAATATACCTATCAATACATGTAAATAATTGGTGTAAAATACAGTTTATCGTCATTTCATGGTCATCAGATATGACCCATTTGGATGTTCAGAGGCTCCATAGTTACTGTGGAAACACTGTCATCTTCTACAACATTAATTCACCAGTAAAACCCATGGAGTTGGATCAGTGACAGTAGATGGAAATGCTTGGTTTACGTTTAGTTAATGATATATTTGACTGAAAAAGTCACTTTTTAAATTTTTTTTAAATTTTTTTTTTTTTGCAGTTTTCTCTGCTTTTGAAATAATAACCCTTAGCTTTAATCTGAGCTTTTATGAGCATCTTCAAAATCAGTAAATTAAACACAGGAAAATACCCGATTCATACTGATAAAATACAAAATAATAATATAAATAAATAGTGATAAAGCACTTAAGAAAGGTTAGATATAGAGCGCTGGGTTTTTATGGGTTAAAAGACACACACAAACTAAATTAAATGGGTTCTAAAGGTTAAAATCATTATTTAGTGTGACCTCTGACCCCATGACAAGAAACAGCACAAACAGTTAAAACATCTGATGTGTGCTGAATGAAACCTGCTATAAAACAGAAACTTAATGCAATGAATCTCATATTTTCTGAGCAAAAGCGTTACAGACATGTTAAGTGCAAAGGGAAATCACACTAAATACTTTAATTTATAGAAGTTTTGGTTTTTTTTTCTCTGAAATTTTTGTTTTTGCTGCTGTACATACTCCACGTATATCCAGATTGTATTTTAATACAAAGACTGAAAAATGCATATGTGTGGACATTATAACTTTACTAAACCAATAGTGATAATATTGGTCTGTATTTATAATATTGCCTCCGTCTGTCTTTACAGAAAGAGTGTGTTGAATTTAACAGAAATAACCCTGTTTGAATGTAGTTCTTTTGATGACATTGAAAACGGGTGTCATGGTAACTTATGTTGATTTTGTACCTTGGTCTAATATTTCAGTAATGAGGATTGAAGTTCTATCATTTCCGCCTCATTTGCTTTTTAAATAATGACCTTTTTTTGGACAGAGTACATGGTTTATTTTGATTTTGAACCTTGGCTGAATATTTCAGTCATGTCACGTCTGTCATGTTTAATTTTTATTATTATTAACATAACACACCCGGGAATGCCTTGTGTTTCTATGCCAACAAATCCAATACTTTTTCATTTTAATCTTCATAAGGTGTGTGTGCATACTACCTATTTTTACACTTACCCTCCTCACACTTAACAGAATAGACAATAATACCATTAATCACAATTATCTGTATGACATTTAATCATCCACTCAAATTTCAATGTCATGAGAACTTTTTAAAGTGAAAGCATCACTTTTCAATTGTGCCTTTTAGTAATCCAGTTCAACTATTTAACATGTATGTAATTTAATTGTGTTTTATTTCTTTTAGGGTTTTTATGTCAGGAGTGCCATTATTCTTTTATTTATTATTTCATCTTATTTTATGATTCTCAGTCATGCAGTCACACCTTTGGAAAACACAATGAGGGAAAACCTCACTTTCAATGGTGCCAAGTAAAATAAAATAAAATAAGATAAAATAAGATAAAATAAAATAAAATAAAATAAAATAAGGCATAAAGGAACACAAACATGAAACAACACATTCAGTAACAACTGCAAAAGTTACCACAGTTTTACAGTGCTAAAATAAGATAAAAGACTTCTGCAAAAAAGTTTGAAAAATGCACCTTAAAAGTAAAAACAAGGACAATTTAATCAATAAAGTTAAACCTTCGAATATCTTAGTGGCACCAATAAGGATAGCTTATGTGTGCAGTGATATTTTATTGGTCTTTTATATTATTTTATTTATTTCAATGTCTTATTTATTTCGTGTTTTGTCCTTTTTTATGTTCCGTTCTCATAAATTGTTATTTTGGTTGCACCTTACTTTACAGTTTGGTATTAACACGATAAACTGAATCTTTAGTTAAGTGTCAGATGCTCCCGTTTGTTTTAACACCATAGAAATAGAAATGTACAGTTGATATGTCTGATGCTTGTCACTTGTTTCTGGGTAATAACCATGAATCAGCGGTGCAAAATGTATGAAAACCTGATTTTATTTGATCAAATAGAATTTCCTAGTAATAATGGACAAAACTAAACATTCAGGAACAGGAGGTTCCATGCAGAAGAGGCACATCAGGGGAAATGAGCAGAGAACACAAAGAACTGTGTGACAATGAGGAAATGTCATGCAACACCGTGTTTAGAGGAAACTCCAACGCTGAGGATTTTATGGACATTCTCCTGAACGAAGGCAGAACAAAAATCAAGAAAAGCTCTTCCTTTTTCAATGTTTTAGATCTTGCTGACAGATTTGTCCATTATATATGCTACACAAGTCACTTAACACTAGCTTTTCAGTGTTAGTCTGAACCTCAGGCTAATGCCATCCAGAAGACATTAGTTTGACTCTGACTGTAATAAAACAAAGAGAAGTAAAAGGTCAACATCTCCAAAAGGCCATGGGCTCAATGACAGAAACTAAAATGATTTGACCCTCTCAACCTGAAGATTATCAGAGGAACTTTAACCGTGACCAATTGCCCTTTAACCCCTGGGACATAATTTCAGGTAAACGTGCTGCTGTGACTATGTGTTCGTGTTCCTTTTCTTCAGTGGTTTTGTTTTGCTGTGTGTTTTATTACAGTCAAAACAGGTGGAATAACGGAAAAACACAAAGAAAAGAAGTGAAGTTTGACAGATTTTTACTAAATAAGGCACTCAGAATATACATCAGTAAGAGATTTAGGATGCTGAACATAAACTGTGAACTGAAACACACTGAACAGCAGTAAACATTTGAATTTGGGCCCAGTAGTTTTTGTTTTGAGGTTCTTTTTGTCTAAATCAGTCCAGCTGCTTTTTGGCACCTGGTTGAACTCCAAAAAGCACTTACATGGTCAAAACTCAGCAAAAATACAGCAAAAACAAGTGGTTCCAGACACAACAAACCCAGCCCCTCGCACGTATTATAGCTTATTTTGGCACCGATCCAGCTGATGTCATCACGTTTATGCGTGTGCTGACCTCAGCGTAGACATAGACAGCATAGACAAATTATAAGTAAATGGAGAAGAAAATCATTTTAAAACTTCATTAAAAATTTGAACTTTGATGTTCTTTATGTATATTATTATTTACTTTGTTTACCTTTAATTGTAAAACTTAAATGCCAATGAAAATATTGGGAACAAAAACAAAAAAAAATTGAACTTTGACCTTTGTTTGCCAAAATGTAATCACATCTTTTCTGGGTCAGTTCTGGGTTTGGCAATCTATAAACCCAATTTTGTATGAATTCAACTAATAGTAAAAGAAGAAACAAAAAAAAAAAAAAAAAACTGTTTCACTACCTCTTACCTATACTTCGGGGGGTGGGGTGATAAAGGAAAATTAGGACAACACTGCAAACAGTAAAAACAAAAAAATGACAAAGAAAACGATGTAAAAAAAAAAAAAAAGCCCAAACCGTCTAATTTTATAACAAGTCGGTCTCACTCATTGTTCTGTGTTTAACCCCCCCTCCCTCTCCACAGGCGGTGGGGGGTGCATTGAGCATGCTCACATGTCTATGGTAAGAACAAGGTTTATTCTAATAGCATGTTCGGAAATGTTCCTACAGAGCAAACAGTTGAATTTTTATGAATATCTAAAATAAATCATACATTCAGAACGCTCACCACAGACACATCAGGGGTTAAAGGGTTAATGTACAAAACATAATGTCAGTATTGGTAACAGTAGATGGTATGAACTTAACTCGTTTACTACTTAACTTCTTCTTCACAGTAACAGCGCACAGTCCATACAGCATTACTGACCTATAGCGACCCCTAGGCTGTGGAGTGGCAACTGAAAATACAACACACAATAACATTTGACTTAACTTTATCGTCAGTGTGCGCGAACTACAAAACGTCACCGCTGGGACTGACGCGACTCGAGTTCCCAAATGTCATGATCCGTCTCCCCATCATGGAATCCTATCTGAACTGTGTGATTCTCTCAACCTACGGAGTAAACAGTATCCAAATGAAGGAGTTAGAGAAGTTTATTTATTTTTAATTTTATTTTAACGTCACGGTCCAGAAGGCTGAACTGTATTTCACTCTTCAAGCTAAGGAGTGACTGGTACCAAAGGGTGATCCAGGAACCTTTAATTGCGCTAAAAGTGTATGCGTTACATTTGGGTATTACCTCTAATTGGACTTACAGGATTCTCCACAATCTCCAAAACGCAACGGGTAAGAAGACTGAAGATTGGGCTTCGTGACCCTTTGAAGCGAAGAATTTAAGGGTGTTAACGTGAAGGCAAGTGGAGAAATGTTACTTTTGATCAGTTTTAACAGTGCATGAAGTGTAAAATTTGACTTTTGGGAATAACTTCCCAGTGGATGCCAGGGTCCTCAAAAGTCACGGTCAATATTTCTGAAATTCCAGGGGATTTAGGGCTGAGACTTCAACTGTGTGACCCTTTCAACGTAAGGATAAAACAGTGTCAAAGTGAAGGCAGTGAGAAAATATTTAATTGCTCACAAGCTGTAAAATTTGACCACTGGGTAGATTTTGTTTTGGGTGGAGGGGATGTCACGGTCAGTAGCGATACAATGAGCTCCAGCCTGTTCATTTCAATATTAGTATTAACTGACAGGCTAACACTGAGACATAATTGAGCTAGAGGCAGCAAAGATACAAAACACTCAAAAAGGCTGATCTTTTCTGGAGTTTGTTTTGTTTCTGTCAATATAATCCTCCATCTTGAGGTTTGTTAAAAATATCATATTGCATGACACATTCTCATTTTCACAGTCTTACCCTTGAAGATCTTTACTCGTTTTCCCTCTGTTTTTGTTGAAGCACTGCAGCGATATGGCAAAAATGCAGAGCTAATTGTATCTTAAGTCCTGACTGACTTTTACACTTTTTTTTTGTCTAATATGACCGTGAAATCAAATGCAGAGAGGTGGTTCTGCATTTTGCCACATTTCATGGAGAAATTACTGTGAGTGTTTCCAGGTAAAAAAAAAAAAAAAAGACAGCGTAAAACATATAATTTCTTCAGTATTACCCTGAAAGAAAAGGGAACTTTTGATACATAAGAGATAAGATACATTTCTTCATTATCTTATGGTATTTGTCTTTTTTGGGTCACGACTGTATTTATTACATTTTTAGTACTTTGGTAATTACATAGTATTACAACTTTAACCCATAAAGGCCCTGTGTGACTTTTGTGTCAGTTCCCAAATTAATTTTTCTCTCTATTTAACCTTTCCTAAATGATTTATCACCATTTTATTATAATATTATCCTCTGTATTTTGCATTTTTTCGGTGAAAATTCTCTATTTTCTCATTATTAGGACATTTCTTATATTTAATTCACTGATCATGTAGATCTTCATCAAAACTCAGATTAAAGTTGAAGGTTGCTATATAAAAAAACTGAGAAAACTGAAGAAAAAGTTACTTTTTCAGCAAAATATATCATCGACTGAACATAGACCCAGTGTCACTGATCCAACTCCATGGGTTTTACTGATGAATCGATGTTGTAGAAGATGACGGTGTTTCCACGTTTACTACGGAGCCTCTGAACGTCCAAATGGGTCACATCTGATGATTACGAAAAGATGATAAACTGTATTTTACGCCAGTTATTTAGATGTGTGGATAGGATTAGTGGATGAACAGTTATGAAACAGTTTCGATCAGTAGACGTTTGGATCTTTATGGGTTAATACTTCCATATTACCACATTATCACCATATTAACACCAAGCTGTATTGTAAAGTGCCATCATTTTAGTTGATTTTCTTGTCTTTAATTATTTTAGGTTTTACCCATAAAGACCCAGTGCTACTTTTATGGTACTTGACAAATTATTATTTTTTCTCCATATTTAACATTTCTTAAGTGATTTGTTAATGTTTATTATGACATAATCCTCTGTATTTTGCATTTTTCCAGTGCAAATCGAGTATTTTCCAATATATAATTTACTGATCATATAGATGTTCATAAAAGCTCAGATTAAACTTGAGGGTTATTATTCCAAAAAACAGAAAAACTGGTGAAAATGTGACTTTTTCAGTAAAATATATTATTAACCGTACATAAAATAAGCATCTGTGACTGCTGTTGTGTATCAGATTCCATGAGTTTTACTGGTGAATCATCGTTGTAGAAGATGACGGTGTTTCCACGGTAACCACGGAGCCTCTGAACTTCCAAATGGGTCATATCTGATGATTATGAAAAGACGACAAACTGTATTTTACACCAATTATCGACGTGTATTGATAGAATTAGTGGATTTACAGGTATTATACATTTTAGATCAGTAGATGATTTTGGTCGTTGGTGGTTGTTTGTGTCTTTATGGGTTAATTTTGATTGACTTTAACTTTTACCTTATATTTTTGAGCTTCTACTTGGAATGAAATGTATATAATTCAAGTTTTGCTTGCTTGCATTTTGAGCAGTTGTCATTTTCTGCACATAAATGTTCTGAAGGAAAATGTTTGAGAACTTTTTTTCATTTTCCTCCAACATATACCTATGAATAATAAATATAGAGCCTCACTGTACATCTGCCTTTTCATTATAAATGGTCCCCAGTGCCCGATTTAAGTGACTTTAATCTGCTGTCCTACTTGACAGAGTATAATACATAAAACATTGTGACACAGTCAAGTCTGTAATAAAGCTGCAGATCTTTTGTAACCCTCTCTTATGATTCATACACACAGCAGCTGTTTATGCACATGGACATGATATCAGAGAATAATTCAAGTATGTTTGTGTTTTTGTGTTAAAGTGAGATAGGATGAGAGGAGATGAGCAGCAGAGAGAGTGGGAGAGGGAAAGACAGACAGAGATTACCCGAGGTGATGAGGAGATTAAATTCCATCACACTTTGAAAAAATCTATTCAACAAGACAAATGACTTCTCTGAAGAAAGTTTTCATCATTGTATGGCGCCAGTGGAGCTGCGTGCCATAACATGATTATGTGCCCGTGTTTGGTTGTTTGTGTTCATTACGTGATGTGCTGTGATGAACGCCTCAGATGATTTATTTTTCCTTCTGTTTCCTTCCCTGCCTCTCACACAGCTTATCTCTGAACACAAAGTGATAGTTACACTGTTGTGAAAAACAGGCTTGACTCATTTGGAAGAAATATGCCCTTCACAAGGTTATTGATGAGGCCCTGAGGAATACAGATCTTTGTGGGTCCGGTACGCTCTGCGCCGGCTAGCACACATTTACATACGTCTTTTAATTACTGTTCATTATGCAGTCCCGTAGACAGAATAAGCCTTTAAATATATATTTAGATTAACTAACAATTAAAATAACTTCACAGTGTGGTGAAGTGATTTGCTGAAGGACATTATTGCAGGCGCAGAAACTATAATATCAGGCACTTCTAATTCTACAGTACAATTTTATCCAGTTATCTCGCTTCTGTTCCTTCAACAATTGTCTTTTTATAACTGAGGGCAGATCTTCAGGGGGGGAAGGGGGGGTCAACTTCTCGGCCGTACCCCCCAGATGCCCCCTAACCTTTCTAGCTCCACCGCTGGTAATACACCTTTAAATTGAATGCAGATTGTCTGATTTATCTTGTGATTTTCATAATACAAGACAGACGGGGTGTTTTAAGTTACATTACATCTCAGCATCTTAATTCTTTGAAGGAGAGCACTGTCACATGCCTGATACATGTTATGATGCTACAGTTAAAATTGGATGTCAGTTAAAATTAAATGTCAGAAAAAAATATATTTTAATATAAATAAATAAGTACATACATACATATACATTACTGAAAATAAACAGATGAATGACCTACTGACTATGAAATCTATTCACTTGACCAGCTCATTATGCTGATTTTCTCTTTATTTAAAAAAAAAAAAAAAAAAAAAAAAAAAAAGCTGCTGCAGAGCAGAATGAATGTCGCACCAAATATAATAAATTCCTGCAAAAAGCTGGAGAATTTTTGTGTGTGGTGTTCTTTGTAACTTCCCTAAAGGTTAAACAAATTATGTTCAAGTCTGTCAAGTCTGTCTGCAAGAGAAATCATCCAAAGATAGGAGTCTCAAATTTAGTACTTCCACTTGCATGTAGTATACTCGTGTATATAATGTGTTTTCACAGTGTGCAAATTTCATATAATTAAATAGTGTTATCTGGAATCAGACATCTGTTTTGCATTCACTGTAACTGGAATCAGAAATGGCAACCCGCTTCTTTGCTGCTTTTTGTTAATCAATGGAGAATTACCAACATAGTATCATAATATCTACCACTAAGCTAAACTTTGATTTAATTTCCTTGTATTTCTAAATGTTTTCTATTGTAATAAAAGGGTTTTTGTTTGTTTGTTTGTTTGTTTGTTTGTTTGTTTTTGTAAATGACTGTAATTTTGCACTGAGCAGTTCTCCTGCCACCAACATACACATCCAAGATGATGATCATTGAAAATGAGAATCTCGGGGTAGTTACAGTGCACTGCATGTTGCTGTAATGAGCAGTGTGAACGCATTTACAATTTGAGACAAAGTGTATATTTTAAAGACTATCTATCTGTCTATCTGTCCGTCCGTCCGTCCGTCCGTCCGTCCATCTATCTATCTATCTATCTATCTATCCATCCATCCATCCATCCATCCATCCATCCATCCATCCATCTATGAGTCAGTCATAATCGTATGTTGCCAAGAATAGGCATGTTTTGATTCTGCAGCTGGTCTCAGCCTGACCTGTACGTTGGAACATTCAGATAACAAACAAAATCAATTTAACATAATTCTACCCACACACTCAAATGTGCATCTGACTGTATGTCTGGTTCGAGAAAGCTAACCGTTGATCTGGTGAAGCTGGCATGTGTATCAGTTTAGGAATAAAGAGGCGAATGCTGGTGCATGTGTGTATGTGATATAAAAGCTGACCATTGATCTACTGAAGCCCTGGCAACGGCTGGTCGGGCCAAGATATTGATCCACAGCAGGTAAAACAGTCACGATGTTGCAATGACAGAGCTGGAGCACAAGCTAAATGTCCTCCAGCAGATAGAAGAGAAAATCTCCTCTGTGAAAAGCACCCACTTCACAATTCACATCGAAACCATGCAATTACTGTATATTTTCTCATATCTCTCGTGCTTTTATATTCTTGTCAAAGTGTGACTCACTGTCTTCAAACATTTTCCATTTATCGAGTATACGCCTGTCTTGTTTTCAATACCTAATGACCTAGTCCACCTGTTGTTAGATTCAAGTGTTACGCTGATCTTCACACATACAAAAGGACACCAACTGCTGCTGCCTCCTCCACACCAAAGGAATGAACAGAATTAGAACGATGTGGGTGCAGGCCACTAACCGCATAGGAGGGCAAATGAAAGGCGACAAAGGCTCAGTCGTGAATGTGAGTCATTAAATGCAGCGCTTGTTAGAGGCACGGCAACTTTCAGACAAAAAGAGCCATGGCGCTACTTGGGGAGAATTCCTGTTGGATAGGTTTGATTTTGTTGAATAATTCAATCAGCCTGGCATTAAATTAAAAGAATAAAACAGTTTTGGGAGACACATGTGCAGCTGTGGATGAGATGGGAGGGCCTGCTAGTTGCCTGGCAACTTTATAGAGATGACAAGCCCATAGGAAGCCACCGGTCACCAATTAAAACCACAAAACTCCTGGTGAAACCAAAACTTGTGATGTTCACATTTCTCCGTCTAAACAAACAAGATGCAGTAATGTTAATAACACCCCTATTGAGGTACTGAGTGATGGAAAGCAGAGAAAAACACCAGCTGTTTTCCTCTGCTTTCCTCATCCACATGCTAAGACTAACATTTAGCTGTCACCGTGCTCTCTCTGATTTCATCATGACGAGTATATGTACCCCAAAAGCTTCCTATAAAAGTATAAAACATCCTACACTCCGGTGCAGACGCAACCAAAACGTAAAGAAGCTAATCAGATTTCACATTCCAAGATGAAATGCCAGATTTGAAACGAATTAAGTAAATTAATTCCAGCTCTATGATATGTGTTGCAGTAGCTGCAGATCAGAAGCAATCAGAAGAGCTCATTTGAACTACTTTGATCCATTCTGGGTGGATTCACTGATAAGGATCATGTGACGTGACTGAAAGCTCCATAGCAGCTACCAAGTGGAGTACGTGGTGAGGCTGCTGTCTCAGTCCTCCTTAGTCCATAATATAATCATTTAAAGTCCTCAAACACTGCAACTATAGTTTCCTCATATCCAAAATGGCACCTAAATTATGATAAAATTGAAAAAACATGATGAATTCAGAAGTATCAATATCTGAACTAATCCAGCAAAAAAAAAACAAAAGAATACAGTACCTTGGACTTTAAAGTTTGCTGGGTGTTGTGACAACCTTCAGAAATGCTGTGTTACCATAGAAACAACTGTGTAACTCCAGTGGTAAATGCTTTTTGGCCCAAAATGATTGAAGATGATGGAGGCAAAGCTCAAATCCAAAAAAAAAAAAAGAAAAGGACACAGGAATTGTGTTAAGCTGGATCACACCAGGTCTAAAAATACACAAAACCTTCTTCAGAGGAGACGATAAAAAGGGAATGGAATCCAGAGAGGGTTCTTTATTGTTCTTGTTAATTTCAAAGTTCTCTTCTGTTTCTGTCCCTTCTATTTGTATCCAATAAAGTAAATAAAAGTTTCTAGGACTTGGTTTGTAGAAGGTTAAATGCCGTAGAGAGCCAGACAGAAAGAGAGGGAGGCTGATAGAGTGAAGCAGGGAAAAGGGGCTGACCCACCCGGAGTAACCCTGCCCCCTCTGAGGGTCCAAAATAGAGAGATAAAGAAGGGGAAGGACGGAGGAAGGGGAAGATTTCAGGAGCGTAAAGAGGTAATGGAAATAAAGATCAAGGGATGGAGGGAATGGGAAACAAAGGAGAAAAGGACAAAGTGAGGAGTGAAAGGTCTGAAGGTCTCTGGTGTTCAGCGCCTCAGAAACACAGAGCTTATTAATCATGTTACAATGATGGAAGTGCAGGCGGCTAACAGCTGATGTTACATCAGCATTTCCTCCTCTGAGACCCCATTACTTTATTCCACTTGTCAGCTGTGCAGCCGTCCCCGTCGCAAAACGATCAAGACACTTCAGTGCACCTGAAAATTGCAGTGAATCGTTTTCATTTTAATCTGTTCTTAAAAATGTAATAATATTAAACGATCAGCTCGTTCCCAAAAGGCCCCGCAGTGACAACAGCATTACTAACTCTTCATCAAAAGACAAAACACTTCATTTTCCTTAACTTGAAAAGTAAAGCGCTTTAAACTTCTGAATCTCTTGATCCTCCTTCAATTCCTCTTTGGGGAAATGCATTTCCTCTAAGTGCCCTGCCTTGTCAAACAGAGGTCAAAGTGAAAGGTAAATAAGTGAATAAATATCTTGCTGAGCCCCTTGTGAGTTTTTAAGCCCTGTCAGAACCTGTTTTTGAGGCTCATTTCAAGCGGTGGTGTGTGTCTATGTGAGGGAGTGCTGTGGGAAGGAGTAACCTGACCCCCAGTCTTGCCCTGAGAGCCTGCACTGCAGAGGCTATAATTAGAGATACAGACAGCAGCTGGTGTTAACATTGGACTGGACTGCTTTATATGTAGGGCGCACAGAGGCCTGGTCGACACTCTGCACACACATGCATGCACACATGTACAATGTACAAAAAAATATAGGTCTTTGATGATACCATGTGCTTGAGAAACACTGAGGGACTGGATGTGAATGAGCAGGATGAGGAGAGGGTGAACTTCTTATTCTTGTGGAGATAAAGATCTTTACCCTTGAAAACACTCTGACACCATGAATAAATCAGTGTTTAATTGGCTTATGTCACTGAACATACGATGGCAATGTGTGATGGTGGAATGTATCTATATATTACATTATTTTAGGATCCTTTCACCCCAACGCACTGAACCAAGGTATTGTTGTACATTGTATTATGTGAGTCCAGTAAAGAACTTAATATGACTTTCTGAGTCCTTGTGTCGATAATGGTGACGTTTAATATGTACAGTCACAGAAAAAATTATTAGACCACCCTTGTTTTCTTCAATTTATTGTTCATTTTAATGCCT
>JAPQRP010000018.1:14226233-14239380 GCA_037367295.1 Apogon hyalosoma
TATATTCTTTATGATTAACTGAAATGTGCATCATGGAAGGTTTGCATGTGCTCATGTGCTTACATAAAGTTTATGTTGGAGTTTTGTGCTGGAGTCAGCCATTCGTTGACATTGACTAACTCCATTACAAGACACACTTGTGTACGTCCATGATAGCAACCACAATGCACTGATTTCTATTTTAGGTTTTAGGTTTGATAAATCCTCTCCCTTGAGTTCTTCAGTTTATCTCTTCTGTTCCTTTACAGCCTCAACAGTAGACACTTTTAGCACAGGAACGCAGTCAGCTAATGTCAACAGGACCCCAGCACAACATGAACATACACGGACATCCTTTAATAATGCAAAAGTGAATCACTGAATTATTATTATTATTATTATTATTATTATTATTATTATTATTATTATTATTATTATTTCTACTCTGTTCTGAATGTGACATTGTACTAAACACTGTGTGCTTTGCTATCACCTCAACACTGCATTTTAAAGTGTTTAAACACTGAGGGTGTAATCAGTAAATAATAGAAATGTTCTAAATAGTCAACCACTAATAGTTTGCATAAATACTGTTCATACCAACAGCAATTAAAGTTTGCAGCAGTTGAAACACTGCAATAGAAGATAGGGATTATGTTCGCACTGAGGCCTTCAGCAGAAATAGTGATGGATTCAGTATCACCTGTATTCATCTGCAGCTGGTGTGTCTGATCCAGTCCTATGGGTCTACGTCCAGTATCCCAGTAAAAAGACACACAGATTTGAACTGTATTTGACTCATATTATCTTCACAATACAGAAACTCCTCACTATCCAGACAGACTAGCTGTTTGTTGATGCTGCATACATAGTCTCTCACGTCATCATCTATATCATTTGTGTGTTACAGCCATTGTTGTCACATGATGGTTGATAGTTGATGCCTTTATTTGTTCTGTGAAAGTGCCAAAAAGTCAACCATTCTGAAAAAAACTATACATCGTACTTTTGCTGCGTCATATTAATGTTCTGCTGTTCTGTTTTATTCTATTCTAAAAAGAAGTGACAAACAGTCTAAACCTGATGAAACCTGACTAAACCTGATGAAAGTCTGTTTTCTGTTGAAAGTTAATTGACCTGGTCCAGTGGTTAATGGTGGTGATCATGACATCTTCACTTCAGCTCCTGGCCTGGGTAATCTGTTTCTTTACTCTTGTTTCTTGTCTCTCAGAACCATCTGTTGAATACAGACACACAAAAAACTGAGAAAAAAAAAAAGCTGCCACAGGAGAATAAATCCTCTGATTATTAATAATAAATAAATCATCTGACCAGCTGCCTAAGAGAACGACAGACAGATCTGACAGACTCATCCTTCACATTCAGTCTTTTGCCAGGCAAACATCTTTCTTTATTCTGTTTCCAGCATGTGCTGCTGTTAATTCAACCCTTCTAGGGGAACAAGGAAAATTTGGTCAATTTTCAACCAAGTTCTCGTCATAAGAACTTGCTTTGAATCAAACTACGTTGAGTAAAACAAATGCATTTTAATGCTTAAAGACAGTGCCTTGGAGTTTTCTTCCTGTTTATTTGAACTATGTCAAGTGTTCTTCAAATCGCGTATGTCCATATCTGCAGTATGAAGGGAGATGAGGACTTAACAGTCAAACCAAGAGGAAGAATTTCATGAATTACCAGCTAAGTGATTAAATTACTCATTCTGTTACAATCTGAACTGAATGACTGGCATGTATGTTCATATTCAGGGGGATGATGCTGTCTGGAGGGATTTGCAATGAGGAGTCACACGCCAGACGCCTCATGCATCTTTAAATAATCAAAGTCCTCTGCTCCACATCTGTTTTTCTATCTCATTTTCATCTTCCTCTTTCCCTCTGTCCTTTACTTCCTTTGCTCATTCGCCTCCTCTCTGCTGTTTTACCGCTCCGTTCGTACTCAGCTGTAATTGTGTTCTTTCTTCCCCCTCGGTCGCCTTTTCCTCTTTGAACTGCAGCAAAGTTTATTCATTTGCCTCCTCTCCCGCATCTCTTCTGCTCTGTAAGTCCATCTCCAGCCACGTTATCTCTCTCATCTCAGCCTATTGTCCCATTCTCCTCTACAGTATGTCTGTCTATGCCTGTGCTGCTCAAAGTCCCGGTCTAATTCATTACATCCCTTAAAACTACTACTGTAAATGCACTGTTCCATTGGGCAAACTTTCGAAACACTTTGGCCTAGTTTACTTTGCCTTAATAGGCATGAAAACATTAGTCTGTCATTACACAGGCCCCAGACTAAGCATAAAAACATGCAGGAGCTGCTCTAACATTACAGTAATACAACATTATTAAAGAATATCTGAAAACAAAGCCCTCATATTCTCACTTATCTTCAACATTATCTAGTTTAGTTTGTTTGTTCGGGATATGAAAAACCAAGCATGGAAACATGTGTTGCTACTGCAATAAAGTGTGTTGATTTTGGTGTTCAGATCATTAAAAAAGCTACAGCTGCATTGTGTCTTTTCTGGCTTATTTGTTCCATTAGTACTATAGTAGAATTAAATAGTCCATGTGTAAACTGCTTTGAAGACACTAATTGTGAATATAGTGTTCCAGGTTTTTTAGAATGGTAGTTTAAAGTGGTTACATGTAGTATTTCTACTTTAAAATATTGGGAAAAAAGCCAAAGATTATTATTGGAGTGTTGCGAATAAATAGATCTGAAGTTATGCCAAGAATCAGATCATGACCAGACAGAATGAGAACTGCCAAGAAACAACTTTTAGAGTTCAAGAACGTGACAAAGTTACAAAAGCTGGAAGTACTGACATGAGCCCCTTTTACACTGCACTTCTGTTCCGGGAATATTTCACCTTTATTCCAGAACGACGTCTGTGTAAACAAAATGGTGGATCATTTGGTTCCACCTTTATCACAGCTTTGTAACGCCTCTGGAGGTAGTAACAGAACCATGATAAAGGTGGAATCATGATTCTGGAACGCTACGTAAAAGGTAGACTCCTCATTCCGCAACCAAGGTGTGATGTTTCGATGACGTATTGCATGTGCGACCCCCGCGCTGGGGGGATTTAAAATGAGCGCAAGTCATGTACACTAAACAAACACATCAACACAACCAGAGAGATGTCAAACAGCTGTTGTCACTTTGGGCGGGGGACTCGATCCATGCTGACATTTGTGGAACGGTGAAAGATGGGCTGACTCTGCTCGGGGTATTTCCGACATGCAAGTCATACATCATACTATACTATGTGTTGCGTCACCATCCCTTTGATTCCAGAATGCAGGCCCGCTCTTTAAAAGTCCAGCCTGTCTCACCTCTGTTACTCCTTTGGCTTGGCTGTGTATATCAGTCAATGGTGGAAAAAAGGTGGGCTCACCATCTCAGGATTCCAAACATATCTTTAGTGTTGTTATCGATGACATAAACTGGTGATTTGCGGTTTTATTGCGGCTGTTTTCAGTCTAAAAAACAGAGCTAAGCTAACAGAACTACAATGTAAACGGTCAACTGAAGATTTTAAGACGCAGAGTTATTTTGACCAACTGTGAGTTTTTAGTTGAAGAAATAAAACTTGATGATATCATAACTCAGATGGATGTAAACAATGAACTTTATACTTTATTCAGTGAGTGATACAATCTGTGGACACATGGTGTTGATTCATTGGTGGTTTTGGTAGTCCAAAGTGTGTTCTATTATATGACATCCCCCTGATGTCTACAGTTTAGAATATCAGTACTACATAGAACCACTTTGAGTGCCATAATACCTCTCTTGTATCAGGGGGGATCCTTTTTTTATTTTCAAGGCCCAAAGTTAAAAGCCCTATGTTTTCTGTTGTTAGATTGTTTTAAAACTTATCTTATATTCACTGCTGAAGTATTTGTATGACAAACCGAAGTAGCTAAAATTATAGGCAGCTGTAGAAACAAACAGTTAGCACCGAATGCAGCAATTGCTGAATTAAACAGATTGAATAAAATTTGGCCCTGAGATGGATTCAATAATAGGGATCAAAGCCGGTTGCGATTTACATTATCCTACACATTTGTTTTTCATACTTGATAAGAATGACATATTGAATAGTATTGAGCTCCCATGAGCTACTGCTGCAGTATTCACGTCTAATAGCACTTACAGCTCTGCCTCCAGGCTCATACACATGACTGAGTACATGCACTTCAGTGAGCCCGGCCTCACACACATACACAAACACACAGGCTGCCCTATTAAGAAGGAAAAAAACTTCCTCAGTCCAGTATCATAAATAAAAGTGAATTAGCGCTTGATTCATGGCATAAAGGTCTACTTCGACACAGCTGAGAGAAACAGCACTCTGACAGCCTGTGTTTTTGCATAGAAGCCTGCGGAACCACACTTTACATATCTGTGTACTCGCTGAAGATGTTTATATTTGAGAAAGATGACAGAGTTTCGGATGTGTCCACTTGGGTGGATCTGGTCTTCATTACATTAAAAATGCAATTTCTCAGTCAATATTTTTGTCATTGTTATTTATTGCTTGCATGTTTCTTTTAACTATTTATGAGAGTCTTGTGCGATATGGGATTGTGCAATATGTGTGGGTTATGTGACTGCATCTTTGTCCCCGTCTAATACTTCGGTGCAGCCCTTGGAGTCTAAGAAAAATTTCCTTAAGGGGACAATAGTATATCGTATCGCATCGCATCACATCGTATCGTATCGTATTGTATCGTATCGAATGTTGCCAAATTGGCCCTTTCATTGACCCAAATCGAAAGGTCAAAGGTCAAGGCTACCTCATTCTTGTGTAAATGAATGTAATATCTCAGTAATGCAATGCGAGTTCCTTCAGTATTGACACAAATGTGGACTCAAGGATGAACTGAATAGGGTTTGTCGGAGAAAAATCAAGGTCACTTATTAAGCGCAGTAAAGGCAGGTAAACTTGAAGCTGCAGTGACTGATGTTCAGAGCCAGAGTTTTAGTATCAATGTGCAAAAATCCCGTTATTATCTTTCAGCACATTGTGATTCAAGTGGCCTGAGAGGACACTCTTTACCACTCTTCGCTTTTGTTTTCAGGATGTAGATAATCCACCTCATTCTGCAGATTTTTGTCTAATCACAGGTTTTTCACACATCTATGGCAGTTAAATCCATGACTGACAACTGTATTTTGTTGTCTTCTGTATTCTATATGTACATAGTCTGTATAGTTTTTATTATTATTATTATTATTATTATTATTGTCATCATCATTTTATATTAGTTTTTTGCATCTGGTATACTAACTCATAGACTTCAAGGGATACAAGTTCATAGACATTGAGCAAAACAAGGACGGGTGCAAACAGAGGGCTATTTACAAGTGAGTTTGTGTGCATGCGATGTACACTTTTTTCTGCACTTTACTCTGTTGCTGCCCAGACCATTGGATTTCCCCATTATTGGATCAATAAAGTCTAATCTATTTACCAGTCGCTGGTCAGATTCTGTCAAATGTGATGTAGATGTGACTTCCCAGCTCTACTCTGTGTCTCGATGAGGAAGCTTGCAAAAATGGCCTAATTTTTCCCTAATGGCATGAAACCAACAGGTCATCTTTATTAATATTTCAATCTTTTGATTTGGACTGAGAGGAGAGAGGTGCAGAAGGAAGGTGTGTGCTGTTTTTTCCACTGATTTTGCCTCCTGCACATGTAAAAATCTACTAAGAGTGGGTAGCTAGTAAATGGGAGAAAAACATGAACAGTTTATAATCTAGGCAAGACAAGTTTATTTGTATAGCACTATTCATACACAGGGTAACTCAAAGTGCTTTAAAAAGGCATAAAAAACTAAAAAATAAAAAAAATAAAAAAATAAAAATCACAGAAGAATAAAAGACATTATAAATCACAAAAAAGGTAAAATAAGATAAAATTAAAAAAACACATTAAAATCATCAGAGAAAAGTGTGTTTAAAAAAAAGGTTGAAAAGAGGTTACAAATAAGCACATGAAAAGAGTATAAAATATAATGTTAGGTGGTGAAATTACATTTATAGTTCATAATTCATTTCTGGTGTGGTTAGAGCATCAGGTTAGATCATTGTTTTATTCTCTGAATTCATTCTCTAAGGCTACAGTGGCCTATATCTAAGTAAATGGAATGAAAAAGTGCAAGATTACTAAATATATTGGTTCTGCAAGATCATCTGACAGAAAACTGAACTGACAAAGAACATACCATACAAGGCACAGCAAAAACTATAAGGCAAAGATATTTTGGCAGTAAAATAATTTAAGGATATGCTTAAAGGATGAACAGATTCTAATTGTGAAATTAATGACAATCATTATTCAAAGCCCGCAGCATTGCCTAATAATGATTTTAGATTAAATGCTGTGAAGGTTAATCAGATTGCATTGCTGTTTCAAGTGTGAAAATCCAAAATGAAAAGAGAAAAAATCCTATCTTTCCCTACACTGATAAGATGTGGTGTACAGTACATTGCTTGAAATGACAATTACTCATGAAAATATTACAAAACTGACAGAATAACATTTTTTTTTTCAATCTTACCCAGTTGTGGAATAAAATGAACATGTTGTAAGAGTTGTTAATGTCTACTGTTTTTAAATAAGTCAGTTCAACTTCAAATGCTGCATTTGTATGACATAACCTTCAATATTTTCTGGTCCACACAGTACGTGATCAGGCCTGTATATCCTCAGGAAATGTACTGAAGGAGTTTATTATAGTATAGAATCATTGTAACTCTAGTTAACAAGGTTGTGCATTGATTTTGAAAAAAAAAAATGTTTCAAACCACAAAGATCCAGAGGTTTTCACAGACTCTCAAAAATGCATGTGTATGAAACTGGAAACATCTTTGATCTTTGTAGTTTGAGGGGGTTTTATCTGCTCTTGTACATGCTCCCTATAGATGACAATAGAAGAGCCTTGGTGAGCTGTGAATAAAACAACTGAATAGAATCCTCAGCAACTCCTGGGTCTGAGGCTATGCAGGGTCAAGAAATTTAGAGTACATTCACATATTGTAAACTGACCCAAGCAAAGCTTTGAATTTACAACACCCTAAGCGAGGAATAAACTTCACGATTCAGGGTGAACAGAGTCACCATTTATCAACTGCACTTCTGTTCTTTAGGACCATAACAGTGTCTGCAGGAAGGATGATCTCAAAGGTGCCGGACCATAGGCTAAAAGTTGTTATTTAGCCGCAAAAAACACATCAAAAGATCATGAAATGTTACTGGAGATCTTATTAAAGTTGGACATCATGTTTCTTTCTGCAGAAGTGGGAATCAAGAGTGACAATGTACAGATACTTCACCAAAGTACAGTCATTTCTGCTCCTTACATCTCCAAAGCAGCCCTGAATTTGTACCAAATTGAGTTTATAGATCGCCAGTGACCCAAAATAGATCTGTGTACATTTTGGGAACAGAAGGTCAAAGTTCACATTTTTTTAGGAATTTTTAAAATCTTTTTTTTTTTTTTTTGCCATTTACTTATATCGGGCAAAATTTCAAATGTCTGTAGCAGCAAAAATCTTGGTTGAATTCATACCAAATTGGATTTATAGATTACCAGTGGCCCAGAATAAATGTGAATACATTTTGGGGAAAGTAGGTCAAAGTTGAAATTTTTTATGAATTTTTAACATCTTTTATCTTCTCCCATTTACTTATAATTGGTGAAATTTCAAATGTCTATAAAAACATCCATTTTGTTTCAGCTGACTTCAAACTTGGCGCATACATAGAAACAATTCATATGCTGACATCAGCGCACGCATAGACATGATGACATCAGCTGGATCGACGCCAAAATAAGTTACAATATGTGTGAGGGGTGGGGTTTATTGTGCCTGGAACCACTTCTTTTATTTTGCATCACGGTGCGCCTTCCCAACATCAAGACTGATTTTTTTATCTGTCCGTAGATATCATTCACCACAGACTGGACCGTAGAGAAAATTCATCATTCTGCATCGAGCTCTGCACTTAACCCCTTATCGGGCAAGAGACCATTTTTGGTCATTTACACGCTCATTACAAGACGGTGGCAGCAACAGTTCCAGTGAGTCCTTTGATTTTGACAGTCACGCTCAAAAGAACAGTCTCATAAAACCTTTAAAAAAGTCACTATTACAGGATGCGTAAGTCTATTGCCTTATTGACCTTTATCGGGCAAGTGACTATTTTTGGTAATTTCTGCACACGTAACAAAACAGTGACAGCAACAGTTCCAGTGAGGACAGTGAGGTGACAATGTCAGGTCCAATGTGGTCTCCAGGGTCTGTAAGGTCCACCTCTGCATGAACAGTGAGCGGACCTGCTTTGTTAGGTACCATGAAGTAATGGTACTAATGTAAGGAATGATGTTCAAAGGGGTCATGTGGATGTGGACAGGGGTCTGGACTAGCACTTATGTTGGTCTAATGTCCTAACAGTGATGTTCTAATGTTCTAAAATACATGTTCCTTTGACTTTACATGTGTTTTTCTTGTATTTTTTATATATACTTCTTGGATTTTCTTTTTTTTTGCCACTTATGAGCAAGGAACCAAATATAATAACTTCCTGAGGAGTCACGTGGGTGCACGTAAAGATGTCAGCATAGTAGTCGAGCTTCATTACTCCACCAATATTTATGCTAATTTACAACATGATAATCTGCAATTTTTATTTTTAAACAATCTTCCTTGGAACACATGACCTTGATTTCCTACATAATAGTACAAAAAAAAAAAATTTTAATATTTCACAAAAGTAGTAAAATCTTGTTAGGTTCTCCAAAAACACACTAAGGTTAAAATTTTGAATTTCAGAGTATTTCTATGAGTGCCCTATAAAAGATTAAAGTTCATGCTCATTATTTTCACTGTATTGTTTTAGTCTATTTGTGTTTACTTTACATTAAATTTTCATGGTTTAATTATCTCCTCGCTGTGACAATATGCTGCATGATTCAGTTTGTTCTTGAATAAAGATACTGAATTAGTATTTCTCCTTTTACCAGAGTCTTCTTTTATCTTTCTTTTATCTTTTTGCGTTTCCACTTAAGAAAATACAGTATGTGTGTACTTTTGTCGCCTCTCTGCCAACAACACACTGATAGCAGCTTAGCCCTGTGATAAATGACTCACAAATTTTATTATAGATTGAATCCCTGTTTTCAAAGCTGTGAATGTGGTTGATCTGAATCTACAGAAATGCGTGCCACCTCCATGTCTTCCTCGGGGATGATGGTGACAGGTCTGTATCATCCCACTTCATCTGCAATCTTTTGTTCATCTTGCTGACACGAGGCTACAAAAGCTCCAGCTTTCACCAAACCGATAAAAACCACTTGCTGTCTTGCCCTCTCCAATACCACCTAATTACAAAAAGATTAGTCTTTAAAATCCTCCCTAGATGTTATTGAAATGCTTGGACGATGTGACAGCTGCTGCAATATTTCTCTGTGTTGTGAAACGGCCTTTTAACTGTAGCAGCACCTAAAAATTACCTTCATGAGCTTCTAGTATCACGTTACTGAAAAACACAACATTACACCTGTGTTATTAGTGCATGTCTATTTATATCAGTGAATGTTCATTTAACTCTGTAATTACACATGTTTATCTGTGATTGCAATTTCTAAAAAAAAAATAATAATAAATTATTTATCTACCTGCCTTTGTTTTTTTGAGCATGTTCTACAATCACTTCTATTTTGGGCTGTATTTTGGCTCCTTTAACCTTAACTCGACAGATATTTTTTACAGTTCATATTGCTAAGATCTAGTTTTTTTCTATTTTTACTTCAAACCCTTTCAGCTGGTGTTTCTGCCTTTCACAGCGGTGCATTGCTCTTTTCTAAATTTCTCAAGTTTCGCTTTTCCCCCAACCCTGATTCCCCTCTGTTTTCTGTCATCCTGCTTCTTCTTCTTCTTCTCCTTCTTTTTCCTCTTCTTCTTCTTCTCCTTCTTCTTCCTCCTCTTCTCCTTCTTTGTCTTCTCCTTCATGTTCTTCATCTTCCTCTTCTTTTTTGTCTTCTTCCTCTTCATCTTCTTCTGCCTCCTCCTCTTTTCCTTCTTCCTCATCCTCTTCTTCTTCTTCTTTTTATTTTCTCCCTCCTCTTCTTCTTCTTTGTCCTCTTTTTTTAATCTTCTTCCTCTTCTTCTCTTTCTTCTTCATCTTTTTCTTCTCCATCTTCTTCTTCTTCTCCTTCTTCTTCATCTTCTCCCTCTTTTTCTTCATCTTCTTCTTCTTCATCTTCTTCTTCCTATACTTCTCTCTCTATGCATGTCAAATCCTGTTTAAGTTCTGTCCATCCTCAGGTTTACAAGGTCTAAACAGTATAAACAAGTGTTCAGTGTTTTTTTATGTATTTATTTATTTACCTTTATTTAACCAGGAGAACCTCATTGACATTAAGAATCTCTTTTTCAAGAGTGTCCTGGCCAAGACGGGCAGCGGTACATTAAATAGGTACAGACACAAACTTTCTGTCATAAAAACAAAACAAGTTTTCAATACATCAAGGTACACAAAATCAAGTCGGTTTAGTCGCTGTAACTAAAATTTCACATGCATATGGGCTTTTTTTCCACTACCTGCCTGCGCAGTTAGATCATTGTCAGATACGACACAGTGTAGGAGGTATACCATGTCAGAGTGGCAGAAGGTCTGTGTGTTTTCCTTGTGTATGTTTGTGTGTATATGTGTGTGGGCTGAGATGGGCTGGCAGCAGCAGACATCTGGTGACATCTGGTCCAGACAGATAAAGTAATAAACACGTAGCTACTATCTCACTATCTGGAAGCTGGTGCAGCCTATCTGTGTCTCTGTTTGTCACTTCCTCCCTCTGTCAGTATCAAACCCAAATGCATTTTATTGATGGAAAAAAGCAACATGTTAAAGTGCTGGCACAATGTTACAACTCCGAGTCTTAATGTGTAGCAGAGTAGTCCATCATTTGTTCAGATTTATCATAACTGCGTCTTTGTCTTTTTATTTCCTTTGTCTCTACTTTAAACCACTTTAAAATGATCTATTTTCACGCTGTGCACTTTAACAAATCCCACTTCCACAAAAGATGAGATGTTTTGTTAAAATGTGTTGAAACTGGAATCTGGAACTTGTTAACTTGTATGAGCATATGCAACTTTCAAGTACAAAGAAAAGATTTTCAGTTTTTTCACCCACTGAATTTATTGTTGTTAAAATATGAGTAAATTGAGATTTTGAGACCTGTTACACGCTAAAAAAAAAAAAAGAAAAAAAGCAGCAAGTAAAAGCGTTTTGTCAGATTCCACAATTATCAGGTTAATTTGTAACAAGTGAGCAATTATGATTTAACATGGTTTACGCCCCGTCCACACAGAAAACTGATGTTATTTTATTATTATTTTTTTATGCTCACTAAAACTAGATTTTTTTCCACCGTAAACATTTTTTAAAACCCCTGTCGATAAGCTGAGAAAAAAAAAATGGCATCACCTCCATTCATACATGCCTGTTGTTTAGTGAAATGAACCTGGAGCTGAAACGTCAAATAGAGGTCATGTGGGTGTGCAAGTAGGTGCATTACCTGCAGTGGATCACTGTCTGCATGGACACATGTTCTGCTGTTGTGTTGAAATCTTTCCAACATGAAAGGTAACTGAGTTTAGAACTTATCCTTTTGTTGCTCTCTTTGTTAAGTCTCTGCATCTTCTGCATCCAACATGACACAAGTAGGCGGTATCTGAAGTTCAGTTTATCAGAAACAGTGGTTTGTCTGAGCATTTTTAGCAGACTGTAAATATTTTTGTGTTGCAGTATGCACAGAGAAATTTGGAAAATAAAGGTCACGTGGGCAGATTTTTTTTTTTCCTTTTTTTTTCAATTTTGGGGGAAATATCTATAAAAAATGCCAGTATAGTGCAGAGTGCAAATAGGGGTTGGTTCAACACTTAGTGTCAAACATCAATCAGTTCAAAGAGAATATTTCTCAAAATTGCAAAAAATCTTTCTCCATGTACAGTACATATCATTATTAAATTATGCTGAGAGCTGGAGTATTCTCAGTGTGTAAAAGGCCAAAGGCAGAAACCACTGTTGAATGTGTATGACCTTGAAGCCCTTGGGCGGCACTGCATGAGATACTGTATACATAATACTGTGATGAATACAGACACATGGGTTTTGGAAAGCCACTGTCAGTTAACATAGTCCACTACTGCATCCAGAAATTTAACCTGAAACTGTTTTACACAAGGAAGTTTAATAGACCTGAGCTGATCTCAGAGGAAACTGAAAGATGTTGGAAATGTATACTGCAGTTAGATTAGTCCATTTCTCAGCTGATTTTCAGTAAAAACACTGTAGTCCAGATCTGCTGTTAACCCATAAAAACCCAGTGCTACTTTTGTGATTGTTCCCAAATGAATTTGTCTGTAGAGTTAACCTTTCTTAAGTGATTTATCACCATTTATTATAATATTATCTTTTGTATTTTTTCAGTGAAAATCATGTATTTTCCTCTATTTAATTGACTGATCATGTAGATGTTCATAAAAGCTCAGACTGAAATTGAGGGTTATTATATCAAAAGCAGAGAAAACTACAGAAAAAATGTGAGTTTTTTCAATAAAGATATCAATAACTGAACATAAAAACAAGCATGTCCATCCACTGTCATTGATACAGCTCCTTGGGTTTCACTGGTGAATCAGTGTTGTAGAAGATGACGGTGTTTCCATGGTAACTACGGAGCCTCTGAACATCCAAAGGGGTCATCCAAAGGGTTTAACAGAACATAAACCAAGCATCTACATCCACTGTCATTTATCAAACTCCATGGGTTTTACTGGTGAACCAGTGTTAGTTCCACATTCACTGCGGAGCCTCTGAACATCCAAGGTCACTGGTGGCTGTTTGGGTCTTTATGAGGCCAAGGTGAAAAAGACCATTCAGTTATCAGGGAAAGGTGAAAAAGTGGCATCTGTGATGGTCTGGGGCTGCATCAGTGTCCACATGGTTGACCCGTACAGTTGTGCTCATAAGTTTACATACCCTGACAGAATGTGCATGGGATGGTCTAGAATGTTCCAACATGACAATGACCCAAAACATAAGGCCAAGTCGACCTGTCATTGGAACAGCAGAAAAAAGTGAAGG
>JAPQRP010000018.1:14243615-14277621 GCA_037367295.1 Apogon hyalosoma
CCACTGAGGGAGAGAGAGAGAGAGAGAGAGAGAGAGAGAGAGAGAGAGAGGGAGAGTCTCATTGATAATAATGGTTACAGGCCATGTTCTCGAGCAGCTGCTCACCGACCACAGCTCCACATCTCTCCCAGTCTATGTTTGTGTGCCTCACTGAGTGAAAAGAGCCCCGCCGCTCCCCTGCCGAGCGGAACATCAGGATCATCAAGTCCGTCACACACACCAGCTCCATCCACGGAACCCACGGACACCGGCCTTCAAAATAAAACCAGACCGCAGCACAGTTCATACAGCCGCTGCTTGACCAAAGAAAAATTAACACACCTTTAGTTTTGTCTATAGACAATGAACAATAAATGCACGACATGTGCTTCTGATAATGGTTGCCTTTGTTTTTGGGCAAAATCTTGTTTTAACCCTTAAAGACACAGAGCGACTTCGGTGGCAGTACCCAAACGATTTTTTTCTCTGTATTTAATGTTTCTTAAGCAATTTATTGCCATTTATTATAATAGTATCTTTTATATTTAGCATTTTCATTGTAAATCACATATTTTCCTATATTTAATTTTTTATATTGAATTTAGATGTTTGTTAAAACTCTGAGTAAATTCAAAGGGTATTATATAAAAACAGAGAAAACTGAAGAAAAAGTGACTTTTTCAGCAAAATATATCATTAACTGAACATAAACCCAATGTGTCCATCCACTGCCATTGATCCAACTTCATGGGTTTTACTGGTGAATCAATGTTGTAGAAGATGACGGTGTTTCCGCGTTCACTATGGAGCCTCTGAATGTCCAAATGGATCATATCTGAAAACCATGAAAAGATGAAAAACAGTATTTTAGATCAATTATTTACATATATTGATAGGGTTAGTGGATCAACAGAGATTAAACAATTTAGATCAGTAGATGGTTTGGGTTGGTGGTGGATGTTTGGGTCTTTATGGGTTAATAAGGGGAGAGTCGGACTTCTGTGTAAAGCAGGGCTGTCAAACATATGGCCTGCAGGGCAAACCACACCAGCTAGTGATTCCAATCTGATCTGAAGGATGAATTTGCAAAGTAAAAAAATTACACAGAAGACATTAACTGTCGATGTTGTCAATCTCATTTTAGTTCCAAACTCCAACATTTTAACAACCTTTGTAGAGCCACTGCAATCTGCAATACACATGAATAAATGATAAGTCAAGACATAATATTATTACAATTGCAAAGTTTCAGGATAGTTTGTAAATGTATATAATTTTCATAATTTAACCCACAAAAACCCAGAGCTACTTTTGTGGCAGTTCCCAAATAGATTTTTCTCCATATTTAACATTTCTTAAGTGATTTTTCACCATTTATTGTAATATTATCTTCTTTATTTGGCATTTTTTTCAGCAAAAATAAGGTATTTTCCTATATTTAATCTCCTAATCATGTAGATGATCATTGAAGCTCAGAGTAAAGTTGAGGGTTATTATATCAAAAACAGACAAAACTGAAGCAAAAGTGACTTTTACAGCAAAATAAATCATTAACTCAACGTAAGCCAAGTGTCTCCATCCACTGTCATTGATCCAGGTCCATGGGTTTTACTAGTGAATCAATGTTGTAGAAGATGACAGTGTTTCCACGTTCACTACGGAGCCTCTGAACGTCCAAATGGGTCATATCTGATGACCATGAAAAGATAACAAACTGCATTTTGCAACAATCGTTTACATGGACTGATAGAATTAATGGATCAACAGATATTAAGCATTTTAGATCAATAGATAATTTTGGTCTCCTGTAGATGTTTGGGTCTTTATGGATTAATTAAACTTTTTGGCCTTTAAAAAAAAGAGAGAAATATTTGGAGTTATGATCATCTGTTGGCTAATATGATGTCATTTAACTGGTCCGACCCACTTGGCACCTGAACTAAAATTAGTTTGAGACCCCTGGTGTAAAGTCCTCTTCATCACATCCCAACGATTCTCTGTGGGGCTCAGGGCTAGACTCTGTGGAGGTCAATCCATGTGTGAAAATGATGTCTCATGCTTCCTGAACCACATTTTCATAATCAGATTCTGATGAATACTGGTATCGTCATGCTGGAATATATCTGTTTTCAGTGAAGACAAAAACCCACTGATGTTCATTCTGGTCAGTCAGTATATTCAGGTTCAGCTGATCCTACTGTATAGTCACATAATGTTACTGATCCCAGACCTGACTGACTGAGTCAACTCCAGATCATAAAACTGCCCCTACAAGCTTCTACTATAGTCACTAGGCATGATGGGTAATCACTTCATCCACCTCTCTTCCTACCCTGATGCACCCATCACTTTGAAACAGGGTCAGTCTGGGCTCACTAAATGGACCTGTTAGCAGTTTTAGGTATACAACAACCAGTTTGGAGCACTTGTAATATTAAAATATACATCACTGTACTGGCGAAATGTCCAGGGTGTACCCAGCCTTCGCCCATATGTAGCTGGGATAGGCTCCAAGTGACCCCCGTGACCCTAATGAGGATAAAGCGGGTTCAGAAAATGAATGAATGAATGTACTGATTTCAGAGACTGTCAAGATTTGAATGAAGGCAATAAAATGAAAGCAAAAGCTTGTGTTGACTGATTGATTGATTGATTGATTGATTGATTGATTGATTGATTGATTGGTTGATTTGACATGTATCTTGCTGCTGTTAATGGTGAAATTTCCCCATGGTAGAATAAATAAAGTCTTAGGCTATCTCATCTTATCTTATCTCGTCTCGTCTTGTCTCATCTCATCTTGTTTGGGGCTGCGACTTGTCATTAAGTTGTCAGTCATCTGTTCTCATTACATCCAATTACAAAAATGGTCTGGAATCTAACTTAAAATTTCAAAATCCTCATTGGGAAACATTACTTTGAGTTTTTAGTTTTGACCCCTCCTGTAATGTGGAAGGCGATGAGGTTTAATTTAGGAGAGCCCTCCATTTGTCCACTTTTAGAGGCATCCACTGTACATAAGACGGTGTGTCCATCGATTAGTCAGTCCTTGAGATGTTAAAAATCTGACTTGTTTGAAACAGTTTCTTTGTAAAATCTGTAGCAAATGCTCACTTGGTCAATGATGAGATGTTGGTAGTTAAACCTCATGTTTATCCATTCTTAAGAACACAGTGTCTTGAGGAAAGGTCATCCAATCTGCCATCCAAATTTGCATGAAGATGGCTGTCTTAACAAGCCCCACTGAACAGAAAACATCACAACAGGAACACCAGTCAACACTCTTCTATGGTGAATTAAATGGCGTATGTACTTGAATGTACTCGGGCATAAAACCATCTTGTAATCAAACACCAGTTACTGAACACTGGATCAGGCAAAACTTTAGTCTTCATTTAAAGAGAAAGAGCCCAGAAGAGAGGAAAGATGTTTTTTTCCTGTGTGTGAATTAGGTACAGTCTGTGCCTCTGAGAAGCGATAGGACCTGACATGTTCCTTGCATTTTTCTATGAAAAGAAATTACAGCAAAAAAGAGATCTTATTATAAGAAACCACATGGTGCAATCTGACCTGGAGGACAATGTCACAAGTCCCACTAAATCTAGCATGTGTTGCTTTCTCTACAATAGACGCAGCTCCATAAATACATTTAATGCATTTTTTTTTTTTATAATGCATACAGTAAAATTTGACAGTTTAATGGAAATACTGTTTTCTGAAAAATTCAGAGGAGACAACGGGACCTAGACTCATCACTCCAAACAAGATATAAGAATCTCCAAAATGAAGCCAGTGTGGGGGTGTGCTAAAACTTTACAGTATAATTTTTTTTAGTTTGTCAGCTGTGTTTGTGGACAAGAGTTTCACAGCTTCGTTTTTAAAAAAGCTGTCTACTGCAAAGGATATTCTTTGACCCTTTGGTCCACCTTTTGTGTTTTTGTATGTTCTCTTTTTTTGTTTTCATTTGGTGATAATTTTGGCAGTGTAACCGCTTTTGGGATGAAATTTGAAACTTCTTTTTAGTTGTATTTTTGAAATCCTTACTCTTACATGTGTTTCATACTCCTTTGTGTATGTAACCAGAGGGTGCAGCAACAAGCTGCTATAAAAAAAACAAACAAAAAAACAACAAAACATCAGCAATATAATTGTTTTATTTAATTAATTAATTAATTGTTTTTTTTTTTTTACACAAATATCTTTAAAAAAAACTTCTGCCCTTAAAAACAATAAATATATTTGTGAAGAATGGGGAAAAAACGGTCAAATGTATATAGTAATATGTGAAGCATGAAGTTGGAGGAAATATCACTTTTTAGTTCTGATGATTTTTTTTCTTTTTTTTTTCTTTTTTTTCCGCAAAAACATACATTAAAAGTTAATTATTATGACCTGAGGAATAAAAGGGTTATCCATGGACACACCTTTATTTTGAAAGGCTCATCCGGAACCGCCATCTTGTTGTTTGTTGGTTGTTGACAGATGGCAGGCGGGAGACGCTCCTCTCGGCTGTCTCTCTCGGTCCGTTGGTCCATCCCGGTTCCCATTGTCTCCCCTTCTACACTCCTTGAAGACAACCCCCGGGGAGGACAAACTAAACTTCACCTTTAATTTTTTTTTTTTTTAACGCTCACGTGTGCTTTTTTTTCTTTCTTTTTTTTTTTTTAAACCAAGCGCGTGAGGACATTTACTCGGACTTGATATTTCAACCCTGACCCTCTCCATCCGAAACGTGGACATGCCTTGGTGTGTATTTCACGTTGTAGATAGAGATTTACGGACGAACGGAGGAGGAGGTGAGTGAACGGAAAACACGTCTGATTAAACGGGTTTGTGTTTGAGGAGGAGATGAACCGGAGGGGGACTTAGCCGAAACACACACCGAAAGCAGCGTCTGGAGTGGCCGTTGACACATCATAACATCCTCGCGACATTTACACTCACCGATCTCAGAGTGGACGAACACCATTTTAGAGACAAAAAAAATAAATAAAATAGAAACACCGGATTACAGACGTTCGTGAAGGTAAAATCTTGTGAATTTTGTGAACAGTGTGAATGAACCCCTGAAGGATGTCGCCGCTGCGTGCCCGTTACTTCCCCTGAGAGGAGAAACAGGCAGGGACCACTTTCACTTGCTTTTCTCCACCCTGAAACAAAAATTAGGTTGTTTCATTCAGCTAAATCCAACTTAATCGGATTATTAAACAAGAGAGCGTTTTAATCTGGGAGTGAATATCCTGTAGTCTTGTCCATCTAATCTCCACATCGCTCTCTGTCTCTGCTTTTCAAGTTCAGGGTTTGTATCAGTGGCGTGTTAACGTGTGATAAGGATGCAACTAATGGACGTGATCTGGACTTTGTAGTTCAGCAGGTGAAACCAGGACAAGTGGAACCTTTGTGGACAGAACTGAAGAAGCTTTAATGCAGGTTTACTGCCACAAGAGACCCACATGATCAGAAACACTTCCCTTTGAATATCTCTTTGTGTGTGTTGCTTATGTGTCAAAATGCACCTGATTTATTTTTGATCCTGCTTTGAAAGGTTCTGTCTGCAGCCACATCGAGAGCAATTTGTGACTCCCTCAAGGTCTTACTTCCTCTCTTTGATCCCTGACCCCGTGGCGGCTGCTGGAAATCCAGGTGACCACATTGCAGGCTGTGTACCTGTCAGCAGCTCCTCTGTTTGAATGAAATAGGAGTTGTTTTTTTTTTTTTTTTTTTTTATTCGTTGGAGCTCCAGAGGGAACAGGAGCAGTGCTCTGTTCTTCCGAGGCCGTGCAGCAAGTCCCCTCTGCCTGGGCTGCCAGCCAGCCAGACAGCCCTCTGGGGGCTTTTGGATCTGAAGGTCCAGCTGGAGATTTGGGAGTTACTGTGAGTTCGTCTGCAAGTGGACCACTGGAGAGAGGGAGGAGGACACCATGGGGTGCTGTAGTGGCAGGTGTACACTGGCCTTCATCTGTGGCATGCAGCTGGTAAGTGTTAACGTCACAGTGTGAGAGAGTAATCAGAAGAAAAATGAATCCATGAACATACAAAGCAAGTTTTTACAGGCAGTCAGACTAGAAACATGGGTAATTTGGCGACTTGAGATTCTGTACTGAATGACGTGGAACAAAGGGTTGGATGGATAAATGGGTGGAGGGGAGAAGATGGATGATGGAAAGGTCACATTTCAGAAGTTAATAGATGTGTAAAAGGTCATGATACAAAGAAGGAAGTGCTTTAAGAGACAGATTGATGAATCGGTGGATTGAGTGAGTGACTGTTGGTGGGGAATCTGAGGCTGTACTGTGAGTCCTTACAAACGATTGATGGAGGAAAGGAGGCTGAAGTGATAAATGGAGGCAGTGCAGGACAACTGAGGTATGGGTGGCAGACGGATAGATGTATGGCACAGGTACATGTGATTTATGAAGAACAACGTATAGATGTATGTAGGAGGGGCAACAGATTGGGTATAAACTCGTGGCGCCACTCCCTCCCCGTCTCTTTGTATCTCTCTTTCTCCCATCACCATCTGTGTCAATGCGAACTGGTGCCAGGCAAGACAACAGGGAGGGAGGCATGGGTCTGTAGGTGTGTTTGTGCGCATCCGTGTAAGGATGTGAGAGCTGGAGTACAAATGATTCATCAGATTGCCATTGTATGCTAATATATTCAAATAAAAATCACTCTTAGAGCTTAAAACAAAGCAGCCATTGGCAAATTGTCTACTTAGTATTGTGTGGATCTTATTTAAACCAGAAAATGACCCATTGTCTGGTGAAAACATTAATGGATTTTTAAGAAGTTTTTTTCTGTGCATAATAATCAGTCCTTCTAATTAAAACTTGAATGTCATATAACACAAAGCTTAATGTTTTTGACACAAGCTTTTCATTTATTTCCTGTCTGATGTAATGCAGGGTTCTAAAATCTAGGATGGCTGTAGAGAAGAAGACACAGGCGCTCATTAAAGCTGAGGTTCAAGCTTTGGCGTTATGGTTGTGGACAGAAAACAGCACCAGTATAATGTTTAGGCTGTTTGATTTACGTGAATAGAGATATTAATGAGTGCAGCTTTCATTAAATGTAATACATATGATTTACTGGACATGTTGGTCGAGGTGCATGATTTTCACTTTCTCTAAATGTTAAAGTTTCTAGGCTTGTGTGAAACCAGAGGAGCTTTCTTACAGCGCAGAGTGTCAACAAGACTAACAGCTACAGTAGGTGCAATAACTTAAGTTGTGAATCTCTGTAGGCCAAGAAACTGAACAATCACTCCCTTAAGGAAAGGCAGAAAAGGGAGGTTTAAGCAAAGCGACACCTCGGCTCACAAATTATACCCTGCATCTCTTTAATGCGTCATCCAGCTAACATACTTAACAAACAAGGACAATCAGCGACCCTGGGGGCCCCAAGAATAAACCAATGCAAGTTAAAACCATCTAAAAGACTGAATTCTCACTTTACAGTAGGCTGCAGTGCTAGATGAGAATAGTTAAAAAATTTTTTCCAAAAGAAATTTTTTAACTATTTTGATGAAAAATGTCATAGATTAGTGTTAGCCAAGAAAATACTTTTCTGTATTTCAAATGAAACAACAAAACCTATGATTATTAGGAGGTTTAATTAATATTAAGTTATCAACAAGGATGATTGTCTGCAAAGACCTCACTTTGAGAAGACACAGACGTAGGATCTATATTTTGCTGTCCTAGTCATGGGAAAACAATGGAAATGAGATAACCTAGACTGATTACAGCAAACAATACTGAGCAGTTAATAATTAATTATTTTATCATTCATGTGGGCGACATGGTGGTGCAGTGGATAGCACTCATGCCTCACAGCAAGAAGGTCCTGGGTTCCTGGGTTCTAACACCAGTCGATGGGGGTGGGACCTTTTGGTGTGGAGTTTGCATGTTTTCCTTGTTTCTGCGTGGGTTCTTTCTGGGTACTCAGACTTCCTCCCACCGTCCGAAGAGAGTTAATTTAAATTGCCCATAGGTGTGAATGTGAGAGTGATTGGTTGTTTCTCTCTATATGTCAGCGATGTCCCTGCGATGAACTGGTGACATGTCCGGGGTGTACCCCGCCTTCACCCATAAGTAGCTAGGATAGGCTCCAGCGACCCTAGTGACAACGACTAATTGCAAACATGAACTCAGTGAATAATTTATCTATTAGAACTACATAGTAGCGATAATATTTAATAGTCATTGGGAAATAGTTGAATACTGGGATCAGGTTATTATATCCACTGATGTAACAATTATGAAATAAAGGTTTTGTCATGACTTCGATGGGGCTGTTGGTTAACAGGCAGCCTTCATGCTTAAGAGAAATGAGTTTCATACTCGTTCAGCTGTCTGAGAACAGAAAAGTGAATAGAACAGAACAGCTTTATAGTGAATTCTGCTGGATTCAAACATGTGATGTGAGCATACAGCAGGAGGAGGTGTAACTGCTGACACTAGAAAGTGTCTGTGCAGTCTGTGAGACAGTGAAAGAACTAAACCAGACTAAACTTTGCTACCTGTGACGTTTGCGGGTTCATTTTTCTTCTTTGCACGAACTCTGTGTTGCTGAAAATGCTGTCTCTTGCTAAAAAATGAGTTGGAGACCCATCAAAAATTGCTGTGCCCTACTTTTGCATTAATCTAGAATGTTAATGAGCGTGAACTAAATTGGCTGTGTTCGGCCAGTGAGTCTAGTCTTAGATCATGTATGCAACATGTTCTCGTGAGCATGCTGAATGACAGATGCGTAGAACCACTGGGAGTTATCGCAGTGTGCCTGATGGGCCCTGCCACCAGACACTAGCTCTTATTAATCTTCCCCTTGTTGTGGAAGGGAAATGAAGAAACCTTCATGGTACATATATGAAAATTAGACAAACTGAACTGGTTTAAAGTCTTCTAGGTGGTTATCACTTCTACCTTTCAATGAGCAACAATTCAATGATATCTATGACATAAACTTTTATAAACTCATATCAGCTAATATGGATATCTGTGCATCCCAAGAAATTGTATTACTTAACACAGGATGGTAGTCATGTAAACTAATCCACTTTTATTTAGTAAAACAACTATTTGCATATTCAAAAATTGCGATCCATCCCGATTGCACAGGGTACTTTTGACAGGGGTCCCCCAGTGCCCCAAAACACTGAAACTAATACAGAAATAAGAAATGATTTAAGCGAAAAGGGAGAATCTGATCAACAAAGTCATAGAATAAAGCATCTGTGAGATATGACAGAAGGCACACCTGTGGGATCTACGGGTGCCCCAGGCAGTAGGATGAAGGTTAAACACCACACATTCTTCATATGTATCAACGTAAGGAGGTCTGAGGGTGGAATTTTCCTTTAAGAGTGTGTACAAACTGAAGACGTATTGTGATAGCATAGAGCGGGGCATTGTTCATAAATGTGCACATATGCATAAACATGAGGGGGAAACGCTTGTCTCATAGGATTGTCAGGCCATGCTGTCATGTACAATAACAACGTGTAACTAGAGTCCTCTTGTCACGATAACTGTTCCACCATTGAGCTCTGCGTGTGTTTGGGTTTAGGATTTACAGTATATTAGAAAAATCTCATTTACTGTAGGATGTTAATGTGCGTGACTTGTTATTAAGCATGTGCTTGTAAAAGGTCTATTGTGTTGTGAAATATAGATATGCATGTTTTTTTTCAGCAGTGGAACGATGGCTGGCACATGAATTGTACAGTACATGAAACGCACCATTGTGCTGTAAATGAGGATGCTGTGGATTTCTGTAGGTGAAATAGGAGACTTTGTGTGGAAGTGCGTGCTCTTGAATGAGATGCTGTCACAGTGATAGTCATTGTGTCTAATGCGGTGGAACTAATGCCATGCCATAGTCAACAACATGTTTTGCTCTGTTAACTGTTGTAATAGCTAAGCCAGCTGATACCACCACAAGCAATGCTGGAAGTCTAATGCTACTGTAACTTACAGTTTGGCCACGCACAGTTAGCTCTGTTACAGCCGTGGCTCCGTAGACAAAAATCTCCTGATGTAAAAATCCATGTTTAGTGATGATCTCTTTAGAGGTTGTAGCATGGCTGCAGTTACCCACTGTTAAACATACACTGGAAACACACTGCAAACAAGCGTCTTTGTTAAAGTGAACTAATTGACCACAAATTAAAAGGCAGCCCTTTTCCACTCTTCAATACCCCCTCCTGAGATAATTGCTTTTGGTATTTTGCTTCCACTTATTACTTGACCTCACAGACAATGAAAACAATGCTGGTCAGTGCATCCTATGTTGTGGAACTGATGTCTTGCTTAATCATTAACAGCATTTTTTTTTGTCTCCTTCATTAGTAAGGTAATTGTTAAGATAGCTGATCTCACCATAGTTGAGCAGACCTCAATGATCCATGATACAGATATGTCTTCCTCACTGGTATCACACTGTGTGATAACGCTGATCAGTCACAGCGGGTGAACATTTGTCAGCTCATGATAAATCAGAGGCATTCCTGTTTGGTAGATGTTATGGCTGGGGAATATAACGAAGGTTTTTCAAGTTTCTGCTGTCTGGGAATTGGGAGAAATGCTTAAATTGCAAAATCCAGATTTACATAGACTTTTCTTCTTGTGAGTATATTTCTCCAGTCATTGCTTATTTTATTTTTTTGTTGAAAATAATGCACAGCGCACACTTTTTCTGTTGCTGTTGCTTGTTGATAATGCAAGTTTTAGTCAAATGGTAAGGACCTCGCCTCCAAAAACTAGCTTCCATAGACTTACACTGAATCATTACTAAGTCAGTACTTTTTTCTAGGAGTCATTCCAGTTTCATTTATATATTTGGAACCTCTAATAAGTGACCTGATGGTTCATCTTTAATTGATTAGATCTCAGGTGCCGTAAATAATAGCACGTAAGCTTAAAAACTTAAAATCAAATGTTGCATTGGCAATCAACTGTAGTCTGTGCATCTTAAGAATGGAATATCCTGTTCTGAGTACTGTTATCCCAACATGACTGCAGTATGGCCGGATACCCGTCTCTCTCAGATGCCGATACACTGTCTGGGCATTGATTCTGGGATTACGATGCCCAGGCATCTCTCTGGCAGGTTTGAAATAGTCACATAAATGCAACAGGCGGATATGGCAGTCCTGGATCGTTGCTGTCACATGTGGTCAGCCACTCACAGGACCACCAGGGGGGACTTACCATTTGCCTGACACATAATCCAAAGGCAAGATAGGGTGGACTGGTGAACGCCTACAGCCTGTGCTCCTTCTCTCTGTCACATTTTGGCCATCAGCATCCTGATCACTCAGTCATGTAAGTCTTGCGGTACTCATGGTATCTTCAGTTGATTTCACAAACACATGAATTTGGCAGTGTTTTTATTACCCAGGCTGTGACTGTACAAAAAAACATGATCCGCTGCTCAGTCCCTTGCCACTTAGTGATGAACAGTCAACTGACCATATATCCCTTCTCCTGTCGTGAGCATGTTTTTCCACTTGCCTACTCATCGCTAGTGGTGAAAAACCAACAGAACAGAAATAAAACAAATCATTATTCTTTGTTTATCTGTATAGTTCACTTTACCATGGGTAGGACCTCAAAAATATGAATTTTTTTTGTTGCTTAGTATATTATTGACCTTTACACACTTAGAACACTTATTTTGTTGATTGATATACATTTAAGCTGACCAATAAACGGTTTTTGTGTAGGCAGGTTTCCATTTAATTTAATTTTAAGAAACCTTCCATCTATTACTACTCTTCAGATATGAATTAAATTTGTAATCATCACCATCATGGTTCAAACTTTACCATCTACATATAGCCTAGTATTTCAGAAAATAACATGTTAGCTGAGCTATTATTTGAGCATCTGATACATCTAAGATAAAACCCTGAATATGGCTTTAGCTTTTTGCTCTGAACTGATCCGCTAGTTTGGACCATACTGTATTAATGCAGTGAGTGTTGCTGCCTCCTTATTGGTCCAAATATGCAGACACACAAAGCAATTTGCTAAATCTTTTTCCCTTGTACTTGCATTGACCTTTTATCGAAACGCGAACATGAACATGTGAACTCTCCCGATTACCAAAACTTGTTTGAAACATTCCGAGGCTTTTTAGAATTACTGGCATTTCAACTGGTATTTCATTATGTACAAGGTTAAAATATGAATTAAAACAACTGGATGAAAATTCACCTACTGTCAATATGTTTTTCTTGTCATCTGCTGAAGGAGGAGCATTTGATTTTTTTTGTTTTATTTTCATCACCTTTATTTAATTTTGGAATATATTGTGTTGAAGGTCTCATTGGCAGTATAACCAAGAAAACAGGAAATTAGCAATGGTAAAAAGATGTTTGATTCTAAAAAAAGACAATTATAAAACCTTAACACTCAGAACATGGGTCATCAGTTGTGATAAAAACAACACAAACCAAAAAAACAATTAAAAACCAATAAAGTATAAATCATTTAAATTAGCTGAAACATCAAATAATGCAATTTTAAGCTTTTTCTGCTGCTGTTCCATGTTGCAGATGCACAATGACTAAAAGTATTTTTCAAGATCTGTTAAAACAGGTAGTACTTTCAGGATAATGAAATAATTTGCGCATGTTTTATTGGTGCCCATGTTGAAAGATAGTGATGCAGTGATGTACGGAGGTAAGGGACCAATAAGTGCTTTATAAATAAATAAAATCCAGTGTTTATCATGCCTTAAAAAGGGCCACCCAACTATTGTGTACAATTGACAATAGTTAGTACTGTAGTTATCAGCAGTAATAAAGGTTAGAGTAGAGCGAGTGTTACAACTGAAGTATACATGTACATGCACTGTGATTTTAGAGCCAATCGTGACCTAGTATGCAATTTTTATAAGCAGTTCCATGAGGGATGTTGAAATTTGAAGCCATTATTGAAATCTGGTCACAGCAGCTAAACTAGAAACAAACACCACCTGAATATTTAAAGATACTGGCTTTTAATAACTCACTCATTGACCCAGACTCAGGTTCTCACACGATAGCAGAGATATTACAATACAAATGATGATGCTGTGGAAAAAGTGTGTAAGGTGGTGATAAATGTGTATAGAAAAAAAAAAAATTGAGTGGATGATGACAAAACAAATGGCGTGTTTACCGACACTTATGCGCTCACATGCACATGCAAACACAGATGCACATATGTCCTTGGTGACTCACTATGTGGCAATGGCTGCGGTCCTTGTTGCTATATCAGTCCAACCACCCACCAGCTGCTGTCACTAAGATGATGACTAAATCGCCCAATGGCGTGATTGGTAACAGGACTGCAACCGGTGTCCTCATGTCATTGGTTGTTTCAGTGGAGCTTGTGCAGACGGTTGGTGGGTGTTTGTGCTGACGGAGTTTAAATTGTGCTTTTGGTGTGTACGTTAATTGAATGGAGTGAACAGAGCAGAATTATAGCCTTGTAATTCAGCTTTGTGTGCAATTACAATGAGATAATATGATAATCAGTGACACAAATTTAATACACCATAGAGATTGAGATTAACTCTCAGACAGTTAAACACATTTTCAGATACATCTTCTGTTGTGAATTACATTATAACATATAATTCTAATTACGCAGCAAAACTGACTTACAAGATTTAAGACTGTATACAAGGTACGGCTGATGGAGCGGCCATAGGCTATCTGAGACACAGTGTTTGTCTGTCTGTGGCAGTCCATTACTGTGACATTTCCACCACTGAGGGACAAAATGAATAATTTACCACCTTGAAGCTGTGACGTGAATACAGAAATTGTATCTCTGCATGTGTGCCATGTGTGTTACCTGATTGCAAAACACTAACTGTAGTCAGTCAAGCTCTGAAGTCAGCACTGATCCAAGTGGCATTTGTAAAATAAACACAGACCTGTTTGTGATGTGCTAGATTTTTCCAAAAACACTGTTATTTTGCCTGTAAAAATGAGCTTCATTGGCTTTCAAAAAGGAAGCATTTACTGATGGTGTTAGTTCAGTAATTGCTCTTAAATTAGGCTGCATATTGAAATAAATTGTCTGTTTAAATTCTCTGCAAACAGTCTACAATCCAGTGTGATTCCAGTTCAACTCCCATTTCATATTATCAGCGCCTTTCAGCCACAGTTATTTTGTAATAGGTTGGATATGCATCCCATCTCATGCTGTTGATTTTTCAGTCATGGCATTTTGCAGCAAATCCACTTTGAGTTGAAAACGAACAGAGCTCCTGCATTTTGGCAGCAAACATAATCTTCAGACCTCCTTCCTCATTGCCACAACTCGGGGAGATAAAAAAGGCTTTGCTATCCTGTACAATTCTGCTTTCAACAGGGGCCACACACACCGTCTCAGCTCTGAGTCTATAGATTTTCTGTCGCTCTTTCTTTTACGTGGACTCTAATTTGTCAGTCTTTCCTCCCCTAGGTCTTTGTCTTTTTATGTATGCCCACTCTTAAGTCTTTCTGACCTTTTTTTTTTAATCATTTCTTTATCTTTTTTCCACCTCCTCTCGCCTTCAGTCTCTGCTTCATCAAATGCAGGCGTCACACCTTGGCCACTGGCTAGACAGGCAGCTCAGTCCAATATTAAATAGGGTTTTGCGCATAAAACAAGCTTTCACCTAGTCGTCCTGTGGAGGTAGTTCCATTTTCTTGGATCCTGACATCAGTCCTCGAACCTTTCAGATCCAACCCGCCGTCACATTGTCAGGTTATTGAAGGTGTATGAGGGGACCTATGCTAAAGCCTTGAGGCTTTTAGTCAATGACAAAAGTGTCTTGAGTAGTTTTGTGTTTTAAAGAATTGGGAAAAGTGGTTTCAAAGTACAGGGCACTAAAACTCAGACAAACAGTTTCCTGTCTCCTTTGAGCTACAGTTGATGGATTTTATACATTTGCAAGGTATACTTATTTTTTCTTTGTGCTTGCTAAATAATACAAAGATGTGATTGAAACATTAATGTATAAGCAAAGTACAGAACTTCCTAGCAACAAATATACTTTCCTCACTTTAACTATATGTCATATTTGAACAGAGAAACCCCTTCCTAACCAATGCATTACAAAAAGCAAAAAGGTTGCATTTTGAGATTGGGTCAAACCAGAATTGAGATTTTTTTTAATAGGATTTTCAGTAAGAAAAACCTTGAATAATTCAATATATTGCCCAACCATACTTTGGGTCAACCAGTCACTCTATGCTTTCCTGAGTCATCACACCCCTAAAAATCATTGGCCTTGACCACCAGCTGTTCATTCAGTGTATTTCACAAACTGAATGACAGGTGAGGCTTTCTTTTTGTCTCTTCTAGCATCCTCAGTGCTGTTAAATTCTGCATTTTGTAATGTTACAACTGATTACATTCACAGCAAGCAAGCTGTTTTTGAGCAATTTGTTATAATTCCTGTATCCAATGGTATTATCTGAATTACAAAGCCATGAAGCTAGTCATCAACGAGGTAGAATATTAGAAAATTATTGCTGAATCTTAGCTGAAGGAGTGAGGAGAGAGATTGTTTTCATTTTACACCAACACTAACATTGCTCAGATACATCGCTATGAATGTCTGCACCACTATTTGTGGTGCATCCTGCAGCCAGTAGAGATATTGGACTTAAGTCACAAATGTGATGCATTAGTTGCACTGTGGTTCTGCTTCTGAGTAAACTTGCAAAATAAGTGTCTGTATCCTTTTCATTTTAAAACCAACACCCCAACATCTCACTCACTAATGGCCTTTACAAGCTTTGCTGGTTTATTTGATCTACAGATGCTTGTAAGCTAAGGGCAGGGAAACAGCAGGCCAATCATTCAGTACTAAGACAAAGGAGCTGCATTGTGGCCATTTTTGCAAGAGTGCAGAAGTAATTTTTCTGCTGCAGGTATTATATCTGCAGTGACTGAATGCTCCCAAAGCAATTACAGTACTATTGACAGTCAACTCAATGGTTCAGTATATTTTTTGCTTTTGTTCTGTGATGCACTTTATCATAGTTCTGAGACATGGATAAGCTCTCTGCTAACAGATTTGTTAATTGCCCAACAGGAACATCTGTTTCCTGTACTTCCAACAGAGACTGAAACAATACCTTGGCTTTTTGCTCTTTGCAAAATAATAACTAATTTGAAATTCTTTGCAAATTAGTTTCATGTTTTGCTCACCAAAGTAATTTTTGTAGAAAAAGGTATAAATATCTTCACACTGCTTTTAATAGGAACACTGTATACATAAACACTGTGGTCTGCTGTCAGGGTGAATGGTTATCTCTAGAGGACTGTCGAAAAACCCAACATGATGAAAAGTGTCTGCCTTGCTTTCATTATGTTCAAAACTAAATAAAACCACTAATGAAATTACTCAGCATTTACCACCTTCCAGATGTATTTTTTAAATCACATCTAACGGAACTGAAACTGTCAAAGATGAGCAGTCTTCTACCAAAACATCTGGTCTTCAGGTAAATAAGCAAGTATATGAGGGAATATATAAGGGAAAGAAATCATTATGCACAGTCATTGAGTGTGGCGCCACGTTTGTCATGCAGAAAGAAAAAAAAGTCCATCAGCAAAAGAAGTGAGTCCAAAAACTGTCAGCTTAAAGTAGATAATTCTGCACTACGCAGGCAATACATTAAGGTTTGGAAAAGGACCAAAGTTCTGAAATGGAAAATGTGTACGAAAGTGTTTTTTTTTTTTTTTTTTTTTTTTAAAAGCTGGAATGTGTCCAAGGGCTCGGTTGTTGGAGCCTCCCAGCCTGGATGTTTAACTGCTGCTGCCTTATGACAAGGTGCATCACAGAACAGCAGGAGGTGGCACAGCTCACCTCCCATGATCCTCCATTTATTGATCTTTAAAGACTTACTATTTCACTCCTACTCCTAGCTTGGGCACCAGAGAGATGAAAACCTGTTCATGTCTTCGTTAACCTGTGTTAAATTAGTGCAAGGCTTCCTCAACTTTGCTCAAAACCCAAACATATGAACGTTAACTCTTCTACCATCAAAATACTTCACACAGCATCTGAAATGAACAGATTATTGAAGAAAAAAGGGTAAATTCCTCTTCCATATGTGTTAGGAAGTGATATCGAAAGTAAAATTACAGCAGGAATGCCAACGTGTTCACACCCCACCCCCTTCAGGTTGTTGACTGTGCTGCTCTGTCCTGTTCAGCCACTTGTGTTCGTAAACACAACCAACAAGTGAACATTTTAGGTAATCGGCTCAAAGTTTGGACATATTTTCAGTATGGACTACAACCGCTGGTGCTGACAAACAGTTACGGCATACTCAGAGGAATATTTGTCGGAAGTCTTGACCTTATTATGTGCAAATGTTGTGACTTAACTAGTTAGACGTAACAAATTAAGCAGGAATTAAATCGGGTTGCAGAAATCCACTCAATTTTTGCACAAATGAATATAAAGATAGCTTTGCAGCACCTGGAGGGTTCAAATTCAGACATTTTGAACTATTAGGGTCCAAATACACAAATAAATGAACCAAAGACTAATAAAAGTGGGTTTAGCAAAAATATGACCCTTTTAAGTAAATGCAATTTCAGCAAAATGTACTTCAAAGGATCATAAGTCAAAGTAGGGTCTGCTCGTTGAGCAGAATGGCTGTTTTCAAGGTGTTATTTTATTTTACAATGTTATTGTTTCATGACTAACAAAGATCATTTTAGTGTTTTACATGCACATTGTATGAGGAATCAATTTTGATCAATGGCAAACTATTGGTTGGATTAGTAGTATAATACTGTATCAAATTGTGTATCATTTGTTTTTAATGTAAAAAGTTACAGTTAACTAAGTATGAATTAAATTTAGCATTGTGGTAAAAAAAATTTCCCTCTGTAATGTTATAAAGTATAAGTAAAAATCCATTGTACAATAGATGGTGATATGTTCAGTGATATGAAGTGGTTCACTTTACGTCTTCTGTGTGGGTATGGTCAAAAGGGTTGAAAACATCACATGTATTATGAAAGTAGATTAATAAGAATACAGTAAATACAATAACAATACACTATTATCTTGTTTTACTTTTTTATGTATATAATTATCACTTGTTCTGTTTCCCTGTTCATTTTTTCTCCTCTAGACAACCTTTGTGCTGCGAGATCTCATGAGATTTTGTCACTGAGACCGAGACAGGCCTCAAACGAAGTCAATTTTCTCTCGATCTGTGCATCGTAGAAATGTCATTTTAATGTCAGAATGTTCAGAGCATATATGGCTTGTGGAAAATGGGTAGTAGTTTCTTGGGTGACTTTGGAGTCAAAGAATTACAAATCGTGTTCACTGCTCCGTTTGGAATGAATGGGAATGAATCTGCAGCTAGTCTCCATAAGGGTGGGACAGCGGAGAGACCATGTGATACTGAAACCACTCTCTAGTGAACTGTCTTGTTGTAGAAGTAAGAAGCATAAAATCGAAACACTTTAGTAATGTATGCCATATTAGTTCTTACATGGTGAACTGCAGTAATTATATCGAGTTACATACACCACTACAATTAGTAAAATGAATTCACAGTCATTACATTGCCATTGGGTCACTGTTTATTAAGTCTGGTCCTGGGCTGCCATTCCTTAATTTAAGCTAAATAGATCCCTTGTAACATGTAAATATACTTAAGGTGGACTACCAACAATCAACTCAAAGTACAGACACAGGTTTGGAGATTTCCCTTTGGACTCCAAGTTGAAGAACTTGTTGATGTGCAGCGCTAGCCTCACTACTGCACTACTGTTTCACTAGTTTCTGTGGAAAGCCTTTTCATAAACCTCAATTTTCCACCCTAGTTGTTTTTATTGTTAAAAACGACACAAGTTCCTCTCCCAGTCGAGACTCTGGTATGTGTTGTAAAAGCATTTGGAGCCTCGGAGAAAGGGAGCAGAACCATGATACAGTATCAACACACACTGTCATCATAAAACAGTCTGTGGAACTGTGAAGGAAGAGTGGAATCAGGGAAAAAGTGAAATCTTTTTGCTCAAGTTGGAAAAGCTGACTCAATCTATATTCTTACACAGCTCACTGGAGGCTTTAAATTGAACTCTTACACAGTTGGATTATTTGTTCTATAGTCTCAGTGATTCTGACACCTGTACTGTGAAATCACATCTACCTTTTAATGCTGCACTACATTGTCCCAGTGGATTGTGATCTACAGTAACAGCAGATATAATAATGTTGTTGCTGAATAGTGTTGCAACAAATTTATATAAATGCTAATCTTATTGACACAATTCCAAAACACAAGTATGATTAAAACCAAAAGTTAGCACCAGCAGCAACAGCATCAGTGTTAATATCGTCGAATGGAAAGAAGTTTAGATATCAAATCTAATCAAACATGGTTCCTTCACGAGGCAAAAGACATTTATTTACAATGTACCATTCAGATAAACAGCAATTTAATGTGCTTTACAGACGCACAAAAAATGGGACAGTTAAAATTAAAAAATACCATATAAAAATCATAAGTCAATAAAAAGAGGAAAAGTTAAAACAGCAGCAGGTATTTAAACACAATATACATTATAAATAAAGACTGACACTATGTGTCAGACACAAGATTTAATGAAACACCACTTATTTAACATTTTAACCTCAGAGAAAGTAAAATATTTTTCACTGTGCCTCATTTTCGCTGAAGAAACCTGCACCAGATGACCTGCTAATAAGAAATCTCTATTTTTCCCCCATCTCTTCTTTGTATTTGGTTGGATTTGTTTAAATGAAAAACATCACTTAAATACAGGACATTGCCACACGATGAGGTATAATAGACGTTTTTTACATTATTCCCAGCTTCTTCATTTCATTTCTAAGGTGTTTTCGCTTCACAGCAGTGCTATTTACTTCATTTCTAATGCAAGACACAAGGAGGCTGTGCATGAAAGGAAGTATTACAAGCTTTGTAGAGGCTCAATAGTCAAAACACGAAGCCCCAAAAGTACTTTCAAGAGTTTATCGTTCTGTAAACTAGGAGTGACTTTCTTCTAAAAATAAGTTTGAACAAAGGACTGAGATATAAATGGTTTCGGTGATCTCCAATGCAGTTGACATGGCTTCATGCTATACGCTGACTTTCTTTCCTTGCGGGTGCCTCTATTCACATTGAGTGACAAGCTAATGGCCGACTTCAGATGAGCTGTGGGTGTAATGTTACTGTGAGGCAGAATGTTCCACAAAGTCTGTCATCAGTCAAGCCTACCTTGATTATGATTTTTTTCCATTACTTCTCAGGTGGTTTAATGGCATGATTAGCCGTTTAACACGACTCACTGGCTCTGCGACTTGTACAACTGCCTTTGAGTCGATCAGATAAGCACTGATCGAATTTTATTTCCAGTCAAACATTTAATTTTGAATAAAAACCATCAGCTATACAGTTCACCTTGTAGTTTAAGGCTCCAGATGAGTCTGAAGCAGGGGTTCCAAAGTTTTTCAAAAACTTTCCAAACAAAAATACATTATGAATTGCCACAACATTTTCTACTCAACTTTCTTCGACAATATTGATTAGCTTGCTGTACATGAGAAGGTTGTGGAACATCGGACAGTTTTGGCAACAGAATGTCAAATATTTCTTCCAATACTGATAGAACGGGTGGGAAATATGTCCAAAATGTTCACCATCTGTTATTTTAACCACATGCAACCACAAACAGCTCTCGCTAACTTGAGTTAAAATCAACACTCAAAACAGTAAAACTAACATTTGTTTAAAATGGAAGCTTTAAATCAAATGACTAAACTTAAAAATAGTTGGAAAAATGAAGCTCCTGCATCAAAACATGGAATACAATGGACCAATGTTCAGGTTACATCTGCCAGAATCTGATCAGTGAGTGGTAAATACAGCTATCATATTAAATATACAGTTTAACCTTCCTACCTCTGAAAATGCCTGTTATTCTATAATATCTGAGCATCATGGGGTATGTTTTCTATAGCCTGAAAAAAACAAAGATGCATCTGAGACCACATGAATTACAGTATGATGGAAGAGAATTATGGAATTCTTATCTAGCGATGCCAAAAAACTATCAAGCGAGTAACAGAACATTGGCTATTTCTTCTAATACTGACAGTAGGGGTAGGAAATATGGCTAATGAACCTATAAATTCCATACAGAAAAACAGAAATGCTGGGTTTGAACTCAGGACCTTGTTGCTGTGAGACAGCAGTGCTAATCACTGCACCACTGTGTGTGCTTGAATTTTTCTTATATTTTCTACACATATTCTACACATAGACATTGATTACGGTTTGAGGTCAAGGTAAGAAAGGAAGAGACATTCAATAGCATTGTTATGCGTTGTGCTTTGCTAGTTATTGACCCATCCAACTGAAATGATATTGGTAACTAGTGTTTTCAGTTCTTCAGAGCTCTTTGATTATCCTTCAAACACTGTTGTTCTGTCTGCACTACTATCACTCCATCCTCCAAATCCTAATCTCCAGCTTTTGACTGCCCTGACACGCTCCTGCAGCCCATAACATCACATTGCTTGTTTCTCGAGAGCAATCTTATGGCCAATTTCAATCTCCCTGCATCATATTCCCCGAGTCCTGACCCCATCTTTTGAGTTTTGTATTGACTCTTTGCAGCGGAGAGGGACAGGAAAGTGAGGCGACAAACGTGCAGTGAAAAGGTCATACGCAGGATTTGAGCAGTTGATATCTTGAGCAAGTGCATGCGCCAAGTGGCTAAGATTTGTATCGACAAAACTGGAAGCTGACCTTGTGTGTGACCACTGCTGATGGATGAGCATCAGATGGTGTTTGGGCAAATACTGCTGCGTCAGTATTTACAGACAGACAGTTTAACATAAGGGACAGACAGACACTTGGTTATCTTTCAGTTTTGTTTTAATAAGCTTTAAGCTCTGTTCTGGTGCTGACTTCCCATTCCCTGCTGCTCCTCTATTCTTATTTACCCCTCAAGGTGAAACATTCCTCTATTGTTCTCTGAGAACTCATATCCTGTTGATGTAGTTGTTGCTATTGTTGTTGCCATGAATCCTGATATTCCGCCTGCGCAGTCGTTTTGATCTTATTACATCAAAGCAGTGCTCGAATTATAACAGCGAGCAAATGCAAAGCAATGCCTCGAGCGTCATTACACATAATTATGAGATGGAGATATGACTGGTGTCAGATGAACACCTCGTATTTGGCGAGGGAAATGCCACAGTATCGGAATGACGCTAAGATTGTTGAGTTTAACGGATATTAGGGGCTTGGAAAATGACTCAGCACAGGAAAAGAAAAAGGTATGAGCAGTTTGTGTGTTACTAAAAAGGCTGAAAATTGAGTTTTCAGGCGGGAGCGGTGATAATAATTTCTTTTATCCTGTTTTTACTTGTTACATAAATAAATTCTAACATCAGCTGTAAGCTTACCCACGATAAAACATCTCCTTAGACAGTCATTGAAGTTCATCATATTTTCTACAGTTGATAACAAACCTGTGTTTTTCTGTTGTGTCCCATTGGATTCTATTCATCCCCATTTTCTTGCTCTCTGTCCCTATACTTTTCTCCCTCTGTATCGTTGTTGTTGTTGTAATTTTCCCTGTCTGTGTCTCTCAATCTTGCTCTCGGGCTCACTTTCCTTTATTCTCTCTTTTGCAGCTCTGCACAGTATCTCCCGGGCCATTTGAGTTGTTCAGGGACCTGTGAAAATGATGTCTGCGTGTCTTTGTGTCTATGTCCTATGAGGGGGTGGTGTTGTTTGTATGCGTGTACATGTGTGTTTATGTGCGGGGACGGAGGAGGTAGTGGACCATGTTAAGTCTCGCCGTAGAAGCCCTTCAACTTGGTGCCAAGAGAGGACAAGGAGGGGAAGAATAGTTGATATATTTGTAGATGAATGTGTGTGTGGATCGATACTGGGATGGAGGGATTGAGATTTGGATGAATGAATGGAGAGGGGGCTGGGGGAGATGAGTTGAGGAAGCGGGAGGGACGGATGATAACAAGAGGGGACGGATCGATGATGAATAGAACCCAAGATGTATGGATGAACAGATGATTAATGGGTGAATCGTCATTTAATACGGCAGAGCTATCAGTAATGACCATAGATGGCAGGCGGTGGAGAGAGCCAAATACGATGGGTGTTGACTTGGAGACAGAGGAACAAATAATGTATAAGTCTGACAGGAGTCAACGGCGGAAACAGTATGAAAATATTCCAATTTGGATCACCTGCCAAAGACCTGTATGTAAACCAAAAATCAAGAAGACTCATTAGTAATCACCTATATGCCAACGTGGATCCATTTTTATTGATATCATTCAGACCCTCTGGCACCTCTAGCGACTGCAAACAAACAGCAGTAGATTATTTTCACTTCTTTTTCACATACTTTGCCTGAAATGGAAACTTTTCGAACCATCCATAAATGTTTGAGCATGGATGTGATACAGAGCTTCAACCACGGATGCCCTTATTTGACAAAGATTGGATCATTACATCTCTCTCCTGTAAAGTTTTTACTTGTTACCTGATTATTGTGTGAGATAATGGTGGAATTAGTTGTTTAAGTGTAAGCTGTTCTTAATAGGGGTACAGCTGGAAAATGTGGCAAAACCAAGGGGTGAAGATGTCAACTCAAAAATTTTAAAGCTGTAGTACCACTGTTGGCCACTAAGGTTGGCTCAGATAGACTTAGCCTACTTTGAACTCTAAAAACATTATGTCATTGATTATTTTTCTCCAGTAAGTGATCTGGAGGTCTGTCTTATTTCTTCTGTCATTACAGTCTCAGGTCAGATACAAGGCTTTCAGGTCTGTTATGACAAGTTTTGATTCATGTATTTAATAAATAGCAGTGGGGGACATTTATATCATATTTCTATCATGTTATACTTTTTTTTTTTGCTTTTACCAGGATCTGAGGTCTGTGTGAATTGGACTTTTTTAGTTTCAACATATTTAACAAAATACTTTTTTTGGTATACAGTTAGGCCCAGAAATATTTGGAAAGTGACACAAATTTTGTTATTTTAGCTGTTTACCAAAACATATGCAAGATACAGTTGTATCATCAATATGGGCTTAAAGTGCAGATTCTCAGCTTTAATTTGAACATATTCACATCCAAATTGGACTCAGAGTTTAGGTATCATAGCTTTGTAGCCATCTCTTTTTCAAGGGACCAAATGTAATTGGACAATTGACTCAAAAGCTGTTTAATGGGCTGTTCCCTTGTTAATCCATCATCAGTTAAGCAGATAAAAGGTCTGGAACTGATTCCAGGTGTGGCATTTGCATTTGGAAGCTGTTGCTGTGAACGCACAACATGCAGTCAAAGGAGATGTCAATGGAAGTGAAACAGACTATTCTAAGGCTGAAAAATAGAACAAATCTATCAGAGACATAGCCTAAATGTTAGGAGTGGCCGAATTAACAGTTTGGTACATTGTGAGAAAAGAAAATACTGCACTGGTGAGCTCGGGAATGCAAAAAGGCCTGGACGTCCATGGAAGACATCATAGTGGATGATCAAAGGATCCTTTCCATGGTGAAGAAGCACCCTTTCACAACATCCATCCAAGTGAAAAACACTCTCCAGGAAGTAGGTGTATCAGGATCTAAGTCTACTACAAAGAGACAAATACAGAGGGTTCACCACAAGGTGCAAACCATTAATCAGCCTCAAAAAGAGAAAAGCCTGATTAGACTTTACTAAAAAATATGTGAAGAAGCCAGCCCAGTTCTGGAACAGCATTCTTTGGACAGATGAAACAAAGATCAACTTGTACCAGAATGATGGGAAGAAGAAACTGGAGAAGGTTTGGAACAGCTCATGATCCAAAGCACACCACATCTTCTGTAAAACATGGTGGAGGCAGTGTGATGGCATGGGCATGTATGGATTCCAGTGGCACTGGGTCACTAGTGTTTATTGCTAATTTGTCAGAAGACAGAAGCAGCTGAACTCTGAGGTATATAGGGATATACTTTCTGCTCAGATTCAGCTAAATGCAGCAAAGTTGATTGGACGATGCTTCACAGTATAGATGGACAATGACTCAAAACATACTGCAAAAGTGACCCAGGAGTTTTTTAAGGCAAAGAAGTGGAATATTCTTCAATGGCCGTGTCAGTCACCAGATCTCAACCCAATTGAGCAAGCATTTCACTTGCTTAAGACCAAACCTAAGGCAGAAAGACCCACAAACAAACAACTTAAGACAACTGCAATAAAGGCCTGGAAAAGCATCACAAAAGAGGAAACGCAGCATTTGGTGATGTTCATGGGTTCCAGACTTGAGGCAGTCATTGCCTGCAAAGGATTCTCAACAAAGTATTAAAAATGAACATTTTATTTATAGTAATGTTAATTTATCCAGTTATTTTTGAGCCCCTGAAATGAAGAGACTTTGTATAAAAAATGATGGCAATTCCTAAATGTTTCAGTGGTTATTTTTGTTCAACCCCTTGAATTAAACCTGAAAGTCTTCACTTCAGTTGCATCTCAGTTATTTCATTTCAAATTCAATGTGGTGGCACGCAGAGCCCAAATCAGGAAAATTGTGTCACTGTCCAAATATTTCTGGGCTTAACTGTATGTAACTGAAAATAAAGAAAGACAAATACAGATCTTGAGAGATTTTTGCTTCACTAGGTAAAATGCCCAAGCTTGCTTTTTTTAATTTATGTGGTCCGAGAGGAAACATAACTTCAACCTACTTTTCTGGACTCAGGCTGTAGTAACTCTACCTTGTGATGGGAGGTTTTGGCCACTCATAGTTGTTCACAAACAGTAATCTTGGTTAAATATGAGACTGATGGCTTAAATTATAGATCGGTGTTAAGACACTACTGCTCACTTCAAAAAAAGTGGCACCACTTTTCCAGCATCAGGTCATCTATATTTATATGTAGAATTTTGATTTGGCTTCTGACTCCCCCCAGTTTCAGCTCTTGTAGCTTTAATATGTCCCTCTGAGTTTTAGTATTGACCCTTTGAGGTTCAGTATCAGACGACTTTATTGAACCGACAAAGGGTTATTCATTTGTAGCTCACCAAGTCCACATGCACTTCAGAGATAGTTATGAGGCTACAGATTAAAATGGGTCAGTACAATCGAACCAAAATAAAAAAAAATAATAATTAAGTTTGAGAATGATATAAGAGCCATTAAAAATAACCACTTGTATTGTTAAAGGTCCAGTGTGTACTGGCTTATTGCATCTATTGTTGAGGTTGTATAAATGGCTCATTCTGTGGTAATAAAAACATAACAGTTTTAATTCAGGTGATTATAAACACCAAGAAAAGCACAATTATAAATATTATATCCCATTTCTGCACATAAACCCCCCCCTAGGTTCTATAATGTGATCGCCATAGTTAGAGGGAGTGGGTTGCATCCAGCAGGGACACCCTATACAACCAGCACACCAAGGCCAAAGGTTATAGTTTGGAAAAGTTACAAACTGCTTCAGGCTGTGACCTTTATTGATTTATCTGCTAAATATTTACCACCAGCAGGTCATAGTCTGTCAGGTTCAGAACCTGGACCTGGATTCAGAGCCTGGTCCCTCACTCAGGGACCAAAGACCACATTCTTAACCCTGACTCCATCCACATAGGGCTGTGGGAAAAAAAAAAAAATGAAAAAAATAAAAAGGAAATGCTCTACTTCTGGCAGCCGTAAGAATTCAGTCTGCTGTTGGGAAATACATCTTTCAGTTTTTGTACAAATTAACTATTAATAATTTCAGGAATTCATGAGTGTAAAAGGAACAACTCTCATTGCTTTTTACAAAGCTGCTGCCACTGCTGAGAACCATAGTTAAAACATAGTTGTCATAGGCTACGGGAGGATTCTTTAAGCTGGAGGATATTTTTATGATGTGATCTGTCTGTGAAATGAAATTATGTTTATGTTCATTTGTCTGATAACAGCATACAGTGATCCTAGAGGCCGACTCACATTGTGTTTTTCTTTGTCTTTCAGTTTACACAAATTAAGTCCCTTCAAGTTCTTTTCAGCACTCTTTTGGACAGAAATCCAGCGACAGAACAGATGGTTCATTGTGTTCTGGTTGTAATCTCAAACAAGTAATGTTGCACAATGTAATTATATCTTTTTACCTCCGCTTATATGATGCTTTCATCATGTTTCACAAGTGATTGAAGGGTTGTTCTGTTTGATATCACATTTCTAGGACTGAAAAGACTGTCACAAGAGCATGCGGTATGTTTGGCCCACAGAGCGCTCAATTGCTGCAACTGAACTTGGTGTATTTAGGCCAAAAAGACCCTCAAGTGGCACCGTAGAATGAATTATAAACTGCTGAGCTAGTTTGTTTCCAACACTTTTTGGACCAGTGACACAAGAAAATGGGCAATGTGACGGCGGGAGGATTCACAGACAATTGGCTCTTTCATTATTTGGTGAAACTTCCTCACAAATCAGCTGTTTTTATTCAACAGCTTCTTCAGTTGAAACATTTTTCTTTTCATACCTTCTCTATTCAATCTCCAGAACCCTCTGCATGTGTGGCATTTTGTATTATAGCATTGCAACTGTAGGAAATAAGAAAGAAGTTGGTGACAAATGACTAATGTAGATGCTAAATGACAAAATAACCCATATCTGTATCGTAACGATTTTATGCAGGTTTAGCTACAATTACTGAACACTATCAGCTTTGATTATGTGCATAGACATGTGATGAACATAATAAGGGTTGATCTAAGTGAAATCCTCCTAAAACCTGCCTGTTCCTTTCATTTCATATATTTTAAAAACACCTGTGTATCAAGCAAGCGCATGAAAAGCTTGATATTTGACCAGAGAATTTGCATTTTTCAAAGCCGAAGATTAATCGCATCATTTTACAGCCCTGATACTCGTTAGCCTCTGTGTGTTGGTAGCATAAAAAGAAATAAAGGCGCACAAATGCATATTGACAGGAGCTTCCATATCTGTGATCACATTCTCGCTGCTGCCTGCCAAGGTCTTCTGTCGCTCCTCCAAAGACGCCATTATTTTGATCTATAAATATATTATTTGGCGGGTTGTTCTCACACACACAAATGAACACACATTTACACATTGGCATGCCACGCACAGATTCATCTCCGTGCTCTGCCTGGCATGTACGCGCAGACACAGAGATGCACTCGTCCTATTCTTTGCTCTGATATCTTGAAATATAAATCCACAGAATCCGCGTCTCTTTTTCATGGTCCCTGAAGGCACCAATGAAGGAGAGTTTTGTCTCAGTTTTGAATCCCTTTAAGGACTAGAGAATATATTTGGATGATGTGTGAAAGCGTTCGACATTACACTTTCATCTTTACCTGTTATCATTTTTCCCTCCACCTCTGATCCCTCTCTCATGCCCTCCCCTCTCACCCCCACCTCTCTGCTGCTATAACTCCCCCTCTTCCTCTCCTTCCTCTCCCTCTCTCAGTATGAATTGATTTAGTCTTATTACCTTACACACCTGCCCTCTGGTTTGGCTCCACTCTTATCTCTCTCTTTCCCATAGACACATAGACCAACTACTGTCTTCTATTTTTCCTGCTCTCTCTCTGTCACAAACACACACATACATACACAGTAATCAGATCTGGCAATCTCTTGTATTTCTGAATACGGCAGCTAAAGGGAGATATGAATGCAGTCTCAGCTTTCAGCTCGGCTGCGTATCAACATATCAGCCAAACTGTAGTCACGTCTCACCAAAATAGAATCACTGTATGTTTTTAAAAGATGAAGACATGTAGCTGGCAGTGGCAGAGGTGTTCACTGTGTGTGTGGAAGAGTCCTTGCGTTGTGTCATGTATTCATAGTGTGGCATTACATGTCAGCATCCAGCCTGCAGGTTCACACTAAAGGGCAATTTGGTCAGTACTATTACATATATACTTTTTGTAAACTGGAAAAAATATTATTAATCGCTTATTTGTCAACTACAAAATTCATTGGCAGCCAATTTTAGGATTAATCTGGTTTCTTTGCTCCTCTATGAATAAAAGCTAGAATATTTTTGGGTTGGCCTTGGTATTTGGACATTTTTCATAATTTTCTTTCATTTTATAGCCCCAACAATCTGTCAGTTAATCACCACTGAAAATACCCCTTCCTATTTCCTCTAACACTGGTGTACTTTTTTTTTTTACAAATTATCTGCCTCAGAGATTAGATTTGCTAAATCTTACATACTTTAATAAGATGAATTAGAAAACAAATGACAAATGTGGTAATTAGTTGATGTTTTCAGTGTATATGATAAAGTGTTATTACACATATTTATAGTTTTATGTTAATACATTTATGTGCCATTAAATAAATCTGCCAGTAAAAAGAATCTGTAAAGTTAATGTATTATAATGTGCAGACAGTGTTTTGAAGTAGATCTAGTTGCTCTGATATAAATATTCCTTTTGAGTAAAACCTATTCTCTCATTAATTCTCAGAATTTCACATTTTATCCACAGACTGTATCTTGGAAACTAAGACCAACCAGTATTTTTGATTTAATTTTTCTTTATTTAGTGACTCAAACTTGGTAAAGTTTCCCTACTTTTATTCTGGAGACAGAAAATACAGTACTTTCCTCTAGTAGGTTTAGTAAAGTGTGACAAATAGATGTGATGGAAAGCATTGGGCAGGCCTGCTGTGTACCTTCTGACAAAAAGGGTAATGTAGTATGTTTAACTAACTAAAACTACTCGACTGAAGACTAATAGTGATGTGTGGACTAACATATTGTCCCCTCATCAAAAAATAGAAGTTTACAGCCCGGTACACACTAACATGAATATTTTTATGAGCAGATATTTCCTTATTTTGTTTTTGTAGTCAGAATCTCTGTCCACATGACCCTCATTTTAAATTATATCTCTGCTTTTCCAACCAAAAATGATGTTTATATTTGGAGAAGATTCAAGGACACCATGTTTAGTTGAAACTTGTTGAAAATAGTGAATTTCAAGTTGGCTGCAACTTGTAGAAAGAGACTCTCAAATTAGGAACCTTGGGTGGAAAGGCATTATATTTGCATGGGAAGTGAGAAAAACATGAAACTGCCATGAAAAGCCTCCAGCAAAAGCCTGTAAGGAATTCTGGGTTTTTCTGTTATAACCTTAACACAACTACTCTTTGGCCAGTATCAGTGAACATTGTCTGAAATTGTCTTTGTGTTTGCGATGGTTTTAAAAAGTTTTACATTTAATGTGTAGGAACCTGCAGAAACCCTGAACCTGTTTTCTGTAAAACTCGATAACTAATAACCTCTGCTGTTATTTTCAGGTCTTGATCATTGATCTACTTTAGAGACAATGATTAGTGATGAATTATCCCATCCTCTTCAGGGATTTGCCTATTATTACAACGCTAAGTGTAAAGGATGTAGTCCCTAGTGTACTTTTGTTTTTAAGGCCGTTTGTTTTGGGTTGTTTTTTTTTTTTTTTTGGTTTATTTATTGTGCTAGCTTTTCCATTATTATACAGCCAGGATGTACCAGAGGTAGAAGTCTGTCCTGATATTGGAACTTAAATTGTGATTTGGCCCATAGCCATATCTGCCTTTCTTTCTTTCTTTCTTTCTTTCTTTCTTATAAATACAAATGTACTTAAACTAAACTATTTTAAAGTCTTTTCAGCTCTTCACCACATTGACTTCTAAGAACACAAATTCAGGCATACATACTTATGAATGAACCTTGAATAGATAATATATGTGACTGATCTTATATACCATTACGATAGTGATGTCTGTCTAGTATACCAATGCATCTGTAAATCTAGGTAATTGTCTAAGAAGTGACGTTATATTTTTTTTATTGAAACATTTACATTTTTCTTGGAAAAAGATAGTAACATCTCCCAGGTGTGTGTCTAACTCTTCCACAGACTCAGCTATAACAGTCTGAATATATGTGAAAATGAATGGAACACTTAAAATAACTACAATAACATCACCTTTGTTGGAAACGAGTCTAAAATTACAGCACCACTGCACCCAGCCCTCCAGAAACCAACAAAAATCCCTGCTCTTCCTCCTAGCTTTAAATGTTGAACATAGCATTTTTATATAATTCTCTTATTTTTATAAAAGCTAAATTAACCTTAATTAAACTCCTCTTTGAATGGTGAGTTTAAGTACCAGTTTCTAACCAAAGACTCATCAGCCAGGATTCCATCAAATCAGCCTTGACAATACTGATAAAAAATGGCCCAAAATATTTTAAAATTTGATACCTTACAACCTACGTATTGCTTGGCATTTCTTAACAACCAGCCATCAACTCTGACAATGGTGTCTATGTTAGGCCTTCTTTCTTTCATGTTTTCTAAGAGTATGTGAGATGAACTATTATTATATGTTGAAAGGTTGCCCCCCCTGGCAGTTTTCATGGTTTTATCTAGTTTTCAATTGAGCATTCAGCTTAAAAAGAGAGAGAAAAAAAAGAATGCCAGCCCTTACAATTATTTTCCAATCAATACTGCTATTTACTATATAAATCGATACTATGTCACAACCCATTAAAATCAGTTTGGAGTAGTTGTTATACTGTTCGCATCTGCCAGATATCATCACAACAGGTAGAAGTTTTACTAAAAATAACCCTGAAAATCAACCAACGCGAACAAACTTTGACACAGAAAAAAAGTCTGTTCTCTGAGTCCGACATAATCGCTCACTAAGTCTGATGAAAGCAAGCCAATATCATTTGGCAATCTGGAGGCCTTTTGCAGCGCGAGTGCTATGATTGATTGAAATAAAGGGAGACGATGCGTAATGCCGACACTGTCAGCTGTCCAATCCCCAGAAAGGATTTTATGATTGATGGCAGGCAGTAGCATTTAGAACTCTCACACCTCTGCAGTGCACTCTCAGCACTCATGGTGATTACATCTGAGTGTGTGTGTGTTTGTGTGTGTGCAGGTGTGTGTGTGTGTGTGTGTGTGTGTGTGTGTGTGTGTGAGCGACAGACAAGAGTAAGAGAGTGCAGTCTATGTGCGAGTCTGCATGTGTGAGGTTGATTACTGTGGCGAGTGTCTCCCAGCATGCATATTTATACGCAAAGGTAACAGTGTGTGTGTGTGTTTGTGTTGCTGTGGAAACCTAGTGGTAGCTGTGATAACGTGGGACCAGAGGAGGAGAGGGAAGCGGCGAAGGACAACTGTAGCAGAAAGGGATAGATGGAGGGAGGAGTTAGTCAGGGATTGAGGGAGGAAAAGACAAATAAATGTGCAGCAGGCAAGGTTCAAGGAAGAAATGGAAAGAGGTGAGGATGGATGGATTGTTAAATAAAGCTACAGCAGATGGGGACAGAGAGGCAAGGTGGGATGAAGGGGAGGAAAGAGGGGAGAGAGGCAGAAGGTGCACATATATCTTTTGCGTGGATAGAGAGGGAAGGATGGATGTTTGACCAGAGATGTGGAAGTGCCGGGTCACAGGAGGGATAAAGGGTTTGCATGAGAACAGGAGGAGAACTGAAGGGCAGCGCAAGGTGTGGTAAAGGGGAATAAAATGGTTCGATAAAGAACAGGAGGGGACGAGGTGGGATATGTGCCGAAGGTCTGAAGCGCCCAGAAAGATGAGGATAACACTGATCTCACGTGTGACATGTCTCCTTTCACTCAAAAGTTTTTCACCTTGTTCTTTCACCGAAGTGTTTGAGCTTGACTGAGCAGAATGATGTCAGGGTGAGGTTGGCACTTGTAGGTTGTTTTCACGTGAGATAGTTTCCATGAGGTGCTCATGAGGTCATCTGGTCTTTTGTGTGCAAAAACCTCACCAGAATATATGGTATGATTCAAAGCAGAGCCGCTTAGTACAAACTTTCATGAGGCAAACACGTACACAGAGTAGTTACTAAAATGGGAAACAGCTTGTCAGTAATCAAGAGATGCTCTCAATATTTAACTCATGATATTATAGCGTATGTAATTCAGAGTCTGGTTCTTTCCCATCTGGATTACTGTACAGTTTCTTGGTCTATTACATGAAAAACATTAGAAACCTACAGGTAGTTCAGAATAAAGCACCATGTGTCACTGTTATGTGGCTTCACAACCATCATCATTAAAATGCAAGAGTAACTTTCTTGGTTTTCTGCAAATTGATGATTAATGTTAGTTTTTGTAAAAAATATTTTAATGATCAAAATATCATCTATATTTTATGGAAGCTACCTCTCAGTCTGGAAAAACATAATTACGCTTATTTCCCCCCCAAAAAAAAAAGCTGTATGGAGTCAACATGAGTGGAATGCACTACCACAGAAATATTATACAGCAACACAATATGAAGGATTATAAGAGACATCTAAGGAAATACTATTTAATAAGAAATTTTACTAACTCATTTTTTGTGTCATCTCTGGACCTGGTGATGAGGCCAAACAAGAGGATTCAAAAGCACTCTAAGGTTGTCTGGAAACTGAAAGTGATGTTTTTTCTTTGGTATCTTCTATTATGTAAAGACATATAGAGCCGTATTACACCAGAACATATGATTGTACTTCCATGATCCTTGTAATGTACCAAATGTAAATTGTAATCTAAAAAGACCCCAGGAAGAATAGCTGCTGCAGTGATGCAAAAACTAATGGTGATCCAAATAAACAAACTAATTAACTTAATTTTTTGTATTTAGATCTAATTTTGACATAAATGGTCACTTGTAATGCTAGCAAAGTGGTAGGACCCCCGTTTCAGTTTGTAACCACTGTTTTTTCTAGAATCGAACTCACTTCTGACATTTGATGTAAGAAGACCAAGGCTGAATCCCAGTTCACCCCTTGTCCCCCCTTCCCCCTACCCCTCCGTTTTGCGCGTACACATGAAGGGGCAGTGTTGTCCCGATTCTCAATTAGACGAAGGGGAAGGGCTAAGGTGGAAGGCTGTATAGCCCTCGAAACAGAGATTTTCCAGGACCACACTACGAACGGAGGGGTAGGAGAAATTTCCCATAATTCTGTTCAAAT
>JAPQRP010000018.1:14281097-14319470 GCA_037367295.1 Apogon hyalosoma
CACACACACACACAACACACACACACACACACACACACACACACAACAACACAGACACACAACACACACCACACACAGTGAAGGCCTGTCTATAATGCGTGTGCTTATAGGTTTAATATGCAGGTTTGCTGGATGTACTCTGCCAGGATAAGGGTAAATATTTCCATCTCACAGTAATACTCTCTGCTATCAATGTGTTACCATTTCTGTGAAAGAACAACTGCTGAGCTGCAACTACAAGTGGAAAATGGAAAGTTTTGACAAAGATGCGTCTTTTTATGTGGGTGTTTTCTTTGGTAGAGAGGCCATTCACACATGTTCTGCCATCTCTCCCACCACTATGTTGCAAATGTACTGCCGCTGTGCCCTGCTCTCAGTGCCTCCTATTCATTTTCAGCACTAGCCAAACAACACAGAAAAGTTTTATCCTATTCCAGATAGTGATAATGGAGGGTGCTAGGTCTACCTCAGGGCTGACACTGCACTGACAATCTGTGAAATTAGGGCTTTAGGCTATGTGAGACTAGGATTGTCATAAAAAAGCCAATATATAGACTCATAAAATAATACAGCTTATACTATGCACTCATACAGTAATAATTTCCCTCATTAGCAGAGAAATTACATAGACAGAGTAACGACACAAACAAAATAAACAAGCTACCATAAAAACAGAAAACTACATATTATAAATACCATGTAAACCATACTGTGTTGTAAAATAAAGTATGAACTTTAATGTATAGTAATCTGAAATACAAATGTGATGGTGTATTTACTTGGACAGACACTTGCCTCTTCCTGTATTTTCTTATTTTTCTTATGTTTTCCTGTATTGATGGATTTCTAGCTGTGTGTGTAGCCCTGAGCTAATGACAGCGTCACACAGGATATATGGGTAGTTCTCTTATTACTGTGTCTTCAGTTTGTTTTGCTCTGGATCTGTTGCAGGTTTGTGTGGTTCAGTTCCGTCCTGGGGTCTCACAGGTATACAGACCCACAGCAGAGTTACTGAGACCCCTATATATAGGATGGAATGTGTTTGTCAGTTGCAAGAACCTTCCTGCAGGGTTGTGCAGAGGGATGGGCATGTGTGATTTGCAACATAACTGCTGTGAAATAAAAAGAAATGTATTTTTCTGATTCATGGATACTCCCTTGTTCATTCACTCAGACACTCACCCAACAAATGTCACATAGTTGACCTTTAACCAATGAGATTGTCTTACTGACTTTGACTTTAACTATACCTTTTTGGGTAAAAATGTGAATCAGTTGTGTTTTATTAATCCAAAGAGTCTGCACACTGCATTTTAAAAACATGAAATCAAAATGATTAAATATTGTAGGAGTGTTTTTGTTTAAGTTGCTCTGTTTTCACAAATCACATGTGATTTTAAAACCATGTTGATATGATAGAAAACACTGGTCTCAAATAAATATTGGATTCATAACTTATAGCTTTGTGTGGGAAAAATGCTTTCCAACTGACAAAAACCAGCAAGAGACTTCAGCATATCTTGCGGTTATCCTTAGTAATTCCTATGTATGTACTGCAGCTGTCATCAGGCAGGAGTATCACATTAAACTAACTCTAAATGCATTTTAGAGCTTATATTTGAGTTACTGCAAAAGTTTACTGAGAACATGGCTGTGGGCTTGTATGAGTGTTTGCACATCGGCTAGAAGTTTAATACTTGGGTGTTTTCATGATACTGGGTTTATTTTGGTATCTGGCATTTTGCCAGCTTTTTTCAACCCAATAATAAAAGAAAAATTTAGACATATTTCCCCCCAGGATATACCTAATGATGACCTCAGATAAATGCAAAAACATTTATACTCATCCATCCCAAAATTAATGAGTTTTTAATTAAATATTGGTTCCAAAAATAGAACCAAAATTGGGACATGAAAAGCTACCTAGGTGTCAGTGCATTTTATCTTGAAAATATTTGAAATAGTCTTATCTAGGGCTATAAATAAGGACACTGTGTTACATTTTACGATCTTAATTGTTTTTCTAATCCAGACATGTCGGTTTTTCATGAATTGGCAGTCTCATTCCAGGTTTCGTGCGTAACCCATTGTGTCCACTCACGTTGCATGCAGAACCTGCCCATTTAAACATAAATAAATCATGAGTGATTTTGCAACAGCGGTCATTTTTGTAAAACACTCTGCCTTGCATATTTACTTTGATTCACAAAATGAACCTGTGAGAGAATAAAAAAAAATTTAAAAACAAATAGTAGCACATAATTTTCGTGTCCTTTTTACCTCAGTTATGTCAGGGTAATCATTGCATGCAGAATCATCAGCACACTGCTGGAATACTGATTAGTCATAATTTCAAGGGAAAACTCAGATATCATTGAGTTGTCTGTGGATTTGCCTTGTGTAATAGTGTGGGTATTGGGAAAAAACCTGAAAGAAAAGACGGGAGAGTTCATTATAGAAACCTAGTGTCCATGTTACATGCGGATTTTTGTATGTGCGCGTCAAATAAAAATGGGTTATATCTGAAAAATAGTTTTATTTTTAAAATAGACCCAAAGTGCTTCCAAACTTATGTTGTAACATTACTCTACATCGTGTCTGAATTTTTAGACCCTCTGTCCTGCTTGTAGGTACCTGTTTGATAGAAGCACCCATTTACAGAAGTGGAAAAACAAAGTAAGCAACCAGTTGAGTGACAAACTTCAATATGACGAACTCATTTAGTGTTATTTAACCAACATCTGTAGATATTATACATCATCTTATTATGATAATCAACTGAGCAGTAACAGGCGTGGTGGCAGAGAGAGCAAAGATGATGCCAATAAGTTAAACTGAGACACAAATGGTGAAAATGATGATGAAATAATTTATAATCTTGTAGGGTTTTCCACCACATTAGTCTCACGCTCCTTTTCCCAAATGGCCACTAAACTCAAGTGCAGACTCCCTTGTCATTAGGTTAATGAAAAACAAACATGTGGAAACGCAAACACTCACTGATCCTCTCTGTCTCTTGCTTTCTGAATTTTTGCGAAGATAAAAATCAGTAAAGCCATTGTAAGAGCCTTTGTTTGTTGCAGGCAGTCGATGCCAAAGCTAGGATTTCTGTTTCCCGAGGCTTTAGAGTAATATCTTTAAGTATAGGAGTGGCTTGTTGGCTTTGCAAAGAGATGGACGCAGATGCTCTTACACACATGCACACATGCACACACTTGATGGATTGAAGTGGCTGATAAATCACATTACAGAGGGAACAGTTAGAAGGCCACACAACAACAGTATTATTAGTAGCGACTCTGGTAAAGGGCAGACACACATACCTGCACACTGGATAATGTGCGCTGTTCCAGTATATAAAACGTCTGGTTATTGGTACAGCTTCCTGCGTTTCATTAGTGATCTGACTTTATCTTGCTATGACTCACCTGCTGCCCAATTCAATGTGATGCCAAAAACAATCTACAAAACAAATCACTGTTAAATTAATGAGTCATAGGTGTAATGAATGAGCTGCCTGTTGAAACCAGACCAAGCAGGAGACATCAGTCTACTTCATCTTACCCCTAAACTAAAAACATTTTTGGCTTATTGGAGAGAGCTGTCTTCTTGGCCCATAGTAACAGGTAGCCCCCTGATGGAGAGCCGTGGACAGATTTATTGCATCATAAATGGCTTAAGTGCATTCAGCTTGTGGGCGTTTTTGTACAGTAAACACACAGGCGAGCCTTCGTGTCCACATGCACCAGGAGCAAGGGCTGGATGTGCTCCACTGACAGTGAATGGCCGATCAGCAATGCAGCTGCAGTGATAGCACCCAGAGTAATATTATGGAAATATGGGCACATTCTCTGCTTCATAACAAGTGAGCAAGAGGAAATAAAGCGGCTGGCGCCCATTGACGCCATGAGCACTGTGAGCACAATGAGGCTGATTTAAATACGGTGACAAAGTTGGCCGGTAGTTCATTGTCAGCTGGGACACCACAGGTTCTTTTGATGTTTCCCATTCAGCCCAGGACACAAAGTTAATTTAGTCTTGGCCTGTGATTCAGACACAATAAACCACGCTAATTCCACTGTCTCCTAATTTACTGGAGGAGCTGAAACATTTTGGGAAACAGCTTACGTTCAGAAAGTCTACTTTGCATTCATTTAGCTGCATTTATGGCAGAGTAGTCAGTTCTCAGATACAGTCTAACTCTTTTGTCTTATATTTACTCAAAGATGAAGCTATTCCTTTTTTTCCCCAGAATACATCTATTATACAACACACAAACACTTGTTTTTATTGTGCTCTTGTACACGTATAGACCAACACATACACACTACAACCGCCAATGATGTGGTTGACTTCATTCGGCTCCCGTGAGGTTTTTCACAGAGAAAGAGAGGCTAATATCTACTTACCATTCTGTGTGTGTGAGAGAGTGTGTTAATGTGTTTGTGCAGTCTTAATGTTTCTTAGCCTGCTGGGCGTCCATCTGTGAGTTTGTCTGGTGTCATTTCCACCCTACATATCCTACACAGACACAATGAAACACACATGCACACAGTTAAAAGACTAACTAAACTAAACACACACAACATGCACCACCAATTCATTGTTCACATCAATATAAAAATATGACAAAAGCCAGACTCTTACAACAAACCGCACACACTGAATACAGACACACATATGAACACACAAGTGAGAGCCCCTGGGTGCAATAGAGGTGCTCCTAATACTTCCTATTTATCATGCAGCAGTTGAACCCCCCTCTTTTTAACCAGCATGCACGTTCACACACAAACACACACACACACACACACACGCCTTATCCTCATAAAAGCACTGCCTGCAAAGATCGACCATTAAGATATAAGAGTGTACGAACGGAAACCCATTGGTGGGCTGATAATTCATTTACAGAGTGACTGAAGAGGGATGCTGCTGTGTGGATGTGTGTGTAGTGAATAGCAAAGCAGAAACCGAGTAAAAGAGGGAGGGATGGAGGCATAGCGAGAAAAGACGAGATGAGGAAGGATAGATAATGGGAGATGAAGTAGAAGGGAAAGACAGAACAGGAAAATTAGGCAAAAAAAAACAACAAACGCAGAACAAAAAGGGAGCAAACAGGATGAAAAGAAATTAACAAGTAGCAGTGTACGATTTAAAAAAAAAAAAAAAAAAAAAGGAAAGAAGTGTGAGATAAAAAAAGAAATGAGGTAAAGAGAGAGCCACCGGGAAGAGTGGCAGATAAAGAGGGAGGGGACAGGCAATAAGCAGAGGAAGGCTGAGCCATTAAGGAGTCAGGGGAGGAATAAGCACATGAAGATTGTTTAGCACAAATTGCACAACTCCTGACATGTGTTTGAAACCAGCGCTTATATGTAGTTCACTGGAAAATTGTAAGCATTCGGTGTACAACCACAGGGCATAACAAGGCTTCACCCTTAACAGCTCAAAACTGCTGAGAAAAAAATCTATCATGATGGTCTGAATAATGCATCAGAAATATGATTTGAAATTAAAAGAACCCCTTCTCCTCTATCTTGAGACACAGTTTCTAATCTGTAAGATAGTTTTTGTCCGTCCCGGTTGTCCTCTGTGTTTCGTGGTCCGTCCTCTTTCCTTTTTTTTTTTTTTTTATCAAAATCTGTCCAGTTTTGATCAAAGAATCAGAGCGGATGAAACCTATTGAGAGAAATCCAAACAATTCACTCTGCTTTCCTCTGATAATGTCAGTGTTTTCTTTTGGTCTGGCCGGATCAGACAAAAAAGCCAATCTGACAGACAGATAGCGGAAGAGAAGCTTTCAAAGGCTGCAGCGCAAAGACAAACAGATGGACAAGCATTCCATCAAAGACATTAAATTTGCTACTACACAGCTTAATGAATGTGGCAGGGAAAGATACAGCCTTGTTGGAGGAGGTTGACAGGCAATAGAGACAGAGTAGAGGAAGACAAAGAGGAAAAGAAGGTACAGAGACATGATGAGAGAACAGGTGCATCTCTTTGGATGATGATGTGTAGGATTGTATTTATAATCAGTTGGTCAATCACGGTAAATAAGTGTGAAGAGTGTCTGCTGCAACCTACAATTATTACTAATGACACATTCAGCTCATTATCAGCCCACTCATTATCATTATCAGACTCGCACACAGACACACACTAGCCTAATCATATCTGATTGATAGTCTGCAGTGGGAGACTGTCCTCCAGCACTGTGTGTGTGTGGATCTATGTGTTTTATGTCTGGCTTTAGTGTGTGTATTTGAATATGTGTAGATGTGAATACTTGTGGGCGTATTATTGTGTGTGAGCTGTCCAGGAAGCCACTGCTATAAATAACTCTCCCTGTTTAGGATGGGGACATGCCACCAATTGTGCCTCACTGTTGAGGTTATATTTTGATTTTCCTCAGCAAGCTTGAAGTAATTTGACTTTTATGGTTGTTGTAATGTTGTCATTTTAACTGTATTTGTTGATCTTCCAGTAGAAGAAAACTAGCCTAGCTTTTGACAGTTACAGGTCCTTTAAAGCAGATGTTTTTTTGCCAGTGTTAAAAGATGATCAGAGTTGCAAACAGCCAGCACAAAACAAAAGACCAAAATTAGAAATAGACAGAGACGGAGGAGTGGACAGTCACAGACGGAGACAGAGAGGGACGATCTGTTGAAATACCAAACTGATTAGCCCATGTTTTTGACATTTAAATGCCACGTTTACATAAATAAAATGTTTCCTAGGAATATTAATCATTTTGGTTAATTCGCAATTCAAGGAGATGTGCAATGGATCCATAGTGCCCATGGCAAGAGACAGAGTGAGTGAAGAGAAAGAGAGCTTCTGTGACAAAGGCTGGTGCTTGGGCTTACGGGAAATGGTGTTCTTGAACAGCCGCCAGAGGAATAAATATTGGATTAAAAACAAAACCAAGTCATTTTCCAGAGAAATAGCATTACCTTGATGACAAACACAATCAGCTTTATGATATAATGGCAAGAAAGGTAATTTTGCAAAGCTAGAGTTTTGCTAATCTGCTTTACGATAAATTTTTAATGAAGTATTTAGTGGGGTTTTCTTCAGAGATGCACAAATTGATCAGCTGTTGGCAGCCATTCAATGCTGATCAAGCAATCACTCTCAGATATATTGATTTTGTCCTGATCTGCTCAAAGTTAGACAACACAGTATCACCTCAATCCAGCCGGTGTGGGACAGTCCCATTGACTGGATGACAGAAGTGCGACAGTCAGTTGTTTCTTTCGTAGTGAATAACACAGCTGTTAACACAGAGACAAGATCATTATTTTTCCCATAGACAGCCCATACTATTCTATAGTCTGTGTGACTCAAATACAACACTGTTTGTATTTTTGTTCTTTAGGCATTTCTAACATAATACAACTAGTGTCAAAGTAAACAAGCATGAGTTTAAGTTCTTTGCCAGCATCATACACAGAACTTCAGATGCCAGTGTTTATATAGCTCAGGGTTATGAACCGTGCCTGTACTTATGAAAGTAAAATAATAACACTGGTGGTAGGTTGAACATGTTTTATTGGTTCACACTTTGTTGAATGCAGCATATCTCAAATCCAACTCTTCTATTCTTGCCTTTCGCAATTATATTTTATATTTACTCACAGCTTTTGGATTTCTCTCCTTGCTTCCTGATGGCATTACACAAGTCAAGAAAGACAGCAGTACTGGTCAGGGAACAAGAAAGACAGATAGATAGATCACTTTATTAATCCCCAAATGGGGAAATTCAAATGCCATGGACTCATAACACTCATCACACAGTATAAAAAACACATCATCATTATAGACTTTGCTACAGACCCTTGTAGCATCAGTGCAACAGCCCAATAGCAGTTTCAAATAAAGTTCTCATTATAAAAACACACAACAGCAAGAACCAAAGACTTCTTAAGACATTCATTAGAACACAAGGGGGCATCACCATTCACTCACTAAAGGAGCTTTTAAGTCCATTAAAGATACTATGGAGCAGATGGTCCTTTAAAGACAGAACAGTTTGAATTTTTATGTGTTATTTGACATGTGACTTGTAGCAAGAACTTGTGACTCAGCAGTCACATCATCTGAGCATAATTACACATTATGCACATGAGTGGGGTGATATTTCATGTCGTTAGCGTGCAAATGCTATCATGTAAACTGTGTTAAACTGAGTCCTTTGTCATGAATGAAGAAAATACAAAGTATGGAGTTGGCAATATCTTGTAATAATGGAACTGCTATGAAAAGTTTTGGAACAAACAATTAAAACTTACTCAGACACTTAAAACACCATCATCCTGTCTGTTTGCTGAAGTGAGCAAAGACCAAGCAACTGAAAGTAAAGCTCTGAGAGTGTAAAGCCAGCCTCTGCTGCTATCGTTGGCATCAACAAAAAATGTGTACTTTTTTCTTTTAAAGATGTGTAAAAATAGAGTAAAATGTTGAGGGCCTTGAAATGAATCTGATTCATTTTTATAGGTAATGAAAAACAATTTGACGTAAGTGAAAGGTATTAGGTGTGATGTTATATTGATGTGTTGTACTTGTTTTCTTTTGGGAAAGCAAAACATGTGGAAAAAGAAAAAAATGTACTGCCATTCACCGGCAATTGGATTTTATTTGTACATAAAGGCTTGGCAACCTCAAGCATTTTTTTTTAGATTTGTTTGAGTGAGAGTGAAAGAAGGTTATATAATCTGGCGTGGTTACAAGTTATAAAAATGTTTGTGTCTACTGTCATTTATAGCACTTTGAAAGAAGGCCTTTTAAAAAAAAAAAAAAAAAAAAATAGAAATCAGCCAAGAAAATTTCATTTGATGCACCTTAAGTTATCTTACTTTTGGAACAGAACTGGGAAGTTCCTAGTTTCATTCCAGCTCTCTATTCAGGCATTTTAATGACCTTCAAAAATTAATGGTGTTTAACAAACTGCCATAGCACCAGCAGTTTGTATGAACTACCATTTATTTAATAGTGTTTTACAAAATGGCCAACATTTTCAGTATACTGTAGGTTGTTTCAGTATAAAACAAAACCGCAAGCTACATCATCTATTAACTCAATGGACCGAACGTGGCACAGCTCATTGACTTGATAGGTGAAATGGTGTTGTCTACCTTAAAACATCTTCATCTTGACGGCTGGGCTGTAACAGCTTCTCAACATGTGGCATCACCGTGCTGTTTCAAATCAGCAAAAACCTGGAAGTATTTCAACAAAGCACTTATTCAATAACAGTCTTCCTCTCATAGGTGAGAGAAAGCAACCACAAAACAACAAACATGGAGCTATTACTTGTAGTTTCAATACCAGAGAAAGATGAATCTCTGTAACATTTAAGGAAGAAAAAAAAAAAGATTTAAATAAGATCTAGCTCTTGGCTTTACAATGACAATCCATTAAAGTGCTGTGGGCATCTGTGGGATCTAAATAGAACTTACAATTTGTTCAGGTGCTGAGGCTTATTATTACAAATTAGGCAAGAAACTGGGTTTTGCCTGTGGGCCAACAGTCGCTCATCACAATTGTAAGTAGCCTGTCTAGAGCTGTATTGTGGAGATGAGTGACCATAATGACAGACTACCAGTGCTCCTCTACAGCACAGCTTTCATTAACACACTGTCATCTTGATCCATCTCAGTTGTTTCACATGGCACATCAGGGTACTACAAGGTGTTGCTAACACTGCCTCCATCGCCTCTTTCCATCTGTTGACAGCCATAGCAGCCATACTTATAAAACCTGACATCATGACAGGCCAACAAAAAAACAAAACAGATGAACCAAATGTGAATAATTTGGATCGAGGTCCGTGAGCTGTGACAAGTGCTTAGCTCTGCCAATTTGTCAGGGAAGAATTTTTATATCAGATACTGGCTACCAGTTCAGTCCCCTGTAATTATATCTAATGATCTACATCAGAACAGTCCATAAAGCTGCAGCTTGAACTAGAACATTTTATTTGTTCTATGTATTGTTAAATTAGTGCATCATAAATGAAACTTACTCAAGGCAATGGAAGTAATGGACATAATGAACGAGTGATATCGTTTGTAAAGTCAGTCTGGGTTTCATTGTAGTATTGTAGCCACATCCACACTGAGTCTGTTTGGTCTTGGTTTAAACCCTGGAGCATGTTTCACTGGTTTGTTTGGTCAGGTCACAACAATGCCATTCACATTCTGGTCCAACAGAGAATAAACAACCACTCTGAGGCTGCCTCAAGCCACTAGTCTTGAACCACTTTGGCCCGTGTTATGTTCTTTTTTTTTTGGGGGGGGGTCTTTACAGAAACGGGTATTACAGGAAGTTAAAAAAAAAAAAAAAAAAAAAAGTAGCTGTTTGATGATTAAAAAAGAAAAGTTTTCCTTTTCTGTTGTGGATAAAGAATGAGATATAGTTGAAAATGATTAGACTGTCAAACTCAATCAATGAACAACAGAAATGAAAAATACATTATACATTATTCATACATATTTACAAGAGAAAATAGAAATGCTTACTCCTATGCATACATAATCCTACTATATACATCTGATTTATTTTGTATAGTATATACCTGAAAAGTGATAAGTAAAAAAAATAATAATAAAAAATTACTTGTTTACTCCCAGCCCCTCTCCATACTCCATTCGTTCATCATGGATTCATTCAGCCTATCAGTAACTACTCTATTATCTATTATTATGTCATATATGTATATATGCATACATACATAAATATCTACACAGAAACCTGCATAATTGTAATAATATTAGTTATTAATAGTCACCATTACTTATAATAATCCTTATTATAGCATATATTATTATTGTTGTGTTGTAATATATCAGTAATAATACCTAGGTGCCACTTGTTTTTACTATTACTAATAATACAGAGCTAAATGAAATATACTATCGTCTATTCTCACATTTTATAAAATGTGTTTATATGTTATTACTATCAGAATTGTGACTGTCACCATATCACCATTTGCCAACCACACATTTTGACTGAAATCACAGGAAATTCCAAAATGACACATTAAAATTGCTTGTCGTAGTGAGTGAACCACCATTTGTGAAACCAAAGATACTTATGCATGTTAACAAATGAAGTAAATAACGCCAACATTTAACCAGCTGGAACCAGAGGTCAAATGAACGAACCAACTTGTCATTTCAGCTCAAACTGTTGCATAGTAAATCCTCGTTTCAAACCTCCATTGTTTGAACCCTGCTGTGTTTTTCCAAACCTGCTTCTGCGTGTTAAGCTGTAGATCCACAGGATAAAATGCCAGAAAGACCTAAATATTAGGCTGTATCTCTTGAAATATATTGATAATCTCATTCAGCGGCCTCTAAAAGCCCTTAAGATCAGGAAATTTGAGAGGCGCCCCTGAGGGATCAGATGAAGCTTAACACAACCCTGTGGAAAGTTTAGCAAACTCCTGCAGGGGTAACACATCAGCTATATGAGTCACTGGTAAAGCACTGTTGTGTGGTTTATGACCACAGCTTTAAGTATACCAACCTAATGGCCATCCTGTAATGTTAATTTAAGTGGGACTCTCAGTTGGAGTTGTCCATCTATAGCTGAGTGACTGAGGACATTATGGTTATTACTGATGATATTGAGCAGTTGTGAAGACAATGAGTGAGTCTGAATGAGGAAATTGGATATTTAATGGAGAGATTTTCACCTATGATCATCGTTGTCTCTTTCCATCTCCGCCCTTCTTCTGTTTCTCTATTTCCTCCGTCACCATTTGCTTTTTTCCCCTCTCCCACTCTCTTGCTAGTCCTTTCATCTTTTTTCCTCCTCTCACTTTGCTTGCCTCATCTTCCCCGCCGTCTTTCCTCTCTCTCTCCGAGGCCTAAGTAGCCACAAATGGTCCCTAATAGCCTCCAATGGAGATGAATTGATCGTTGTGTGAACCGAATCAATAGGAGATTGCCTTTGCTGTACACAGTGGGATACTGCGCAGGCGGGCGGCCTTAATTAAGTTAACAGTAAACCACGATTGCTTTAGAGTTTTATTAGTAGAATAAAGTTTATGATGATTACACTGAAGGAAAAAAAATATGGTTTGAGAAAAAATACTGAGAGGGAAAAAGGGTGTATAATTCTACCTTGATGTGCATGGGATTTGCTTGGTCGTGGCTACTCAGTCGTGATGCTCCTAGTCTGACTCATAGAGCTCTCACTGGACATTTTCTCACATTCTTCCTATTTTTTTTCTCTCCTCTCAATCCCTGCTACTCTCCCTAGCTCCTCCATCTATTCCTCTGGCTTCTTCTCAATATCTATCTCATCCTACCCCGTCTGACCTCATCTCCTTTCCTTCATCCCTCCCCCCCTTCTCTCCCTCTCTGTCGTCTATAATGGGATGAGCAGCAGAATTTGATCAGCAGTTTTTTAAAGGTCACAGAACCGAGCGAAACTCTCAGCCAAAGCGCCGAGGGAATGAGGCGAGTGGGAAGAGAGAGTGAGGCGAGTGGAAGGAAAGGAGGAAGGAAGGAGGGGAAAGGACTGAGGCAGAGGAAAAAGGGAGGAGGCAAGCGGGAGAAATAACCAGGAGGAAAACGCTGCACAAAGAGCAAACTGAAGGTTGAGATGGGATGATGGCAATGGAGAAGAGAGAGAGAGAGAAAGAGAATGGAGGGAGATGGAAGAGAGAGAACAATGGAGGGAAAAGGAGGGAGGAGGCAGATGAGGTAATTGACTGTTTCATGACACAACAGATGTATTAGCAGACAAATGCATATTAAATATGTAGGAGAGGAGAAGAGTGGAAAGAGCAGGAGGTGATGATGGGAAAAGGAAAGTAGAGAGAGATAGGGAGGAAATGAGAAGATTAGCAAAGTGGCGAAAAAGTGGGCGAGAGGGAAAAAAGGGAAAAAAAGGCGAAACAGAGCGATTCGGGGACAGAAGATGAGACATTTTCATTTCTCTCACCCACTGCTCCTCTCTCATCTTATTCTCTTTTCTCTGTAACCGTGGGATCTTAATCACCTCACCATCTTTCATCAGATCTCGTGGCCCGTCTCTCCCTGTCCCTTACCATCTTATTCTCTCTTCTTCTCGACTCGTGTTTAAGATAAAAGACGCTTTTATCGCTCAGCCCTGGCTCATAATGGTCACACAGTGCAGCTGTCTCTCTGTCTCGACCAATAATAATTCTTTGATATCATTCTATCGTTTATTATCAAATAGAGTAAAAATCCTTCCAGAACTCAGAAAAATCTCACTCCCTGTTTTCATGTTCTCTGTCATCACCCACAACTTCCTGCTGCTCATCTATTCCCTATTAAGTGCTATGGATGCAAGTGACGTTCTCACTCAATCTAGCTACATGACACACAATTCACACATAGGCATATTTAACAGTGCATTTATTTTTTTTTTGCAATATCTCTGCAAAAAAAAAAAAAAACACCTCCCAGCCAATATACATAGGTAAAAATGGCAGACAAACAAGGACTATTTGTCATTTTCTTGTATAATATAACAAATCCCATGACGAAATCACACCAGCAAGTTTTGAAACATTTCCAAATCTATTAAACTTTACATGTAAGACAGTCACGAATCTTCTTTGACAGTCTAAATGCAGAGCGCAGTTGAATAAATTTTGTAGGAAACTGTTATTGTAAGCAATAATTACTAACTAATCCTTTTAGGGAATAATTTGCAGTCTGTCAAATTTCTAAAACATTTAATTTTTCCAGCCTAAACATGTCGTTATAGTTGGTCCTTAGCTATTATACTTGACAGTTTCTTTTCCTTTGAGTGAAGAGAAGATTTTTTTTTCCAGTCCTGCAACAAAACTTAACAATTTGTGCTGAATTTTAGAGGAAGGGACAGTATAGCCTATAAGCTGACAGTGATGGATGCACTGTAGCACTGTTTAGGCTCTCGGCTAACCACTACATTTGGAAAACTCATGCTAACAAGAGCATGAGCATCAGTTTATGCTAACAAAACAGTAGGTGGAATAAACATTCTTGGTCCCTGGGGGATTTTGTGCTGGCATTAGACAGACTGACAGAAGGCTGAGCTTCAACTTGTTTTCTGCGAAGCATACTAACAGATAGACATACTGTGCAAGGCCAGGCATTCAGGGAAACATTAAATTTAGCAAACCAGTCAGTCATTTTAAACTTAGCACCTTGGGTAGTTAAGAGTAGCCAGTGCAGAACGATATTGATATAAAAGTCAAATCCAAATAATTGCCTTTTTAAAGAGCTAAAAAGCACACTGTGTCCACAGGTGGATTTACAGTATATGCCAAGATAAACAAGCTGGATGAAAACATGACCCTGATCTTGTGCTTTAAAGAAGAGAAGCAGCAGTGGAATGAACATCTCTATCTGCAGCATCAAAGGCTGTCGTAGCAGATCCCGAAGGACTCAGCTAGCCAGCCTGGAGCTCCACCTGTACAACTTCCAAAGCTTTCATCAGCCACACATATCATAAATCTGCCATATTTCCTAACATAGCTGCTGTTTGCAATGTACTCTCCCTGCCTCCCCATTGCCGTCCCTCCCCAGAGCCGGGGTTGTTGAAAGGCCGGGTTATTTCACACCTTATGCGAAGCTTCTGTCATTTGACACATGCAAAGGATGCTGGGATGATGGCAGTGGGGGCTATATGCTTGCTTTGTCTTTTGTCTGTCAAGAGTACTCAGTGACTTAATTACAAAGAGTGATGGAGTGAGGCAGCTGAAGTTAGTTGTTTTGCAGCTGAGCCACATAATGAGAATTTCACATCAAAAGATGAGCGTGCCACAGAGGAACAGATGGTCTAGTTTTGAATATTGCTCTTTATTGACTTCCATATTAACCTAGGTTACAACAATAAACACTAGCAAGAAATCTGTTTTTGCTGACTGACCCGTAAGGATGTGTGTTATAATGACCAAGAGAAATCAATGCAGTGGTTCTAGAGTGCCCTCACACACACACACACACACACACACACACACGCACACGCACACGCACACACATCTCTGCTCCACTGTGGTGTATTGGTTTGTGTCTTTTTGGGGAGAATGTTTGAGCTCCCCAGCTGGAGTGAAGACTGTTTATATTATTGGTGATGAAAGAGGGGCCCCAAGGGGCCTCAGTAATGGGCTGGGAGGCCTCTGACTCCTAATAATGGCCTATGTGTGTGTGCATGTGTGTTTGTGAGAGGCACAATTGTAGCACTATATAATTGTCAATGGGAGGACACACTTTTACATAATAAAATGAGGCCGATACACAGAACAACACAGACTGAGATGAGCCTGTCCCACGCATAAAGCCAGTCACACAAAGAAACACAATGTCTCTCTCTCTCTCACAGACACACAGACACACACACTCTCTTGCACATTGTGGTGCCAGCTGAGCCCAGTGTGTCCAATAACAGCAGGTGCTGTCAAGTGCAAGCACAGCAGACCTGCCCTGACATGGGAACACACACACACAAATGGGTGGATGCACATATGTCAGCACACCACACACTCATCCAAACACCTACCTCTTCTTGTAGCCTGCGTGTCTGATGGCAATATGTATTTGAAACATAATGTTAGGTATAAACAGTCTGTAAAAGGTTACACTTTATGTGTGTGTCGCACTGTGCTTCTATGCGTGTACTGCGAGTACCTGCTATTTGGCTGTGAAAGGCTGTAGTGTTGCCATATGGTCTCCCATTAGGCCACTCTAAACTCAGCCATCCAGAAGTGTGTGTGTATATGTGTGTGGAGAGGGAAGTGAGAAAATCAGCAAATAAAGGCCTTGATTTGATATGTAAGCTGCTGGTGTTTGAACACTTCAACTTGATTGTATAGATCTGTAAATATCAGTGTTTTTTACTCTAGGTGTTAAATTTTCTTTATTTCTTTGTGTCTTTTTTTCTTTCTTTCTTTCTTAAGGTAGCCTCTTTGTCTCCCTCTCTCTCTATCACACATCTCTCTCTCTCACTGTGTGTGTTAATATATTTAGCAGTGCCATATCATGCGCTGTGCTGACTTCATTAACTATCTCAGCATGAGACTCCAGTGACTGAATGATAATAAACCTTCACACATTTACGCACACACAGACACACAGCCCTGGAAGCTACGAGTAATGCATAGATAACTGATTATAGTTTACTTCATTATGATAAAAGTGCTCTTTTAAATACATCCTCTTTAACCTCGCTATCCATTTAGTGGGTTTGTCATTCAGGAAGACTCTATCCATTATTTAAATTCTAATCAAGTTTTTCCTGATTCTTACATCCCAAACATGATACTTAATATGTCCAAAATTAAGCCTTTCCTTAACCACACTCAACAACTAGCAGCTAATTGAAAAAGTATGTTTTATTGTCGTACATGATATGTAAAATGATTTAGTCACGTATAGTCCATGATTGTAAAGAGGTTATATGTAGTATTGATATTCCAAACTCTAAACAGCAGTGGGAAGTAACCTACCAGAACACACTTGGGACTACTAAACCCACCAATGAATCAACACCATTCATCCACACTGTATCACTTACTGAATAAAATATAAATCTCATTGTTTACACACACACACACGCGCACACACACACATATATATTACGGTCTCATCAAGTTTTCTTCTTCAAATAAGAGTCATGGCTGGTTATTCTGATACTAATCTGTAAAAATAACACTATGGCTAATAATCTTCAACTGGTGCATCAGTTGATAGTTTACATTACAGCTCTGTTAGCTTAGCTCTGTTTTTAGACAGAAAACAACCATAGTAAAATCATAAATCACCCCCAGTTTCTGCCTGTGTTTTCTGTACAATTTATGTTCTCAATAGCAGGTCAGAACTGTCACATTTTAGTCTCAACCATGGATTAACAAATAACAAATGTAGCGAAGATAATAACACCACATTATAACTTTATACCTTCAAAAGCATCATATTGGAATTGAAGTGTGTAGAAGAAATGCTGTGATGTCAACATCAAACTCCATTTTTTTCACTTGGCGCTATGTCCAGTGGTGACAAAGTGCTAAATCTTAGAGGCACTGTTGTTGTTTTCATTTTCATTGATTTTTACAGTTGTTTCTTAGTTTCTCTTCCCATCTTGTCACTTTCGAACTATGTGGTCAAAGGCCCCATAGTGTTAGTTTTCCTCATCATAGGAGACAGGTAGAGGGACTCACTACTCCCTCTAGTGGTCACATAAATCTGATGGACCATCAATAAGACTTTATTCAGTCCATATTTCTGTAATTCAATGCTTTAGCATCTTTGGCAGAACTTCAGAGCTCTAAACACTTGAACATGCTAAACACTTATGATTTCAAGTCATTTTTTTAACATTTGAAAGTAGAAATACAACAAATAACCCCTTTAATGATTAACAGATTAATTGGTTGGTTAGTTTGTGTGATCATTCCCAAACTCAGAGCTTGACTCAGATAATGTTAGTGTGAGTGAATAACATCAGGCTTTTCAATTAGAATTACTGACTCAGAGTGAAAATGATGTCTGAAAATTTTAAATTACACTTAGCATCATATACATAGTAGCTGATGTACAGTTACAGATTGACTCATTTATTTGTTTATTTATTTAGGTACGTATTACTTTGTCGTAGCTGTTCAGTTCAGCAGTTATCTAGTTATTAATAAATTGAAAAATAGTATATTTCCAACAGAAGAGTGACAGTTTGAGTTGGTCAGTTAGCTATTGTCCTAAAATATCCACCATTAAATAAAAGGTATTTACTCATAGTGTTGCAAGATATATCAAGCAGTGTGAATGTGTTAACTGTTATACTTCTTTCTTTTATTGTTGGTGTCTTATATACAAGTAATTACTGTGAAATGATTAACAGAAATTATGACTTGTCTGTGTTTCTCTTCCTCCTCTTCCTCCTCCTCCTCTTCCTCCCAGGTCACGGTGTTGGAGCGTCAGGTGATTGATTTCCTGGGCTACCAGTGGGCTCCCATCCTCACCAACTTCCTCCACATCATTGTCGTCATCCTCGGCCTGTTCGGCACGATTCAGTTCAGGCCACGATATGTCACCGGGGTGAGTTGAACACAGAAAAAAACCCACTCACGAAAACATCCACACTGTCTGGGACTGAATGTAAGAATGTGTGAAGCCCTGTCATTCACACATCTTCTCCACTGTATCTTGTGTTTAAGATGATATCTCACTCAAACCAAATGTACAGAGAATATATAGTAACAAAGCAGCTATTATGTATAAAACATGACCCGATCTTCATAAATTATTGAAGTCATGTGCGCTGTTGGATCTGAGATTTCAAGGGGGTGATGTCAGTTTGACATTTTATTATGTTTATAGCATTATTCAGTGGGTGTAGGAACCACAGCCAAATGGAATTATTTGCTTTGCTTTTGTTTCTCAGACATCTGTCGATACAATAAGTCGTGTTTCAGAAAACTTTCAGTTAAGTTCCCAGAGTTGCTGCAGGCCTCCGCATAGCCCACCCACACATCATATACAGCCCCCAATCCTTCCCACTGACCTTCATGTGCACACACAAAATATTTAGTAGAAGTAGATTCACATAATAAAAGGGAAGTAAACTTTTGTCTAGGCTAATAAATTCTGCCTTCTATTATTCATTCATTTATTTATTTATTCCCTTTAAATACACACATACTAACACAACTCTCACAGGCATAAACACACACCAACAGTCGTGCTATCCATTTTCTCTCCCTGTCTGGTTTTATTCAGGTGATTGGTTGCACTCTCTGCTGTTGTTTTTGTTTCTCTGCATCTTAACAACATCAAAAGTGAAGCCTCCCTCTGTCTTTTCTCTCCATCTCACTCGCTTCAAATGCAAGATGCGCACCCACTTTTTTAATTCTCCAACAAAGGCCTGTCAGATCTCGTCTGACTCTCACCTCCCTCTCCGTCTCTCCCCTGTCTCCACAGTACGCTGCCTGGCTGGTCGTGTGGATGACCTGGAATGTGTTCATCATCTGTTTTTACCTGGAGGTTGGGGACTTGTCTAAGGTAAGAAGATGTTTCCTGGGATTATTTCTGCACTCTTGTCATGTGTCCTACATGTCCAGGCTAATAACCACAGTCACTAAAACTTCGAAAGAGAATTTTTTTCAATAACTCTGCATCTGTGAGACCCCAGCCAAAATATCCAGACTTTATTGACACAATACTAATGGTCATACTCATAACTCTTCATATGCTGCTTTTTCACTGCTGGTGTCAGCTCATCCCACTTTGACTCGGCATGGCTTGGCTCAGTTTTCCTTGACTGTGTTTACACTGTACATAAAGTACTCCTTCACCGTGGCTGGTTGTCATGGTGACAGAGCATAAACTACTGTGATGTTGTCTGTAGCATGACTGCAGCTATGTGTGAATCAACAACAGAGGAGCATGAAACTTAATCTGTAAATTGTCATTTCTAGAAAAAATGTTATACTACAGTTTTTCAGGTGGGAATATAGTTATTTAGACTTTAAATCTGTGGTCAATTTATCAAGATAAAGCCAACTTTTTGCTGCTATTTGTTCTGTGTCCCACATGACACAATCTGCATAATTTAATGTCACATTTAGGGTCGCCTCAGTGAAACCTCAGTGAAGGTGATATAGTATCCGCTGGTATCTTATGGTCGCTGCTTTCACACAGTGGAGACACCAAAAAGGCTGAGCCGAGTCGAGGTGAGGTGAGCTGAAGCTGTCAGTGGAAAAGCAACAACAGTTGTGTATAATTATTCCAACCAGAAATAATCCCCATCAAATGCAGTATTTACTTCTGTTTAGGTAATACTGACACTGAATTAGTGATACATCAATTAAGCAGTCGGTCATTTAATCTTATTTTTGTGCTAATTGTTATTCTTTTAAAGGCATTAACTGCTGATTGTTTTGCTGGTATACAAATGAATGCAGACATATCCTAAGCGTTGGCAGCTTTGTTGTCATGGCTGAGTGTAAAATAAATCCACTTAAACAACAGAGATAATGCAGACATAATAGTTAATAGTTAAGTTCGGCAATTTTATGTATCGTTATTGTAATTATGAAATTGCTGTGTTATATCAGATGCAAAACAACAAAACCAAGACAGTTGCATTACATCGGGCACCCTGTTGACGATATAATCACAGATACAGATCACTTCTACGTAACAGTGATTTGGTTATCAAGTCCAGTCTGCAAGATTTAGGGGGAGTTTTTGGGAGAATGTTTTCCTTACCTTAGAATGAGTGTTTATATACGAGGGAAAGTCATCTTTTACTGGGTCACAGTGTGTTTACTGTAGCTCTAAACAGACTTCCTTCTCTTATTTTTCAATTTCATAGTGTGTGTTTAAGTCACATTTCCATCACCTATTATATTTGAATTTGGAGAACAATTCACATCCCCTTAACTAAAAATCTCAGAGTAGAGAATACACTGTCTCTAACAAAGGCTGGTTGGTGTCAAACCTTTAAAAAAATTACTTTTACTTCTCAAGCAAAAAGCATTTTGTGACCTGTTTTTTTTTTTTTTTTAAGAATCCATGCTCAGCAAGAGTTCAAGACTTGTGTGAGAAAAGTTGGAAGCAGGAAAGAAAATCATTTCTTGACTCAAGTCTTTTCTCAGATAAAGAACTATCACTGATGTGCTGTGTATTCACCAGACATCTGACTATATCTGATTTGCCTTACAGTAGATGCAAATGATCCTCAGCCAGCGCTGTCAAAGTGTCAAAAAAATGGAAGTAGAAGAACGACTACTAAAATATGAACCACAAGACAAAATGTTTGCTCATTTTAATTGGCTCAGGTCATTTGTTTGAGCTTAGATGAGTGCCTCCTCTATGACCACATGTCCCTGAAGCACATTTATCCTTGTCACCTTTGTTAGAAGTGTCACATAATTTCAGTGTAATTTCAGCGAGTCTTTAACTGCCATAAAGGCAGTCAAGACCCTGTAAGTGGCCAGACACCATTCACTGTCACAGCAATTCATGGAAGCATTTTCAACTTCTTGTTACAATAGGAAACAACAGGTTATGGTGGTTTAAATAACTTGGATTTCTTCTGGAATGTTTATGGCCCAGTTAACATAATGAGGATATGTGACATTAAATTTTTATGGATTCAAATGCCTTTCAATTCCACAGTTAGGCTACTTTTTTTTTTTTTTTTTTTTTTTCAAAAGACAAGTCTCTCCACAGTAAATTTTGGAAGATTTAAAATGCAGATTATCAACTCGGACAATTAATTAGGGCCAATCAGCGCTTTCATAAACAGAACAAATCAGTTGATGGGAGCACTGATTATTGCTGATTACAGTCTGTGGTATGGTGTTGGAAAACAGCAGTGTTCCCTCTGTGATTCACTGTGAATTATTCATTCTCTTGGACAGTTATGTAACATGTCTGCTATCAATTTAAGAAATCACACAAAAAGACCAGTTATGGTGGAACATATCATCCAACCCAATCTTCATCCTGTTGGTGTCTCCAGTTTTCGATCGTAATTATTGTTAGTTTGGACCCTGGCGTAATTGCCCCACAATCTTCAGCGCGTTGTCGTTTTCCTCTCGGTACTCACTTACTGTTTTGACACACTCATCCCTTGACTGTTTCCACACTTCCACACATACACAGACTGTGAGGCTTGTTAAGTTTCCTCCATCCAACTACGGCCAGAAGTTTAACAGTATGTCAACAGTTGTATAAAATCGCTCTACCTTCTGCCTAGAAACCGACATCATCATTGATCTGTGATTTTAATGATATTTACACCTCCCACTGCCCCTGAGGCCTAGTTTTAACAGTTACAGCAACCTCTACAGCTGGCTGAGCAGACGAGAGCTGTTTGGGTTTTGTCTCTATCACGCTGAAAGTATAACACTGCTCCACTTCTTCATAAGGGTAGGAAACTCAAGAAATGTAGCATAAGGATGGTTCACCTTGTGCTGATTTGACTCAGCAAGGGTAAAGAAGAAGTAAATGTAAATAAAGTTGCATGAGTGTAATATTTCAGACCAGCACATCATCAACACATCTGGCGTCCTAATGAGCGCAGTCCACCCTGTTAATTAGCGACAACTTTATCAATTACCTACCGACCAGTTGGAGGGAAGCGCACGCAAAGCAGACGCCGAACAGCTTGTTTTGATGACCAGAACAGTTTGCTCGCTCAAGGGCACATCATCCTTGACCCAGTTATACCGAGGCAGTGGGGCGCCACAAACGCTCGGTCCTCCCCACCCCTGCCTGGATTCACCAGCTGTTGTATGAGATACGAATCCATCACCTACAGTTTCAGGGCTTGTTTACTGACCTGAGGGCTATTATTACACTGGACCACATGTACAACAAGTTTGGCTATGTCTGCGATTGTGGCTACTCAGTTTTCAACAAAGACAGAAGGAGGCTAAATAAACACCACAGATTAATATTGTATCCACATATTGATCAGCTCATATCCAGATAGTCATACATAGCACGATACAGGACACAGTGATTAAACAGTCAAAGCCTTCTTAATCTGAGTTTTTACCTCCACCAAGGAACAGCGGCGGTTATGTTTTCATCTGGGTTTGTCTGTCTGCTTGTCTATTAGCAAGATAACTCAAAAAGTTTTGGATGGATTTGGATGAAATTTTGAGGAAATGTTAATACTGGCACAAGGAACAAACGATGAAGTTTTGGTGGTGATGGGGGGGGCTGATGTGCCTTGGCGGAGGTCTGCGCTCTCTGACTGCTTTTCTAGTCTATTTTATATGTTTTATTAAGCTCACAGTCTAGTTAATGCAAAAAAAGTAGAAAATGTCACCACCACCCATACATTGAACATCACTCAGAGCATTTTAGTAAGAGGTAACTTAGTTTTCTTTTTTATTAAGAATTCATGCTCAGTAATAGTTCAAAGTCCATTTTTTGACTTGAGTGTTTTTAAGACAAAGAAAGTTTACTGATGTGCTGTGTATTCACCAGACATCTGACTACATCTGATTTGCACTACAGAAGATGCAAATGATCCCCAGACAAGACTGTCAAAGTATCAAAGGATGGAAGTAGATGAGCAAATGCTAACATATATTGTACCCAGATATTGCAGTGGTTAGCACTATCACCTCACAGCAAGAAGGTCTTGGGTTTGATTCCAGCGCCAGTTGCTGTGGGCCTTTCTGTGTGGAGTTTATAGGTTATAGGTTAATGGTTGAAATTGTCAGTCTAAATCGCCCAAAGGTATGAATGTGAGAGTTGTTTGTCTTTAATTTGTAAGCCCTGTGATAGCCTGGCTGGCTGGCTGGCTGGCTGACTGGATGGCTGGATGGATGGATGGATTGATTGATTGATTCATTCATTCATTTCTACATATTTAGTGATTCAATAGTTAAACCCTTCTTGATTTGGTCAATGAAAACAATAGTAGAAAATGTCAGTTTCCTTCACCACCTACACATTGTACTTTGTCACTCAGAGCATTATAGTGAAAGGTAACTGAATGAAAGAGCTAACGTTGCATTTAGTGAAATACATACATTTTTATGCCATTTCATTCTATTAAAAGGCTGATAAGTCATGTCAGACGTTAATGGTGGCTTACTAAATGGGATATGACTGCATCACTAACCATATGAAACATACAGTTACAGTTAATAAATTGTGAATTTCTCTTAATTTAAACATCACTGGAAGCATTTGATATAGTGTAAATACACCAGGAATGTGCACTTCTGGTTAGAGTTTTACTACACCTCACATATTTGGCAGTGAGCAAGAAAATAGTGGTCTTATTTCTATGTAAACAAAAACAGAAACTAACCGCTGCCACTTCTCTATAGAAAAAGGCACATTATTATTCAGTCACAGGTTGCTGTTTAAGGTGGGCACATGAGGCACTGTGAGGCTGCATATCTTTACAAATGAAGAGGGCAATGGGGGCGGTGATTGCTTTAGAACTGTCAATCGCTGGGGCATGAAAACGAGTTGCAGTACTTTGCTTGCCAGCTTTTGTGCAATGGGTTGTGCTGGGGGTTTGTAGCCATAGCTGAACCTGAAGGAACAGGGGAGGACACAGATGCATCTAAATTCACACCACGCCACCACTTCAGCTAAATGTTATGTTAGTTGTTTTGTCTGTGTACTAAATAGCAGCATGGGATATTTTACAAATGGCATCAGTCTGGTCCTGCTGTCCTGTCCTGACAAAGGATAGCCAAACATTTGACTTATTCCAATCCTTCAGAACTTGTAGCTCCTCCTCGACCCCAATCCCTATACTTTGTTTAGACACACTTACGAAAGTCTTGACAAGTTTTAGCCACTAACCACAGGGAGAGGAGTGACAGACTTGTGAGAACATTTACATCTATATATGTACAGTAGTGTAAAAATTTATTAGACCACCCTTGTTTTCTTCCATTTCTTGTTCATTTTAATGTCTGGTACAACTAAATGTACATTTGTTTGGACAAATGTAATGATAACAACTAAAATAGCTCATAGTAGTTTAATTTCAGAGCTGATATCTATCCATTTTCCATGTTTTCTTGATAATAACCAAAATCACTTCAGTTCTTACATCAATATCTATAACATTGTACTGACAAAAACAGTGCTTTTAGGCATTCCGTGTTTTCTTTTCTGTCTGTTTTAGTCAAATGATACACACAGGAGTTAGTACTTGATTGTATAACCATTGTTTTTGATGACTTTGGATGGTCTAATAATTTTTTCTGCAATTGTATATATAGTTACACACTTCTACTTAATAAAGACATAAGCCCTTTATTAACTACAAATTAAGAAACTGGAGTCTGCCAACACAACAATATTTGAACCAATACAGCCCAATCTGATCCCAAATTATGTCTGGCGTACAGGTTTATAAGTCGGGCAAATTGCATTGCAAACTTTAAATGCGTTGATGTGTATCAGTTAATCCTTTTTACATATTTCAGTCTAGAAATGCTACAAAATGTGGTTTCATCCATGTGCTTAAATATAAACTGTAAAATATAGAAATGAGAACAGTGTATAGACAACACTTTGAAAGTAGAGTTGAGTAATTGTAGAGTTTAAGAAGTTGTTCCTGCGTAGGTGGATTTTAATGTGAGTGTGTGGATTTGCAGCAGATTATTTCAGTAGAACAATGTACTTCCATCACTGAAAGTTATTATCAAATCCAAAAATAAGAAAAGGTTCATAATAACAAAAGATTCATAGTCAGCTGTGCAACTTGTTAACATAAAAGTATATGTTAATTAATTCTTTAATTTAATTCTTTAACAGAGTTGTTTTGTAACTTAAATGAACTACACAATTTTGTTTTTTTTTTAAAGTATGATTATTGATATTTTTGAACAATATCTTTGGAGGCTATTTTTTGGCTTCTAACCTCTCCTGTACAATATTCAATGTGCAAATAAACCAGTAATAAATAAGTACAGTTTTCTGATCAGTTTTATACTCTTCCTATCAAGTCGTGTCCATGTGACACCCGTTCCAAACTGATACATAATGTTGTAAATTGTGTGATTTGCAATAAACAACAGAGCACAATATGTCACAGAAATTTTATTGATGTTTTTTTCTACCATCACACATATCGTACGGCCATGCCACAGGTTCAGATTGAACTTGTGAATGTTAAAAAAATGTTTCGATATAAAATATAACCATGAATGTAATGTGTAGTGTCTTATTTTTCCTATATATTCCAACCTGTTTTCTTTTTTTATGTCTGAAGCCATCTGGGTAAGAAGAGCTTATCGGTGTTCAATAAGGGGTGATGTGTGCCTGCTGCAAGAATACTGTGATATAAATGAAAATCTCTGAGTCGCTTTCAGTTTGCTTACCGCTTCCCTCTTGCTCCCTCTCACACCCTCCCACTGTGCCTCACTCTCTTCATCTTCATGTAATTCATCCCTCCTCTCCCTCTGCTCAACCTATAATCAAGTCTTTTTCATGTTGTTTTGCAAAGTACCGTGTGAATCTGTCCCATGCTCCTCTTCTGCTCGCTCTTCTTCACCTTCTTGCCTCCCTCTCAGTGGCTCTCTCTTTCTTTCTTTTTCTCCCTCTGTATTTTCAGTGTCAGGACTCGAGGAGAACGTATGCCAGTCAAGAGGGCACCTCTATTTATGGTCAATAGCAATTCATAGAGCAGGGCTTTATGTATTTGCCGATGCTGAGTACCAATTTAACACATTACCTCATACACTCAGACTATTACTTTGGGGTCGTCGGACTAAAGTGACTGTGACAGACTGCATTTTTCTTCATTTAACATGGCTGACACTTTTCTGTTTATGAAAGAGGCAGAAAATGAGCGCTGCTTTCATTTACACCACCTAACCAGTGATGTAAATTTGTGCTATAGCATTTGATGTAATTTTCCAGTGCCAACGCCCCATTTTATCCATGAATAGACATGAGATTCAGATTGTCTGTCCTCAACGCCAGCGGGGCAGGATACACTTATCAGACTGTCAGCGAGGTGTGTGGGTATTAGAGGTTTGGTTTCATTTTCTAAGTAAATGTAACAGAACGTCTGTGTTTGTTGTCGTATTAAAAACAAGAAAATATCGCAGGCCGAGTAAACAAATTCATTCAGTTCCCCACATGGTGACAGATATGTTTGTTGTGCAGTGAGTCAACTAAAGTGTGCACAAAGCTACAAACTGAATATTTTATGTTTAGCGGTTGAAGTGTAAATTCTCTGTTGTAGGAGCGGAAAAGACAGAAAGATTACGGCTGTAAAGGTATGAAAGTTGCCAAAGGCCTGTGACACGTCTTGATGAGGAGAATAAAAAGTACACATTGAGTGGAAAGGTGGGAGTGATAGCAAGGAGGGGGAAAAACGTCAGCGTGTGTCAGCTCAGTTGGAGTTTGTGAAGTTAGGCAGGACAGATGGACATACGTAGGACAGGAGACAGATTATGATGGAGGTAATAGTAATTCAATGAGGCATCACGATTCTTGAGTTAAGTGGACATTGTGAGGACCAGATTGCATGAGTCACTGACATTGTCCCACGCATGCAGTAGGCTGAAGTTGACTGCAACTCATTTCATCAATTATTTTGAGCTGGACCGAGGAAGCAGAAGGTGACAACAGCCTCAACTCGAGGTCTGCTTTGACTGTATCACACAGACTTCATTAGCGGGAATGTTTTTGTCGTCATTTTGAACAGCTCTTGTGGTACTTTGTGGGAAATGACTCCCTTGTTAACGCTTGTTCACTTCTCCCTCTAGAGTTGGACATTTCAGTTCAGTTTAACTCAGTCCCTTTATCCATAAACAAGTAAAATACAAATTAAATGATGAAAATATGAGGAAAATTTGTGATTTGGGGCACCCTGAGGAGCTATTTAGGGGCCCAGTCACCAAGAACATGGCATTAAAATATATAGTTACTAACATGTGGATTTGAAGAATAGCAATCTTATTTTTAACCCACAAGGTGTCCTAGCTAAGGGTAAGAACTATCCAAAACTAAGCCTGAAACCTACCCACTAGATGGTCCAGAAATATTACAATTCATCAGTCAAACCTAAGGGCTGGGTGACACGATCCTGAATTTTGCATATGATCTAATTTTCATTGAGATTGTGTCAACAAATGGTCTACTTTGAGTCCAGTGGGACAAATTAGCTCCCACAATCTATGTAATTAATGGAAATACTGTAGCTTTACGTACAGGAAAAATGCCAACTGGTGTTTACTTTTCCTAGATATTGTCAGAATATTGTAATAATGTTGGTTGTACATTATGCCAAAGCCCTGAATTTAGTCAGATAACAACAACAAAAATACATTACACGCAGCCTAAGCTTCCAGAAACCAGAGAAAAATAGAGGAAAATGTATATTTTGAATGTAACCAACCATTTCAGAAGAAATGAGAAAATTATGATACAGATGAATGGTCGTAATTCTAATTGAAAAGATTGTTATATTAATTTTTGATCAGCCTTAGACAAATGGTTTCAAAAAATCTGATGTAATAGAGGTGTCACAATTGGAAATAACACTAAATAGAATTAACAGTACACTGGCTTACATTAGATTACATGGATAAGCAAAAGTTAATTGTTATTTCAGACCTTCAACAGTATGACGTATTTATTGCACATCCAATCTCTTGCGTGCAAAAACGCGTGCACATACATGGATGCTACTTTTTATTCTGTTACAGGAAAGTTGAGGTAGTGCATATACTTCAAACTCTGCATTCATACTGAATAGAACTCAGATATAACAGAATATACTGCACAATATTTCATAAATGCCATGGCAACAGCTGTAGACAGTCTGTTACTATGTCTACAAAATGTACGCATTGAAAGACACATAAGATTATACAGAAACCAAAATAAGCCTTAAGCCTGTCGTACAGTTTGCACAATGATGTTTTGATATGATTTCTACTGTCTGCTGCATTTATTTCAAACAACACTGCGCTTCTACAAGGGGCTGAGAAACCAGAAATGGGACAGGGCTGTAAACCTGAATGTGATAGAATAAAAAAAAAACAAAAAAAAAAAACAATAAAGTGAAAGTTTTCAAGATAAACTCTGATCTATCTGTTGCCCTTTTCCTGTTTCAAGTAACCTCTTGAAGCTTTTTGCAGATTTGTACCTGAAATGATTCACCTCAAATCTGCCCTTAGCAGATACACTTTAATCCTCACACATGCATTATCTCTGTACATGGGCCCAAAAGTGTTTGTACTATATAAAGATATGAAGGAAGTCACACAGACCTTTTCAACAATTTAAAAAAAAATGCTGATAACTCATTGGGTAATTTTATTAAAATGGCATGATCTTACTTTCTGCCAAATGACTGATTTCAAACAGCACATTTCTAAATTGAATGTTTCATCTCGGTCTTGCTAGAACATTTTGGCTTTTTCAGCTGTTTGCGTTTGAAGGAACTTTCTATCTAATATGTATCTTTGCCTTCCATAAGGCCCCTGTAGAGCCCCAGAGGCAAGATAAGGTGTACATCCTGTCTTGACAGTAATTTGAGTTTAAGCCGGAGATTCATACTATATATCAGACTGTCACACTCCCATCTTTCCTGTCACTCCCTGCTGCACTATCTAATATAGCAGGAATGCCACAAAATTAAACTTTGAAAAGATTTGTGATGTGGCATCCTTGACAGATTTGGAGAAGAGCCTGTGGAGAGAGAACTGTCACCACTGTTACAAAAATGCAAACACACACATATGTGCATATTCACATTTACTCACATTGGCTTTCACACACACAAACACACTCATACAGCTACAACTGTCACTAGTCCACTGTGTCATATAAAAGACGCAGCCACCCTCTGGGCGTCAGATGACACACACTGACACACACATACACTGCTCTCCACTGTCAATCACTGATTGAGGAGGTGGGGTGCTTTGGCTCGCTTATCCCACATACTTTTTGCATACTATTTGTGTGAAAGCATGTGTCTGTTGGTGTCTGCTCCAGTAGTTGGAGAAAATGTCATCTGTTGTATCAGTCATGAGGGACAGGCACACTGGTGCACACGCCAAATCCAAACAGTCACCAAAACAGCGCTGATTTGAATCCCATAGCTGTCCAAGATTCCTATTTCAATCTGCAAACATGCACGGCGGTGTGGTGACAGGAATGGAAAGGACTGACCGCCGGGAAAGGAAATGAGCGACGGAGAGGGGATAGAAAGGTGGGAAACACAAACTAAGTTAGACTGAAGGATCGGGGGCTATATAATGCATCCAGAGTGGACAGGGAGATAGAGAGGTTTAGACAGGTGGAGGTATGACAGGCGGGATGGAAGATGACATGTTAAGAGATGGGGCTTCATGGAAATCAGTGCCCCTTTTAAGAAAGAACAGAGAGAAGAAAGGGGGAAAGGGTGGGGGAAAGAGGACTGAGGAAGAAAAAGGGGGCAAGGGGAGGGAAAAGTACAGAAGAGCAAGACATGTAGCGTACCACTGGGGCATTAAAAAAAAGATACACTCCTTTTTTTTTCCTTTTTTACTGCAGGATTGATGAGAGAAGACAAGGAAGAGTAAATCGAACATCATACCACCATATTCATAAAATTGAGTTGAATAATAACGGTCACATAATTTTACTCCCTTTCTTCAACTGTTTATGAATGATAAGACCCAAGACTTTTAATCAGCCGTCCTAGTAAAAACATCCACCCTGATTCACCGAGTTAATGCATCAACCCTCACTGTGTTTGATCAATGTCGGCGTTTGTCGAAATCATGGCATGAGATTGCCTTTTTTTTTTTTTCTTCCCGTCGACGAGTCTCTAGTGGGACCTTCCCCCCTAATTTGATCATTTTATCCATGAGCTGTTACTGCTGGTGTTTCAATTTGATTATTCACTGTTGTTCCATAGTTTCATGTGCACCGGCAAGTTTGTTTTCACTTGTTAAAATAGAACAAGCTGAGTGAACACCGATTGGCTGTCTGCCACGGTAGATAATGTGTTTGATGGATTTGACTTGCCTGCTGCAGTCAGTGCTGTTTCAGGGTTCAGTTGAAGGCTACTGTTAATTCTAAGCCTAGATTGTGATTGATTTACCCTGAATATTTTATTGTTCCTACAAGAAGAAACCCTTACCATTGTACCATTTTTATTTTAAGGAATACTTTTTGATGTTTTGGTCAAATGAGCACAAACAGAGGTTGGAAATTTAGGACAAATACTTTACTGCTATAATTAGGTAAAGTTTTAAAGTGAACTGTAAGTATTTATTTTCCCGGAAACTTTTTGCTTTTATTCCTCACATTTTAACACAAAATTATATTGTGCTTATAGTGTAATATTTTCCTCAGCTGCAGAAGGCACCATTATTTGAAGAAAAACCTGCAATAGAGTCAGGCCTTCATTTCTATTTCCTCTTTGTAATAAGTCAGAAATAGTCATATATTTGCCTCTCCTTTGGGGAGGCAAGGTATATTGTTTCTGGTTCGGTTTGTTTCTTTGCTTCGTTGTTAACACTCTAGCAGCAAAACTATTGGTTGAATTCATACCAAAGTGGGTTTATATATTGCCAGTGGACCAGAATAGATGTGATTACATTTTGGGAAAAGTAGGTTGAAGTTCCAATTTTTTATGAATTTTTTTAATTCTTTTTTTTCCTCTTATTTACTTATAATGGATGAAATTTCAAATGTCTATAAAGGCATAAATTTTTCTCAATTTACTTCAAACTTTGGACATATATTTAGGCAATTGATATGCTGACATCGCCACACATATAGACATGATGACATCAGCTGGATCGATACCAAAATGAGCTGCAATACGTGCGAGGGGTGGAGTTTGTTGTGCCTGGCATCCCTTGTTGCAAAATCTTTGGGTGTGCTGACATTCTCAATGATACTGGCATGTTCTTTTCTACAAATGAAGCACATCTTCAACCATTTCAAAATATAAACCTTTAGTATTTCAGTAGATAGCACCAATTCATTGCTTAACAGAGCTGTTATTATATAGGGTTTCCTTCTTGTGGAGTTATCCGTTACCATAAATAACAGCTGAGACACACACCTGCAGTGGCTGAAATTAGACACTTAACTCTTCAGATCATAATGTAGCTGAATTATTTTGTTGCTTGTTTTAAATTAAACTTGCAGTGTGAGCATAGTGGTTATCTACAAGTACATTATCTGACAGTCACCAGAATTTTATCCATATACTCTGGCTTTTATTTGCTCATGTCAATCTGGCCCCTGGCTATTATTACACACCTAGTTTGTTATTGATTCCCCAGCTTTTATTTGCAGCAGTACAGCACATTGTCAAAACAGACTTGTCAATTGTTCTTATTTTGCATCTTTGTGCACCTTCCCAACATCAGGACTGATTTCTTCCTAAATGAATGGGACTATACCAAACATAACAGATGATTCCTCAGGGCATTCATCACACATGTCAGTTGTAAAAAGATAGAAACTATGTAAAAATCAAGACAAGGGAAGACTGAACCGCAAAAAATGGTGTCATAATGGCATTTTAAGCTGATTTGCACAATGAAGCACAGCCAATATTCATAATTCTCTTGCTATATTTTTTAATTTTATTTTATTTGAAGTTGGAATAGTTTAATTGCCTTTGCGATAAATTTGCATGCTATGAAATTCAGTAAGCTTTGCAAGGAAAGCTTGCTCAAATTTCCTTGTAGGAATTTACTTCAAATGGGTACAATTTACTTTCGTACATCAAGTGCATTTCAGAACCTGTCCTTTTGCTATTTTACTGAAGTGATTTTGCTCTACTCAGTGTTTCTACACATGCAATATGTATGGCCTTTTGCCACCTCTGAGCATAAGGAAGGTCTGATAATGCACAAAAAAATTGGTCTTTTTATGTATTTAAATTTAATAGAAATTTTTCATCTGTTTGAATGAAATAAGAATTACATAGGACTAATACACCCATGGCTATAAACATGCGTTACATCCAGAAGGTTCACATGCACACATATACATACAGGTCTATGTATTTATCCTCAGTTTGTCCAGTTTGTTCCAAATGCATAAGAATCAAGTTGCCATAGGTTTCATTCATTTTAATAAATACTGTATAATGGATAGAAGATTTCATTAATGGGCCATTTTTGGTACAAATTCTAGTTTTTTATGTTGGGCTATGACAACATTTTTCCCACCACAGAAGTGAAACTCTAGCAACATGATGACATGTAGATAAATAAAAAATTAGGATGTTTTTCCTGAACCATAATCTCAATTTTGTTGTTTACGTAGTCATTGATATTTGATAATATGGAAATTTTAAGGAAATCAGTGGGTTATAAAGCATTGCTTTTGCTTATAGTGGCACTATCTCTAAATTTTAACAGTCAGCTTGGCTTGTTTGTTGCCAGTGCTGATCAGTGGTCATAATTATCTCCCAATATTCAATGTTATTATTATTATTTTTTTTTTTTTTTTTTTGTGTCTCCAAGGCAAATGTCCTTCATTAGCTTGGTGCTCCAACAGCTAAATGTTAACTTATTCTTTTTATTGGGTTTATGAGAGCTGGTTGGTGAAACAAGGTTAATGTAAACAGTAAGTCTGAACCAAAAGGAAAAAAAAAACAGCTGGAGGACATAAAGAGCTAAGGGGGTGTTCATCACTGTAAGCAATGCCATTCATGTTGCACAAAATTATTCCATCCATTTTTAATATAGAAAATATTGATTGGTGCAGGTTTAACTTTGGTCAGCATCATTCATATGCTCAGATTTTCCTTTTTTTTCCCCAGGTTCCAAAGGTAAAGCAGACCATGTGATTTACTACTGATCTGATATAAGATATGATATAGAAAAAAAAAAGAATAAAGTAGAAAAAGATCACCCGAAGAAATTTTAAATTAGCAATTAAATCATGTCATAGAGTGTCTCAGTTGGGGTGCAGAAGAAGCACTCTGATTGGCTCACAGATCTGGCAGCCTGAAGGGGTTAAAGTGGTTATGTTGAAGTATTTGCTTATAAAAGGTAATGGGTTTGGGGCGTTTAAGGTCATGGTTAGGATTTTGAACCCACTTCATTTCTACAGAGAACCCACCCAACCTCCCCCAACACATATGGACACACAAATAACAACCTAACACCCCCAACCAATCTGATAGGAGAGAAGTGCTTTAGGCATTATGGGTTAAGGCCTCATCTAACACCCATGGGAAATCACAGCAAAACAATGTAGGGAGATGCACCGTGACTGATGATATTGGTGTGAAATAACACAGACAGAGCGCTATAGAGAAAGACAGCGGCGAGAGAGAAAATGACAGAAAAGAGGATGGAGCCACAGATAGAGATAGAGGTTCAGTTAAATAGAGTGAAAAATTGACTTTAGAGAGAATAAAGCTAATATTGTCCCCGCTGTGATTTTCTGCCCTTTAGTTTGATGATCTGCTGATCTCTAAGGCAGCATGAATGTCTCTCTGACTGTTGTTGCGGTTGTTTTATGTGCTGTCTGTCTGCAAGATTCATATCACCCAGACATTATTGTATATTTAGAGCGTATAAAAGAGGTGTGGTAGATCATATGTGAGTCTGTGTCTGTTGTTTTATTGGTGCATGCATGTCCTGGGGGGCATTTATGTGACTGGAGCCAGGGAGCAGATGCTGAGGCACTCATGGGGAAAAACTGGGACTCCTTCCCTTTTTCCTACTGTCCATCCATGCGTTCATCCAACCATCCATCTATTGTCAGTTTTCCATCTCCAAAATATCAGTGGAAACAGTGAGCAGGAAAGAAACGACAGGCTAGAGCTGCCTTGCTGACGTGAAACTTGTTTTACTTCATGATAATGTAAGGATAACGTCAAAAAATGTTGATTAACCATGATCATTCATTCATTCATTATCTGAACCCGCTTTATCTTTACTAGGGTCACTGGAGCCTAGGTGGGGGTACACCCTGGACATGTCGCCAGTTCATCACAGGGCTGACATATAGAGACAAACAACCAACCACTCTCACATTCACACCTATGAGCAATTTAGACTAACCAATTAACCTATCAGTGCATGTCTTTGGATGGTGGGAGGAAGCCGGAGTACCTGGAGAGAACCCACACAGACACGGGGAGAACATGCAAACTCCACACAGAAAGGTCTCACCCCCATCGACGGGTGTTGGAATCGAACCCAGGACCTTCTTGCTGTGAGGCACAAATGCTATCCACTGCACCAACATGTCATCAATCAATTCATATCAAAACATGTTGTAATCAAAGGCCTGTGTAAATTATACGGTATTTGTGGTTTTAAACTCTCCTTTATGGTCAGAATATGACAAACTCCTCAGAAGCTGCAGAACATTTGAAACAATTGTACTGAAGCAATATTTGTCCAACATCAAAATATCCATGCGTCCTGGAAAACTTGGAAAATTATTGGCCAGTTTTCCAGTCATGGAAAACATATGGGTCAATATATATAATTAAGGGACTTTTTGAGTTACCTTTACAGGGTAACATAGTTGACAGGTATCGTTGACATTTTTGCTGTTTTCAGGCCTAGAATCAACATAACCATAACACAATATGACATTTTACAGAAAAATTCTTCTAAATATCATATATACAACTGAGCAAAATTGAAATTGAAAGTTATTGATAAAGATACTGTAGTAACACTGTTGACATAAGAGTGCAGTAAATGCACACTTGATTCACACACTACTTTGTATTAAATAAGTAAGAAATAGGAGATAGAACATGTCTCGGAGTCTTGCCAGTGTTGTCTTCAGGAGGAAATGACATCATGTGGAACAGGTCATGTGATTTGGAATTAAAACACTTCCTTCAGAGGTGTTTTTGTAATTGGTAACTTAGTTTAAAGTGATTTCTCGGACACAGATACAATTTGCTGTTTTCCATGTAAAATTTGAGATATTGCCAAAAAAGAAATATTTGTCATGATAATCTCTACTTAATAAAAAGAACACAATCAAAACAATTTTTGAATAAGCTCATTTTATTATTGTTTAGCTAATTAGAAGGTGGTTGTTATTAAATTCAGATGGTCATTTACTTGACATTTTAGTATATCTTGTCGGTTATTAATTATTTATTAGTCATTTATCAATAAATGATTGTTTCTGTAATTAAATAATTATTGAATTTTTAAAGACATGATCATAATGAACATAAAAAACCTTTGTTTTTTTGTTTTTTTTTTTACTTTAAATAAAGATATCTGCAACATATATCCTATGGACTTCAAAAGTCCCTCAATTATATATTGACCCATATATGAAAAATGAGAAAAAAGGTTAAATGTCCTGGAGACGGTTAAGTTATCCTGGAAAATTATTCATCCTCCCCCTGCCTTGTGACCTTCTGTGTCTAAACTGAGATGAAACAAAGGAAATTGTTTTTCAGTGATTTATTGAAAATATACAAATATTTTTAGAGGAAATGCAGGAGAGAAAGTAAGAGAGAAGAGAACGTTGACTTGGGAATCGTCCAACTGAACATTGTAACTCCAGTTTGCCATGCTAATGAAGTGCTATGCAAGTGTTTTTGCATTATTCTATGATACATTTGTCACAATTATTTTTCATCTATAAATTATAGCTATAGACTGCACATTAAATGTCTGAGTAATAAACATAGAAACAATCTGGGTAAATGCACGTTACAACTGTAGAAAAGAACACTTTCAAAGAATGAGGGGGACAGGGAACTGGATTAATGTATGACATGATAACTTATCTCTGTAGCGGCTGAAAATGTCCCGGAAAAGTCCTGGAAAATTATTTCAGGGAAAGAGTGGGACCTCTCAATATGCATAAGTAAAATTAAGTAAAACAACAAAATACTAAGATTGTGTGAGTACATAACCTGACACCTCAAACAAAGCAAATCAAAAAATGGTAGTGATATTTATTATCTAATATATTATGATTGTAATACTACTGAATTAAACTGCTACATTTGTAGTATGAAAAAGACAAAAGTTAAATACTTAAAAAGAATTACCTATAAGTGTCATTGGAGTTCTAATATGTCAAAGATGTTAATGTATCACTGATATAAGAATTTATTGACAGTCATGGACCAGTGTGTCACTATGAATTTATGTGACCACTAGAGGGAGGAGGTAGTCACTCTGTCATTCCTCCATGACACTGAAAACTAACATGTTTGAGGATGAGAACCATTAAGAATAACCTTTCAATATCAAAGAAAGTGACAACACCATTTTCACCATCGGATACTAAATGAAAAGAATGGAGTTTGATGCTGACACCATAGCCTTTCCTCTCCACTGGTGAGTTTGATTATGAGGCATATGAAGGGATAAAAAATGTTTTATTTTGTTAGGCTGCTTTTTTGATCTACAATTCTCACTAAACTTTGACAGTTCTGGCCTTGTTTGAACAATTCCAAACAGATCTTTAAACTGCACAGAAAATGGAGGTGATTTATGGTTTTATTGTGGCTGTTTTTAAGTTGTTGCCGTTTTATTTTTTTGTTATTAAGAAGAAGAAGAAGAAGAAGACAACTTGATGATTCCATAATACACATGTGCATAAATAATGAGCTTCACATTATTTTCATCCTCATACAGTCTGTGGAGATGTAATGCAAATTTGTTAATGGTTTTAGTAGTTGTGAGAATGTCCTGGTGTGTGACTTCCCCCTGCCGTTGATAGTTGGGAATATATCTATCACATAACATCTTTATCACAAAGACAAAGACACATACATTTATTGTTTAAGCAAACATAATGATACTGTATAAAACAATGATCATGGCCCTTTATTATACTGACTAGTGTACAAAACAGTGCCTGTGGAGCCTGTATCTCTGCTGTGATGGGAACACCTTGTATTCATTGTTCAGAACATGTCCTAAAGTACCGAGTTAATAGATCACAGTAAACAAGTTTTGTTAGATAACACCTCATTTTTTTTTCAGTCATTATTTTTTTTTTTGATACACTCTGCATTTGTATTGTAATTACTTCTCTACTTTCAAACTGAGTCCAGTTAGCGGTAAGAGGGTATTTTTCCCCATCTCTTGTCTGTCAGGTGAGACCATATTGAAAGGTCTTTCCTCGCCTCCATTTCTTCATCTCTTGGGAGAGGAAGACCGAGGAAAATAGAGCAATGGGAAATTGAGGGGTAATTGAGTGTGTGTGTGTGTGTGTGTGTGTGTGCGCGTGTGTGTGTGTATGTGTGTGCGCACGTGAGTGTGTGTGTGCACACGTGCATGTGTGTGTGTGTGTGTGTGTGTGTGTGTATGTGTGAAAAATGGGAGGTGGGGGGGCAGACGAAGACAGAGAAGGGTAGAGAGAGAAGCAGTGAAGAACAGATGTGGTTCATTGAAGCGGCACTAGCCCACAGCCAGAGACAAAGACCTGAGAGCATGAGTGCATGATCCTCAACTAGCACACTGAAAATCATAGACTGTGTGTGTATATGTGTGTGTGTGTGTCTTATGTCCGAGAGAGAAAGAGGGAGACAGACGGAAAGAAAGGACGAAGAAGAATATAAAGTGAGAAGAGACTGGAGAGGAAAGAGGAAAGGATGCTTTGTAACAAACTCACACTCATATGGACACAAACACACACATACACATGCACATAGTCAGAAATATTAATACCAGTGTAGCTAGCCAATATTTTTCATTCTACGTTGCAAGCCAAACAACCCATTCATCAACACAGATTAATATCTCAAGATTATTTTGGAGCTATGACTTCATCATCCTGCTGGGTTAAATGCTGCAATGCTAAATAAATTCCAACATATAAAATCAATACATCAATGCCAGGACACCGGTGCAATTTAATTGTTTTGTATTCTGCTGGTGGAATAATTTTGGGTTTTGCTTCCAAATCATTTGTGCAGGTTCTTCTTTATATTTGG
>JAPQRP010000018.1:14319489-14341656 GCA_037367295.1 Apogon hyalosoma
CATACATATTACCTCCTTACTGGTTCAACAGATAATTTGGAAAAACAGAATTTGTTGCATGTTTTTTTTTAATATCCAATTTTCTCTATCTGTGCTAGTAGAGGCTGCTGTGGTGGCTTACTCCTGCAAGATGAATACGATGAAGATAGTACAACCTATTAACGCTAACCTAGTTCCATGTTATTTATACTGTTTAAAAAAAGTGGATTTACTGGTGGTACTACTGTTTTAAAACCTTGTTTTGGGATTTCAGCAGTTGCAATTGTGTTTTTTAGACACAAGTGACCATATTTGGACACATTTGGCAATGAGAAGAACTAATGCTAACTTACAAGACGATAAACATAGGACAAACAACTCTCTAGGGAATGTTTCACTCTACTAAGTAATTTCAGCTACTTGCTAATCAGTAATGTCAGCTCTAGATAATGTAGCACAAACACACTAATTAGCAGGTTAGCACTGTCAGAGCACACTGTACAGTGCAATACTGAATTGAAGTTAACATTAGCTAATGTAGCTAAGTTATGATAGTCGGCCAAGTTGAATACGAGGCTCCAGGGTCCAACATTTAGGAGGGTCTGATTACAGAAACAGATCATCTTATTTGTTATTATGTTCTTATTACTGCACAAACACATGACAATAAGAAGTGTGTAACTATGTGTGTTGTTACCTTAAAATGAGCCACTGGCATTCAACGTTAAATTGCATTGTTATAACCTACTGTGTTTGAGTGTGATATCCCATAAACCAAAGGCACTGACTCTAACAAAGGACTTTTACATTGTTTTCCAAGTACTCTAGGGTAAGGAGAGGAGGATATTAAGGTTTTTGGCACTGAATCTTGATCACTAGATGTCACAAAATATTAGAGTCTGAAAGAAATAGTAAACTTCAGAAGACAGCCTAAACCCTTTCAGTTGCATTACTGAATAAATTACTACTACTACTACTACTACTACATTTGCCTAACAAAGTGGGTCACTGTAAGTTTAACCGATGCCCTGTCCACACTTGTAACAATATTTTGCAAAACATTTTTATCTACATTTGGGCATCTTACCTACATATGAACAGAAGTTTAGGTCACAAAAAATGAGAGTTTTTTTTTAGATGCCTATCAAAGTGAAGGTTTTTGAAAACTCAGTGCAGACACAGAAAACAAACATATTAGAACATAACGTGCGCACACTTGAAAACCGTCAGCCTTCAGCGCACACCAAAGTTTTTGCACATACGGCTGGACGGACAGACAGACAGATGAACAGATTAATCAGTGTTTTACCTGCAGTAGATCACATTCAAGCATTGACACATTTGACATGAAACAGCATTTTGGCAAAACCTATTTAATGCAAAGAATATGCTTCAGAAATCCAGACCATTTAAGTCAGTTAAGTTTATAACTTATCTTGTCATTGTTTTTCAACTTGATGCATCTGCTAGTTCAGTATTATCTGAACTTCACAGTGTCCACAGTTTGTCTGAATCGTCGGAGTGTTTGTACCCAGTTGTTATTTTTGCATTGTAATGTGTACAGAGTCATTCATTTTTTTTAAGCAGAGGAGGAAAATGCCTGTACAGATGCATATCCCCGTTAATGAGGACAGAGCATTAATCACACAACTATAACAGAGCTGCCTGTCAGGAAAAATTTATTTTATTCAATAAACAAAGGCAAGCAAACTGACATTCAACACCTTAAAGTACATTAATTGGCCCTAAAATCTTATCAGTGGAGCAATAATTTACAAAAGCCCAACTGGTTCATTCATTAAAAAGGACCAACTACAGTATGTTATACCTTAATGGCTTCTGGAAAAGACTATGATTTAGTATTTGTAGATAGTAGTTCCCATTCTTTAATGGAAATCAATCGAAACAAGAATGTTTCGGAGCCAGCATCTAGTGATCATCTATTGTATCACACTTTAAGATACTCAAGCATTAACTTCAGTGTCAAGCAGCAGTTGAAATTACAGAACCTGATGAAGTGCATGTGCAAAGGTACAATATTTAGTTGTAGCTGTAGTAGTGTAAAATAGAAGAGTGTACTTTTTCTATAGGTGTCTCTTTTTCGTAAGATGTTTTGTGTTTGTTTTTTTCCTGTTGATGTGTTGAAGTACTCATATGTCATGTTGACCTACTTTTCCATCTACCCCAGAGTGAGGCGCTTTAAATGTAACTAGTAAGATCAGTAGAAGCCTACTGAGCAAAGTGAAAATCCTAAACATTCAGTGTTGTTTCAAGAAAGAAGTTCTTTTAATTTAATGAAGTTTCAACTTAATTTGTTCCTGTAATCCACAAGTGGCTAGCAAAACTAACTTTGCCAAACTAAAATGTTGACCTTGATATTACCTCCATTTCTTTGCCTTCATAAAACATGGCAGAATTAGAAACAGTGTGACCCGCTTGCTCGAAAAATCCAACATTTCACTAATAATTACTTTTGTGTTTGCGTCTTTGTCGGAGAGGCTCATTAGCAAAGCACTGATAGAGACTGCAACTGAAATAATGATCACCCTCTTCGTAACCACAAAAGAAAAAAGAGAGTCGGAGGAGTGAACGACAGGGAAAACGAAGAAGGAAAGAAAAGAGGTGGAAAAAATTAACAGGAAATAAGTATGATGATATGGGGCATGGCAATGACAGTGCGAGACCGATGGAAGGAGAGAAATGGCAGAGATGTAGCAGTAGAGAAGTTTAGAGAGATTTTACTCATTAAAAAGAGGAGCACAACAAGGGGAGGTGGCATTAATCAGAGCTCGGCGCTAATGAGGCATTTACTCATTACACTGAAATAGAGAGAGGGCAAGGAAGAATAGGAGGGGATAAAAGGGGGAGGGGGAGACGAGAGGGAGGAAAGAAAGACTGTGATATAAATTAATAGAGAGGAGAATGGGGGGAAAAATTAGGTAAGGCATAGAACAATATGTGACAGAGTCAAGTGTTGATGCGGGGGGTGGAGAGAGGTAATGATAAAGACAAAGTGTAGACTCAGACATGGTTTAACTCCTCTGTTGGGTCACATGGAAGAGCTCAAACTCAATCTGCATTTTGTGGTCTCCATTCGCTCACTAATGTGACTTATGTGACTCTTTACGCAGTCATTCTAGTGTAACGTATCGGCCGTGACAGTCCCAGTGAAAATGTATTCAGAGGACATTTTGTCTTGGGTAATTCGGTTTAACTGAGAGCATTTCATTTGTTGGGATTTTTAAGCAGGTTATATCTGTTAATAACACCATGTAAAGCTACAATATGTAACATTTCCTCAGTAATATATCCCTAAAAACGATGATACATATTTTGTTGATGTGTGTGCTTACATTATATCATGTAAGTGTTATTTATGTATTTATTAACAACAAGGGGAAGTCACACAAAACCACCAAAACCAAAACCCCCAATGGATAAATATGCACAGACTGTATCACTCGCTGAATAAATTATAAAGCTCATTTTTCCCACACATTATGGTATCATCAAGTTTTCTTCTTCAAGCTAAAACTCATTGCTGGTTATTTTGTCCATCAAATAACACTGTGTATTATAACCTCTATGTGCTGCATCAGCTAATAGTTTACATTATAACTGTTTTTAGATGTAAAACAGCCACAGTAAAACTACAAATCACCTTCGTTTTCTGTAAAGTTTGTGTTGTCAACTGCTGCACTAAACTGTTTAAAATCATCCAAACAAAGTCAGAACTGTCACAGTTTAGTCTGATACGTGAATCGAGAAAGAGTACCTTTGTACCTTCATAAGCCCCATAATCAATGTCACCCATGTAGAAGAAACGCTGTGATTTCATCATCAAATTCCATTCTTTTCATTTTGAGCCGTGTTCAGTGGAGAAAACAACAACAGTGCTTCTAGCTTTTATCACTTTGTCACTTTGTTTGACTCTAAAAGTTTTTTCTCAGCGGTTTTCCTCTCATCACTTTCTGAGTCTTTGGTCAAAGGTCTCATGGTGATAGTTTTCCTCACCATTGAAGACTGGCAGAGTGACCCACTACTCCCTCTAGTGGTCACATAAATCCACCTGCCCATCAATCATACATAGATTTGGATGATTGAATATGAGCTCATTCATAAGTAATGTAAAGACTGAAAGCTTTTAAAACAGCTGTATAAACTGTTTGCCATGCAGATTTTCCTGGCACAAAAGTGGAAATAAATGATGTAACAAAATAAACAAAAATAAATAAATAAATAAATAATAATGACATTGGCTGTCGGCCAAATTATCTTTGTCAGTACTGGCCCAGAATTCTGCAATAGGTGCGTCCATGGATCCTCATTAAACCTTAGTGAATAAAAGACCTCGTACATTTACTGTCTCGTTTGTAAAGGTGATATTCAGGCTGTCATGTCAGATTTTCATCCCAGTGATGGTTAAAACAACCTCTCCACATGATCCCTCACTACTCCACAAAAGCATCAAGTACATCCTTGTTTAATATTTTATTTTTCCAAGGATAGAAAAGGAGTTGCTTTTTTGATGCAGATAAATACAAAAAAATCATGTTCAATTCATCATTTTTTCCTGATATATTACAAATAAAAAATGAACTCACCACAGAAAAATTAAGCAAACGAGGTTTAGCGAGTGTTTTATTGCCTTCAGCATTGCAGCTTTTCATTTGACTAATAGCAAAGCAGTGCGCGACGTGTGCATTTGTGGGCATGCTTATTTGTGTGTTTGTGTGGTTTGCATAGCTGTCTTTGAAATGATCTATGTATGTCCTTGCTAAGTGGAAATGGTAATATGTGCATTATTTAAACCAAGGCGACTATCAGAACTGATCTCTCAGGCATTTAGAGTTAAAAGGATTGAACAAGGAGAGCCAAAAGCAGCAGCACTGCAGCTGCAGCGGTCACTGCTGCATGGTCTTTTTCTCTGCTGCTGTGAAATAAAACTGAACCACACTGGGACGGCACAGAAATGTTTCTTTATTTACTGATTGTCAAGTGTGCTAAGTGTGCTTTACCACAGAGGTAGCTTCTTTCTCCTCTTTCTTCCCTTATTATAACCCTGCCTTTGGATGATTTAGATCTAATCACAGTGATTCCAGATCATTACCATTATGAATCTAAGAAGTATTTTTAGCTCGAGCTGAACCCTCTCCTCTCCCCTCTTTATCGTTCAGACCTGGATATGACACACAGTTTGGATTTAATTAAAACTTGGTTGTAACCTGCCCTGACACTCAGCCCGGCCCTGCCTGGTTCCCCACCTGCCACATTTCTGAAGATGTAATTCAACTCTCTTTCTGTCTATCTCACTCCCTTCCCTTTCGCTGTCTCTTGCCAGGACTCTGACCTTGTCCTGACGTTCAACCTGTCCATGCATCGCTCCTGGTGGATGGAGAACGGCCCGGGGTGCAGGGTGACACCCATCACCCCTCCTCCCTCCTGGGCACCTGAAGACCACCGATATATATCTATATCTGGCTGTGTGATGGATTTCCAGTTCATAGAGGTGGCTCACTCCTCACTGCAGATACTCCTGGCTGTAAGTACTTAAACTAAACAAATTAGCACAGATTTTTAGAAGAGGTTTACATTGTGCTTCATCTGTCTTTATAGCATTTAAACCTACTTCTGACAGGGCCTACAGAATACGAGGAAAATGTGCAATATGCGATAACATTTTCCAATATTGTTATTATGAATGACTTGCAATATATAGAAAAATTTCACATTTGTTACTAAATTGACACCAATTAACCTGAGGGTCACTGCATCTTCAATTCAGTCCCACTATGCCACAGTCCTCAAAGCACTTTACAACCTCTGCAAAATACAACACATTCTGTCTTTTTACCTCTGCGCAAATGAGGAAAAACTCCCCCCAGAAACATTTAATGGAAAAAAAAAATGGTGGGAATGAGTGGATAAACAATGTGTATAGAAAATAGACATACATTTTGTACAACAGTGATAATGAACAGCATACGGGTCTTCTTCGGAGTATCATCAGGGACACGAAATAGACTTCACACTTCTTGAATTCTTGATTAGCATGCATGTTCATGTCACAGACTGATGAAACTACAATTTATCAGTCAGCACTATAAATGCAGTAAGCCAAATAATTTACATAAGTACTTCATTTTATACTGCAATACTTCAAACAGCTGCATATAGCATACGTGCTGCTCAGTTTGTGTTTATCACAATAATGATCTTCAAACTTAACAGTAATTACCTGTTTATCAGTCATTGGTTCTGTAACAGTGAAGCAGATGAGTGGACTATGTAATCAAATTATGCCAAGATTGTTTCCGATTTCAATTTTTAATAGACATATGAGAAATTCAGTATAAAATGCGAAGGCAATATTGTACATTTCTGTTAGGCCTCAATGCTAGCATCAGCATCTGGTTTTGCAGTTAACCATGACCTCTTCCGTTGTCTGTCTGACCCGTATCATATTTCAGGAAAACCTTGATAGAATTTCTTCAAATTCAACATCAACATTCATTTGAATTCAAGGATGACTTGATTTGAATTTTTTGGTCACAGGTCAAGGTTACCTCACAGACACACATTTTTGGTGGGGATGTACTAATACAATACTATATTAATAGACAGACATTGATTATTAAGGAATAAGATCACAATTTAGCAATGGCAGTGGTTGAATTTGTGCTTATTCAAAGATAGTTTAATGAAGATCTGAAAGGCTTAAAAATAAGAGAGTTATATTACTATGATTAAATATAATTAAGTTTCTTTTTTTACCTCACAGTCGAGAGTGAATAACACCACAAACAAAATGCATCCATCCATCCATTGTCTGTCACTTATCCGGGGCCGGGTCGCTGGGGCAACAGTCTAAGAAGGGATGCGGGGGAAGTGGAAAGTAACATTGGTATAAGAAACACTATTTCAATCGTCACACCTAGCATCGTTACTCAGAATTCATAGGCTGATTGTCACAGCAATTCACATACACAGCTCTGGAAAAAAAATAAGAGACCACTGCAAAATTATCCCTTTCTCTGATTTTACCATTTATAGGTATGTGTTTGAGTAAAATGAACATTTTTGTTTTATTCTCTAAACTACCAACAACATTTCTTCCAAATTCCAAATAAAAATATTGTTATTTAGAGCATGTATTTGGAGAGCATGACACATGGTCAAAATAACAAAAAGATGCAGTGTTTTCAGACCTCAAATAATGCAAAGAAAGCAAGTTCATATTAATTTCTAAATAACACAATACTAATGTTGTAACTTGGGAAAAGTTCAAACATTAATATTTGGTGGAATAACCCTGATTTTCAGTTCAACTTTTAGTTACTTTTTGATTCCAGTTACTTTTGCGGTACTAATAGCACTGTTTTTGCCTATTGCAAGAAGATAGTGATGGCCACAGTAGTGATGCTTATGCTTCTCCTTCTTAAATAAGACATGGATCGGGTGTTTATTCAGTAGAATAAAGTGTGCTTGTGTTGGAATTCTACAGACACAGGAATGGAATGGCTGTCATACATGCACACATGCTGATTTCAGAGGAAATTGCAGTGGTCTCCTAATTTTTTCCAGAGCTGTTTATGTAATATAAAATAAGGATGTAATGACATTTTGCAGTGGTGTGCAAAAGTCTTCCACAACCTTTAGTTTTATTTTTCCTGCAAGGCTGTAATGAGCATTCTTATTTATTTCTTAGTCTCCTTCCTATAGTAACAACAAAAATACAGGAAATGTGTGCATGGTATAAAAAAATGCAAACAATCAGAACTAAATGTCTCCTAAAGGCTAAAATCTCTACTTATTGTGACCTCTGTTTACATGACAAAAAGTAGCTGAAACAGTACGAAGTGTCCGATGTGTGTTGAATGAATTCTGGTGTTAAATGGCCTAAAATGAATGTAGCACATCTCATATTGTGTGAGTGCAAAAGCAGGTCACAATAAATATTTGGTCTGTAGAAGCTGTTATTTTTTAGAACTACTATTTTTAGTATCGTACATATTTCCTGTACAATCTGGTTGTATCTGGCTGCATGTGCGTGGTCATTATAACATTGCTAAACCAATAAATCTAGTGGTGACCAAGTCACAGATTTTTGCACAGAACTGTATATCCCAAAGGTCAAAGGTTATTTCACTGTATCATAGTAGTCATTAAAAGATGTTGCTGCCAATTTCACCAGGAGTCACTCAAAGAAGAGATCTTGTATCTCAGTGAGACATTCCTGGATAAATAAAGGATAGATAAATAAATAAATACTTTTCTGTCCATTATTCAACACTGTACTACTCTTTACAATGTTTTCTTAGTGAAGACGGCACGTTTCTCACTGGATTGATTAATGTCAACAGGACGACAACTTCAATTCTGTTAAAAAAAAAAATTACATACTACATTTTGTTAAAATCCTTCAAATCCTTTACTATAGCCACTAATCACTGGCACAACCAAAAGCAACACTGAAAGTGTACTGCAGTCTCTGAAGTAATTGCAGCAATTCATTTTATGTTCTGTACAGTTACACTGACTGGAACATTAATTTTGATGTATTCTAAAGTGTATTACAACCAAACGTCACCTACTTTGTGTGTTGCAATAGGTTAAGGGAATTGTGTGTGAACTTTGCGGTGACTGTTTTAGAGTATATACAGCGTCAAGGCCCCATTAAGTTAATAACTTCATATCCTCATTAACATAGAATGGACGAGATAAGCTGCTTTAGAAACTCCTCTCCCTCTCTATCTCTGTTACTCTCGCTCAAATTTTTTTCATGCTCTTCCTGTCTTATTTCATTGCTGCAAAAACGATTTTCCTCTCTGTGTTTGCCGCTGCCTGTCTCTTACCCTCGCCCTCTGTGTTTCTTCCTCTCCTGCGCTGTCAAACTGTGATAATTAGCAGGATCAGAGGAGACAGCGCAGAGAGAAATAAAGAGCGAAGAATGAGGGAGGCCTGTCACTTTTCATCCCGGTCTCCTTTGTACTTTTGCTGTTTTTTTTTTTTTTTGATGACTATAAAAATGAATGTATATGCAATAATCAAACCACAACTTTCAGTAAATGAGGGCCAAATACATCATTACACCAACAGGAAGTAACAGGAGTTTGGGAGCAGTTATATCTTTTCTATTCTGCATCTTTCTCCCTCACTAAGTATGTTTCTCTCACCAGCCCTCCTCATGCTCTTTCTGTGTCTCTCTGTCAATCGATAGCAGTACTTATAGTGTGGCTGAGTGCCAAGCCACCACACAGCTGTACCACTGTCTCACTGTAATTGGTGTGTGGAAACACTGTCATGCTTCATGAGCACACACTCAACAATCTGACTGGCTCACTGGCTGACTTGCTGGCTGGTTTACTATAATTGGTGGAAGCGCTGTCAGGGCCCTTAATAATAACATCCGTTCAACCAGGAGACTGGTTGACTAAGTGGGTTAAGGGTATGGTTGGGCTGTATGCAGACTGTATGGCTGCCTGTTTACCGGTCAGCTACCTGGTGAACTGATTCCTAAAAGCAAAAGAATAAGGTGAGATGAGAAATTAAGATACATTCTGACAGGAGTACGTCAGCCCTCCAGGTCTTCAGCAAGACATATTTTCTTTTAGCTGGGTGGTCAGTTGAGTGTGTGATGGACAAGTTATGCTGTCAAACTGCCTCACTGGCTGCTTGATTTTTATCCCTGGGTTACGCTGTAGCGGTCAGGCCTGACCACACACCAAATCTTGCAGAATGTATTCTTTGTTTCTTATTGGATAAGGCTGACATCTATAAAAGGGAATGGTGTCATTGACTAAATTCTTCTTCAGGTGCCTGCATCACGAAGCAAGGTTGACGTGTTGACGTGCTAACATCTCGTTCAACCCTTGGTTTTCAGTATCACATATGTAGTGTACTTCTTACTGGAGTAAAACTTGATGGTAACCTGCCCCAGAGCAAGTTATGTTCAAGATAGCACATCAAAATATATAAAAGTGCTGCCCACTGACCATCACTGACCAGTCAATTCTCATAGAAGATGCAGAGGGATAAATAAAAAGAAAGTAGGAAAAAGCAGTGAGTAGAAAGACAGTTGGGATACTAAGAGGCACTGTGAGAAAGGAAAGAGCGACCCTATTGGAGAATGTCTCTTTTGACTTTCCTTATTATAGAAATATACTATATAACCTTAAACCAGAAGGTCATTAAAGCAGTAAAACCTTGCTCTTGTTGTCCTAGTAATACTTCACTGGAAGCCTACTTAATGGCATAAATATTACACTGAAAGAATAAGGGTCAATCTTCAAGAATAAGTCTTAGCACTGTGTTAAGTTAACTCAATACACAGTCATAATTAGTCACAGGTACCCGCTAACAATAGGTCTCTTTATTAAATGTTTTCTTTTACAAAACACATACACAAATCAATAACACAGCACACATCACATCACAATCAGAATCAGATTTCTACTTGTAAATGTTTCATTATATGTTGTAATGAAGTCAAATAGGCTGGAGGCGTTTTTTGTTTCCATTTTAACAGAATTAGTCTACGTGCTAGTAACATCACAAAATGTATCATGTTGAAATGAGTGTCTGAAAGTTCAACAGTCGCAGCTTCACTCTGAATATAGCAATGATTGGATCTGGTTTAAGCTGTTTTTTGATGATTTTTGACATTGTGTGAAACAGATTATTCCAATTAGGTTTTATCCTCTGACAATTCCAAAACATGTGGGCTAGTGAAGCCAGTCGCTGTTTGCACCTGTCTTATATGGGGTCTGTATAAAGTGATATTGATATAATATTAGTTTACACATTCACATAGGGGAGGAGGTTGTTGTCAGCTGTCCAGCTTGGCATTGGCTGCTACAGCTGGGTAACTTATAGCCTGTAATACAAGCTGCGTCAGAAAAGTTCCAGGACTGGTGTCATAAAAGATATATTTCAAATCCAAACTACAAACTACAAGTTTTCCCCTTCAAAGTAATACCCCTGGAGTCTACTGTCACTTTCCCAGCCTTCTCTGCCACGCCTCCATGCACTCCTCCGCAGCTCCATCATCACAGCCATCTTAATGTCATCCACGTCTTCAAAACAGGTCCCCTTGATGACCCCCTTCAGCTTGGGGAAGAGGAAAAAAAATCACATGGAGCCAGGTCGGGTGAGTAGGGAGGTTGCTCCAGCACAGCAACGTTCTTCTCAGCCAGGAGCTATCAGAAGCTCAGGGCAATGTGAGCAGGTGCGTTGTCATGGTGAAGCAGCCATGAGTTGTCCTGCCACAACCCTTGCCTCTTCTTGCACACTGAACAAAGCAAACGCCGCAGGATCTCTTTTTAGATGTGCTGGTTGATCATCCGGCCCTGTGGCAAGAACTTGCAGTGGACAATGCCCCTCACATCGAAGATGCGATCAACGTGACTTTGACTTTGGACTTCGACTGTCTTGCTGTCTTCGGCCTTGGGAACGTCGGACTCTTCCACTGAAGGCTCTAGCATTTGGTTTCCGGGTCGTATTCGAAGATCCGTGACTCAGTCTGGTCCGGTTTCAATACGCTCGAGGATGTCCTGACACAATTGTGCCTGCGTCGATTTTTCTGGTCATCGTTCAGCAGTTATAAAAATGTGGAAAAAAGTACAATAGCTGCAGAGAGCTGAGATCACAGTTATATACTCCAGGGGGATTACTTTGAAGGGAAAAACTTGTAGTTTGGATTTGAAATATATCTTTTGCGACACCCGTCCTGGAACTTTTCTGACACACTTTGTATAGTCTTAAATTCTTCAGTAGTTCAGAAACATGTGGCTGATTTTGGCTCTTGGTCTATTTTTGCGATTGATCACAGAAATCCTGGGTTGATAAACACCTTTGTGATACCACTTAGCTTAATTGTGAATTGTATTTATTTATCCAGGAAGGTCCCGATGAGATACATCCAGAAAATCAAGCTAACAGTTTCACATCGGCCTTTTTTCAATTTCGTATTTTTCACTTTTTCTGTTCCTCAACTCCTCAATGCTTTATGATACGATAATGGTGCACCATCTTGAAGAATGTCTTAATTCTGTTCGATTATCAGACTGTAATGCATAGAAAAAGTGTGACACACATCTGTATCACACAAACCACAGCAGGACCACGACTTAAAAATCAAACTTTTCTTCAATCTAAAGTTGTGTTAGTATTTAAAACGATCAAATGTGTGTGTCAAATAAAAATATGCATGACATCCCTACATACTGACACATTATCATCATTATGAATTGAATTAAAAGTATACACGTCACATTTAAGTGATGTCTATTTGAGATGATGGCTCCGAGGCGAGGACGTCTCATGCTGTTAAATGCCTGATGCCTCTTCTCTCCTCGGGTCCTCACCTCGACTCCTCCGCTCGCATCTGTGGTGGGAGGGATGAGGAGTCGACACGAGCACTGGAGGAGATAGAACTTGAAAAGTGTGACGAGGGGATAGATCAGGCTTTAGCGTCTAAGACACATTAAAGCAATATAAAATAAAGGTATCAGAAGAATAAAAGACAGATAAAGAATGTAAGAAAGAGACAAAAAGACTATACCGGTGATATCCATAACTCACACCATCTACAGAGATTATGTAAAGCAGTGACATGGGTCTTTTATAACAGTTTATGAAATACTTTTAAAGGAATTTAAATAAGGAAGTGTTTCAAGTGGAATGATGTTTAGCAATTCATTCCAGGGCCATGGTGCATAAATTGAAAAAGCAGTTATACTGAGTTCAGCCTGGGAACATTAAGCAGAATTCTAGTGCTGTAGTTACCGGTGTAATAGGATAAGTGGGTAGTTTACTTAACAGTGCCTTACCAGTAAAAAGTAACATGGATTTTTCCCCTCTGACTTAAAGAATCCCATTGTATAGATTCATATAAAATGCAATTATGAGTGTGTGAATTAGTATTTGTTACAAAGAGAAATGCACAATGATACGAGTCCAGTTTTTTCAGTAATGTTGAAGCTGCACGTACGTACAGTAAATCGCACAGCGGACATTCCAGTATGTCAAACTTGCATCATGATACAGTCCCCAGGCTTTATCCTCTGGCTCCATTGTTAAATTGTTAACTCGTTTGCTTTTGATCTGTAATGCTCTTGTAGAAGCTGACGGGTTTGTCGTCTGACATACTGCTGTGTTTCTAAAGGATTAAGCGATGGAATTGTTCACCAAATTACCAAACAAAAAGGGATCCCATTTATTTGCTGCACGGTATGAGGATCTGAGCGGAAACAGAACAGAGGGCTTCTCCAGGGAGAGTCCTCAACAAAATGTAGGCTAACACCTTCCCTGCCAGACTTGAGCACAGTTGGAGTCAAAGTGTGATTCTGTGGTTACACTTTTTCAGCTCTATTTTACATCCGCAGACGTGCAGTAGCTAAATGATATTTCATGAGCTCCACCACAAAAAGAGCATCTAAGAGGAAGTTTCCTGCTGTTTCAGTAGCCTAGAGCGTCTGCCGAAAACATAATTTGACTGATTAGCGTAACCGGAGTGGAGGAACTAATCAATGAAATCACCTACTGTTGTTTTTAGTTTAAAAAAAAAACAAAAACCCTGCAGCCCTGCACAATTACATCAGCCTTCACTCATGGGATTGAAGTTGTCATTAGCTATGCCTGCTTGTTTGCATGTTATGCATATTAGCGACACCAAACAGCATTGTAAACCCAACACCGGTTAATAAATATGCTTTGCCTCAAATTGGTTCATATTCTTGTGTTAAATTCCTAAACGTTGACGCAGAATCACACAGTATCTACTTTAAGTCTATTTAGCCTGTATTCTCTTGTAAAAAACTTCATGACAGAATGGTCTTTTTTGGGATGGCAAAAAAAAATACACAGAAAATAAAGTTAAAAGCATGTGCTGCTTTTATTCAAGTGCTGGTTTGATGGCCTTGTGATACTGTTTTGCTTGTTCTATACTCTAATGAGTTCTTCTATGTAGCTACTTGTTTTAACTCATGTCTTTTAGTATCTTGAAAAGCACTTACAAATAGCATGTATTCTTCTTGTTATTATATGGACATCAACCAAAAACATTCTGCGTGTCATTTATAATCCTCTAAGGCAAAAATGGACGAATATGGTTTTATGCTTCACCACTGGGAACACATGATGGATTAGCATATAAAAGCTTAATTTTAATTGTATTCACTTATATATTGAAATGAAGGTAAAACTGTGAACTTTGAACATTGTGATGTTGTGAATATTTATTCACGAAGCATCTGTTAGATCAGATTAGTTTCTATTGCTGTTGTTATTCAAAGATCACAGACAGGAAAAGAAACCACAGAAAAAAAGGAAAAGAACAATGCATGCGAAATTGATGTCACTCAACCAAAGCGCCCGCTGTGCTCTAAAGTACTAATCCCATGAATAAATAAAACCTTTCACTTTTTGTTTGTATTGAATGTTAAGACAGGTAACACTTGTATAATCTGAAACTCTTGGATGAATAAACAAAAGCTTGTTAGAAAATGATTGGTGCAAATTTGTTTAATGTACAATCTGTGCCATATGATGGAAACAAACATCCTTTGAAATGAATTAGGTTGAAACTGATTTGTGCATCATTTATGTTTCACTGGCATCAGAGTTTGTATGAAGTGATGAGAAAAGATTATTGATTGTCCCAGAGCAATTATGCAGATTTTTCAACACAGCCCTAACTCGCTGACAAAATATTTTCATCACAAATAATTGAAAGAAAGCAGTAGGGAAAAACTGGAGTGAAGTTTTCAAGTTTAAAGAGGCATCATCATAGATTTGATCCACTGGATGTGGCGCATTCAACACAGCACAGATACAGCTTATTTTAGATGAATGGTCGTCTTCATCACAGAGCGATGCATTCTACACAGAGTAAAAAGTATCTGATAGTAGATGGCAATTTAACAATTAGGGTTCTTTCTTCTGGGACAGAGGGAGTGGGAAATGGGACTTAATCTAGGCGTTATTTAAATAACAATGTGATCTGAAATGTTGCTCATACATCAACCTCTGAGCTGATTTAGTTTTCCAAGTTACAGACCTTGAGGGAAGTGATGCAGTAACGTCAGCACTTTCTACTGTGATCCCTTTGGCGAAATGCAGCCTCACCTTCCTCCTTGGCAGAGGGCAAACCGCGTCAGTGGGTGACTGACCTATAAACGCCTTCCTGTGGCATCTGTCCTTGCTTTCAGAAAAGGTCTCCTCCCATGATGCTCGCCTTGAGTTGTTGGTCTCGGGCTGTGCAGAACACACAGGTTTTCTTTATTGAACACCAGCTGGTTGACATTCTACTAATTTCTCCCTGAGCTCCTTTAAAAACCTCTAGCTGCTATCAGAGTCTCTGCTGCTTGAGCATTAGGGGCTTGATTATAGTCGGTGAAAATAATGACCCAGTTATCTTTTTTTCATTTAATGTCATTTTTAGCCATATGGCAGATGTTGCTATGCACCTTTATCGGGTTCTTGATCCTTTTGGCCACATTGTCCTTTGGTGTCCTAGGTTTTACGTTTATTGTAATGATAATTAGTATTGCATAGGTATACTTATACTCTACACTGACTCATTAGTCTGGCTTTAAAAAGACAATCCTAATTAAAGGCTCAGTGTGTTATATTTTGTGATGTAGATTGCAACTCTTCATCTACAATGGTCATTCGTCACACCCACTGTCTGCTTTGTCTGTTCTGGGCTTTTTATTTCCTGGGATATTAACTCTGATCCACACTCAGATGTAGTAGATGATGGTGATGCACCTTAAGGCTGGATGAAAACAGAAAAAAAAGAGCAGGAGGTTCATTCTGAGCTACTGCAGAAAAATGGTGGACTCCTTTAACTGCAACCCACTCCCTGTGTATACATAAAAAGGTCATGCCGAGGTAAAGAAAATACTATTATTCTCATTTTTATGATTGCACACGAATTAAAATGTAATTATGAACATTAAATTCCATTTATGCAAATAGATTCTACTAAACCTGACACACTGGACCTTTACCTGTTTGATTTGTTTGCAGAACTGTCCCTAGCATAACATCAGCATATTAGCATTGTGGTCGGAGCATGTTAGCTTGCAAATATTAGCATTTCTCTTAAAGCAGTATTGGCATTTCATATAAATAAAAACAACAATGACATGTAATTCTAAATACATGTTCTAATTATCAGTCTCAGTTTTGTTATCGTTCTTTGGTTTCTGTTAGTTTGTATGGTAATAGGCTTTATCATTTCTCACACACCCCACTGTAACTTGGACTGAGGGCATCATCTGGCTAGGAGACAGCAGTACATTAACTGCAATACACCTATCTGATTTTCTCTTCATTTACTTACTTCACTTAATTACTCTTAACACAGACACATCTTAAATCATGGCCAAATGGGAGCTGTAATCAAATTCTTTAGCACACCGTAGATAACCTTTGGAGCCTCAGATTGGCTGTAAATGTCTGCAGTTTGCCTCGGTTTGTAAAAGACAAAAGTGGTAAAACCGTGGCTGTTTTACTGTATCTGCAGTGCAGAAAGCCTCATTGCAGACGTTTGATCAGAATGTTCTGTTCAAGTTCTGCGAGAAAACAATTACAGTCTGTTACTGTGGAGGGAGAACGTGTCTATGGGTAATACAGTTTATTAGCCACACCATTAGGCTACTCTCCCTTGCCTTGAGATAATGTCACAGGTCTTCTGCCTCACTGTTGCATGATTAACTACATTTGCTGTGTTTACCATGGCAACAAGCACCTGCTGTACAGTATGTTCAACGAATGGGATAAAGAATGTCTTCCCCTTCCCTGCCTTCTGGGATGTTGTATGTCACCATGAGAATAGAAAAGGTTTGGGATCTGAATGAGCTACATGAGTCTGTGAGGTGAAATGGTGAAGTTGTTCAAGTTATTGCTTGTCAGACTGATCAGAGCAGGGATCCTGCACAACACTCCCTCTGAGTCCACGCTAAAGTGGAGCTATTTCCATTTCCACTCGTCACACTGAGCATCCTTCAGTTTTGCTGCAGTAACTAGGTAACCCTAATCCAGAGACAAAATGAAAAGAGGGGCTTGTGTCAATCTGAGGAACCTGGGAGCAGCTCAGTTCAGTTCAGTCTAACCACAAACACAAGCACAGACAACAGAAGGGGGGGGGCATGTAGGGGGATTAAACTTCCCCATATATGCACAATGGGAGGGGAATCTGCAGTGTGTGCAATAACATTGTTCAGTGTTGCAGTGACAGTATGACTTGTGGTAAATAAGTAAGTTGAAATATGCTGCATATTACTATATGTACACAGATCCTGATTCTTTCTAATGTAACAGGTTCATGGTTAATGTAGACCCCGAACACTGAGTAGCCTTTGACCACCAAAAAAAGGAGATGAAAAACACCATTACGAACATGCTTTAACTGAACAAATTACACATAAATGCCACATAATTAAAGGTGCCTTGTGTAAGATTTAATGGGGTTTAAGAGGGTCTAAGTTCAGAAATGGAATACGATCATAATTATGTAAGTCATTAGTGTATAATCAAAAGAAAAAAAAACATCATTGTGTAAATCCCCTATGTTCAGTTAACATTACTAATGCACTTTGCAAGTATGAAGTATTTAGAATTTAGTGTTGGATAGGGGTGTAACGGTGCACTCGTTTGTACCGAACTGTTTCAGTTTGGGGCCTTCGATACATTACGGAGGTGTACCAAACGAAGACATGTAGCCTATGTGAAGAACGCAAACACTCGGGAAGCAGAGTGGACACAAGCAGAACCCATGTGCAGGGTTAATTCTCAGTGCCAGTGCAAAAAAACACACGCTTTATTCTGAAGCTGGGGCACCATTAAGGGGGTAAACATGACAACAGAGAGTGTAACAGAGGCACAGAGGCCAGGTCGGATGTTCAAAGCATGTTAAGTTTCACATTGTTTTTTGGTAGTTACGTAGCACACCCCCTCTATACCCCCCACCCCTTCACTGTACCGAAAACATATCGAAAATGTATCGAACCAAAGACCCCTGTACCAAAAACGTACTGAATTGAAATGTTTCTGTGCAGTTACACCCCTTGTGTTGGACCAGAAATGTATTTTTTGAAAGGATCTGTACACATATAAGGAACTCAATTTGATATAAAAAAACAAAGTGCAGAAATGTAAAAGGTAAACATAATGGGGAAAAAATGCAGTATATAGCATTTGGCTTAAGTCAAAAGTAGTGTGTCCATGTTTTAATATGTGTTCAACAGTCAGATAATTTCATTTTGGTGAAGTTTTAGTGTCTCTGTGTTGTGTAAATGCTAACTGTTAATGTGCTATTTGATATACCAGCTAAGCTAATCAGTTGTTTTGTTTTATCTGTGCATTATATAGCTCTTACATTGGTTTATGACCTAAAGGAGAGAAACTCAAGTGATATAAAGCGAATCAGTCCTGGTTAACTTCTGTCAGCTGGATGCTCCATGTTGTGTTTATGTTACTTCACTGTGTTACTTCATGGTCCACTGTGTTTCTGCACTAACTCAGAACAAACCTCTTCTCTTCTCCTGTTTTTCCATTTTTATGGTGAGTGGCGTAAGGTGCTTTACTGTAAGACCTTGTAACACCTGTACCTTATGCACTTTTTTTTCTGCTACTGTAGGTATGGACAAGGCAATTGGCATTCACTGCTAGACATTGCTAAACATCAGAAACTGAAGCTTTCTTCTTCTGGAATATGCCATAACTGTTCCCCATGTTTGACAACACTTTGTAACTTGCTGTCTCTTAAATCCCCAAAAATTACAGTCAGTAGTGGTATTGTTTTTCACCACAGGGTCTTTGTTAGCCACATTTTTCTAATTCTCTCCTTCCTCAGCCATTGTGCCAGCTAACCACCAAATTCACATCAATTAATAATGCTGACAGTAAGCATTGGCTTCTTTTGCAACTACGCGTTGAGTGTGAATGCATGGTTTGTGTAAATAAAATGACTTTTCATAGCATTGTAGCCTGGTCATGTTTGAATGAAGATAAAATAAAACACCATTGTTCATCACTACTTTGCAATCAGTGTATCTCTTCATCACTCTAGTGTAACATTTAGTGGTGAAGTTGCATATTGAAACCATCTGGATAACCTCCACACGACATCATATATTCATCTTCTGAACTTAGCATAGTCCTCAAGCAAGTCGCGGGGGTGCTGGAGCCTATCCAGCTACCTATGGGTGAAGGCGTCGTACACCCTGGACATGTTGGCAGTTCATCACAGGCCTGACGTTTAGAAACGAACATCCAATCACTGTCACATTCACACCTACAGGCAATTTAGATGAACCAATGAACCTATTAGTGCATGTCTTTGGTCTGTGGGAGGAAGCCGAAGTACCCAGAGGGAACCCACGCAAACACGGGGAGAACATGCAAACTCCGCACAGAAAGGCCCCCCTGGGGAATCGAGCCCAGGACCTTCTTGCTGCGAGGCGACAACGCTAACCACTGCACCGCTGTGTCGCCCACGTAACATATACTCATATACTGGCTGCAAAAATCTGAAAGGCTTTCAGTGTTAATTTTGTCTGTTCTGGGTTTTGTAGTTGCAAGAATGTAAACTCCATGGTCTGGAAGAAACCTACTCCCTCTGTAGATATAAACAGCTTATATGGAGGTAAAAACAACACAGTGATTCTCATTTTGGTGTGATTGTATACAAATGAAAGCATAATTATGCATGTTATATCCCCCCCCAAAGCTTACCCAATGGGCTTTTAAACATGAGTATGTCACTATCACTACAGCTCTGTTTTGGTTTAATTATTTATTAGAAATGGTTTGAAATAACAGTTTATTCCCACAAGGTAATTCCTCTCGGATATACTGTATGTACTTTGACAAATCTTTGGCACCTTAATGCATTCTCAGTACCCTTAAATGTACGGGGTGAGTGACTGAGAAGTAGACTCAGTGAAATATAAGATAAGAAATAAACATTTCATTTTCAAGGCGAGTGTCAGTGTCACTTGACTGCAGTGCTGTGGGCTTTTAACAGTGGTGCTTGACTTGATGCATTTTGATCTCAATCTTACTCATATCATTGTCCAGTCGTGAAGAATTTTATTATATACTTTTTATATCAATATGGCTTTTTACCAAACTTTAAAATCCTGCCGTATTGAAACCTGTAAAGAGTTTACAGGGTTCACAAAAAACAGGATTGTTTAAATAATCTACTGTATAATAACTGCAAGCGCCAAACCTACTCAGACCAAAACTCCAACTAAAATCAAGATAAGGAGTCCCAGCCTCAGCCATCTTATTTGGGTTTTCTCACATGGGGAGGAGATATAATCAGGCTTATTGTAAACAGGATATTAGGTTTACATGCAGCAAGACCAAAACAGAATATTAGAGGACCCAGAATATTAACAGGATATTGATGTGCAGAGAAACGCGCCCTGTCACAGCTGATCAAATGTTCTGTATTGCAGGGCAGCACGGTTCTCTGCTCCCCGTTCAGTGCTACTAACAAAACCGAACCCAGGAGTCATTTTCTGAGGCAATGAGCCTGCAGACGAGAGAGGGGGCTCGGCTCAGGCTTTTACCGCATGTGACAGGAAAATCTCCAATGCATTCCAAACATGTTACATTTACAACTCTCATTTGAAAAAGAATACTGCATAGAAATTTTAGCTGACAGCGGAGGCCGTCAGCGTCTTTGGGTCAGCCTTATCTTTGGAAATAAAGGTATCCTGTTAAACCGAGACCTCACAGCCAATAACTTTTATCAACATCTCCAACCGGTGGTAATTTGTCAGGACATTTCTGCTACATAAAGCCTCCCTGTGTTATCCAAATTGATTTTCTCATCGCTGTTGATCCCCTTGCCGATACTGGCACCGATGTCTAGTATTTGGCTAGGCTTTAAATAAAATCATCCCCCAACAGACCAACACACTTTATTTCTACGACTATGATTTACTTGTCAGAGACAGCAAAGAGAGACAGGAAAGGATGCAAGGGTGAGGAAGGAAAGAGGGAAGAGAAGGAAGAAGCTGGGGGATGAAATGCTCAGAGAAGGAGAGAGAAAAGCAGGGTGGAGAGAGGAGCTTTGGGAGCTGAACATTATTTAAACTAAATGAGGTCGAGACCTTGAGATATACACTGAATTTCAAATATAGTTGCTCACATTTGCAGCTGGCTGTGTTTACATGCTTGTGTATTGTGTGTGTGTTGGCAAGTGTCGACATAGTCAATAAAAAATCAGGTCAATATAATTTTTTTCCCAATAGTTAAAGCCTGATTTAAGCAATAAGGCTTTAATTCAGGTGTAATTCCTTCCTCACGCGTGCAGTATCTCCACCTCTGATTATAACTTCCTTACTTTCCAACATTTCCTCATCTACTTTTTTAATCTCACTTTCCTCCTTTATTATCGAGGGCTAATAAGGTCATTAAAATGCCGACCTTACGTTGACCGCACCTTCCTGCATCTCTCCTCCAATCAGCAGCCTTCCATCTGTCGCCTTGGAAACAGATGGCCAATGAGAGAGTGGATCAGAGAGCAAAAGGTGCGCCGCTACTGTGGACTGCTATATCACTGTCTAAACAGCGCACAAGCACACAGAGACACACACACACACACACTTTCATTTCTGTCTTCCTCTGGTCACAAACACAGCGCTGTAGCTCTTTTAATGGTTCAGTCTGCTGCCGCTATTGTTGTCAGCGGATGCGAGACCATGAGGGAGAACAATGAGAGATACACCTCTGTGTTTTTGGTTACAAGACAGACACAGTAAAGCCCTCCGAGAGCGGTTTTCATTTTCATGATGGTGACAAATATGGACTATCTGCTGTGACATTGTCACACTGTAGACATAGTGGAAGCTGAAAATTCAATTTCAGTGATCAGTATCACACTTATGTTTACCCACAATGCAATAATTGAGAAGTGGTGGTGGTTGTGACAGGATATTGTGCATTTTAGCTGTTATGTTTATTATAGGCTTTGAGGTTTTTGCGGTAAACCAACGTGTATCTAACCTTGTGATTGTCATTGAGGTTACGAAACATTCTCTGTGTGTGTCTATGTGTGTGTGTATATATACATATATATATATATATATGTGTGTGTGTGTGTGTGTGTGCGTGTGTGTGTGTGTGTGTCCATTGATTCAACTGCTCTACTTTGGAGTAAAATAC
>JAPQRP010000018.1:14341756-14371114 GCA_037367295.1 Apogon hyalosoma
TGTGTGTGTGTGTGTGTGTGTGCGTGTGTGTGTGTGTGTGTCCATTGATTCAACTGCTCTACTTTGGAGTAAAATACCAAAGTGCTCTACTGCTCCACTTTCACCAACACCTGTTCTCTCTGCTTGTTCCAACTCTTTGTCCAGTCTGCTCTGTCTATCTTTCTTTTATCTATCTAGCTATCCATCAGATCTTGACTTATTTCTTTGTCTTTCTGCTTTTTTTCCTGTTCCTGTCTCTAGTTGGTGGGGTTTATCTACGCCTGCTATGTGGTCAAGCTCATTTCAGAAGAGGAAGACAGCTGTGAGTATACAGTCACACACTACAAGTTCATTTAAGAAACAATTCCTTATGGTTTCTGGATCATTTGCTGGTTCTTAATCAGACAATTATTAGCAAAGACTCTTTAGTCATTTTTACTGTATGTCAAGCTTACTGTTGCGCAGGGAAATCTGGAAAGAATGCACAATAATCACACCAAATAAATTAGTGTCATATCCCATACAAATAAAAATGCATTTATGCAGGCCTGTAAACAAATTAATAAATAGTGTATGTCAACATATAAAATAAGAAAACAGCTTTATCTTAAACCACTTATTCCTTGTGGGGGTCATGGTGGTATTTGAGTCTGTCCAAATTACCAATGGGTATTTGCTCACATACTCAGTTTATACTTTTATCTACATATTTATTCAGTTACGATTCCGTTTCTTCAGTGTTTTTTTGTGAATAGTTGGTGAGTTAAACATCTATTTTCACTTACAATAATGTGACAATAAGCTACAGTCACTCAAACATCAGCCTTAATAGAAAAAGAGAACATTTAATCAGCAGTGAGGATGGATAAGCTGCCTCTTACAGTTTTCAGATGATTTTTCTTTGACATAATGTGAAGGTTGTTTTTGTCGGGGTTCAGTGGTGTCACTGTTCCAGCATCAGTGCTGGTAATGTTACACACAAAACCGTCGCTAAGATTAAAACTGTCACTGATGATTAATTGTCTGAGAATAACTGAAAATGAACGAACAAATAATATGGAAGTTTCTGGTTTTATTTCATCGACTATATGGGAGTTTAGTTATAATACATAAAGATATTTTAAAAACACTGATATTGAAAAGTAATTTTGATATTAATTACCACCAATTAGTAGTAGTAGTAATAGTAGTGTTGGCATTATTATTGGAGTCCTGCAAACTAGTGAAGTGATGCAAAAACTGCATGTTTTTTGAGCTGCCAGTGGAATTATCTGACTTGACATTGTGATGAAACAGATCACTAGTGGTGATCCTTCTCTTTAAATTTTCTTGAGCTTTTCCAGCTTGATGATCAAGAGTCAGACATTAAGTATGACTCTACATCATGAAATTTGCAAGAAAATGTCAGTGTTTCCATGTCTAATCAGGGGTGTTTCGTCCTCTGTCAAACCTCATTCATTTTCAGACGGGTCAAACTGAAGCCTTTTTCTCACTTTATTTAGAAGCACTGGAGTCAGACGAGGGTAGTGGTTTTGCCTCGTAACACCACTGCCTCCGTCGATTAATTTGCTTGTTGGTTTGAATCTGAAATAACACATTAAAATGCCACAGTAACACACAGTCCAGGCTGCAGAAATGCTCTTTTTGTCGGGGAGAATCTGGGAAGTTGAAGAGGCTGCAGGGCTTTAGTTCTGTTTGTATGACGGGAAAAAAAAAAGCAGCGAAAATATTTTAAATATAGCACACGCGTGAATGGATATTGATTTTTCAGACGGTCTTTCTCAGGTGTTGAAGACTCAAACTCACCCTTTTCAGAGCCTCATACGGTTCTGTATAAGTGTCTTATGATTGTCTGTCATACCGATGTCCCTGAACTACTCCTGTCTCACATCCACATCAGGACATTTGGCTATTAATCACCTCCATCTCGGCCACTGTCCAACTTTGTAGCAATTTTCAGGGTTTTCAGAATCAGGAGGGTGTAAAGCTACACTTTTACTATGTGCTTGACTTTTGAAGTAGCTTTGTATTTGACCCAGCGCAAGCTAATAAAGCTAGAAAAGTCAACAATTGGACAGTAAAGCTGGTAAAATTGTGTCTGAAAAGTCCAAAATACCTCCTGTCTACTTTTCTTAACCACTTATCCTTGACCTCTTGGGAAAACATTATGGGGGGGAGGAACGATGGAAAGGAGAATTCATAAGGACTTAAGAAACAGCACTCTGGTGCTGAGAGAATTCGGCTGCACTTACACTAGATGGATGTTACTTAGGTCAGCTGTGGTGAAACTACTTCCCCTGGTGCGTTCTTACCACGTTTATCCCTTTAACCCCTGAGAATGTATTTCAATGAAACAAGCTGCTTGGAATTTGCGGTGTAGAAGTGTTATAAAATCCAACACTTCCACAAAGAGAGGAACTGAAGTTTTACAAGATTTTACTAAATAAGGCACAGAATGTACATCAGTGAGAGATTTAGGACTTCAACTGTGAAATGAAACACACTGAACAACCTGTATTTGAATTTTGACCTAATATTTTTTGTTTTGGGGCTCTTTTTTTCTAAATCAATCCAGCTGCTTTTAGGCAGAGCAGTTCCTCAGCAGTCAAAACTCAGTAAAAACACAGTTAAAAAAAAAATAAATAAATAAAAAAAAATGTAAAGGTAAATGAAAAGCACAACAACACTACAAACAACAGTAAAAACAAAAAAACTCAAGGATAACAGGGTAAAAAAAAAAAAAAAGTCCTAACCAACTGAGTCAGTCTCACTCACTGCTCTGTCTTTTGCCCCCCCCCGCCCATTACAAGGGCAGCGGGGAGTGCACTCAGATGTCTATGGAAGTGTAAGGGTTGTTCTATCAGCACATTTTAATTTTTTTTTAAATTGAGCAAACAGTTGAATTTTTAGTAATATTTAAAATAAATAATACATATAGAATGAGCACCACAGATGTATTAGGGTTAAAGGGTTAATGTTTAGTGCAAATGTGGACAATGTGCTAAAAACGTGACTTCATTATCAAGGATGGAACGGAAATAGGCCTAAACAATGACTAAATCTGCACTAATAGTCACACTCATCCTCTTGTCCAATTGTATTATCAATATGAATCCTGAATTAGAGCAGTTATACTAAAAGGGTAAATCTATGCAAGATAAACATGAACCTATAAATGGTGTCTATAAATCTACTAGCCTACAGGTGATAATCCTTAAGTTTACTTGTTGAATTAAACATTATATGCCTACATTAATAATAACACTTTAACCCAGTAATACACTTCCTCCATCCTGATTTAACTGCATTTCTCTTCATGAAGAACGCGTTTCCAGTTCACTGTTTACAGTGTAGTTTTATTAAGGCATCTGTGCCTGAAGTAACTGAAAATTAATGAATGATATTCCTACCGGCTGCAATAAAATAACACTCAAATTGAAGATATAACTAATGCAAGCCCAGCAAAGGTTCTACTTCAGTAAAACAAATAAGTGTTTAACGTACAAAACATATTATCATATCAGACAGTTGCATAAGATGAAAATATGCATCCTGTCATGTTAAGGTCAGAATTGTGGGACAGTATTCTCTCCTCTTCTTCCGTAAAGGATAGTTTAATGGTTCCTATGTTAGAGGAGACTATAAAAAGGAAGCACTGAAGCTCCTTTCCTTTGCATTTAGAGAATTCAGACAGCTTTTATCACGGCGGACACTCAGATACTTCTGGGTCATTTCAGTCAGAAACCTTCCTAAGCAAAAAGGACTTTCAGATGCACCCACAGTGTTCAAAGCATTGCTCATAGCAGCGATTTGTGTGTAGAAAAGGCTATAAAAATGAACACATATATTGCACTACCTACACCCAACCATGTAGATCCAATGTTTACAGTGTGCTCCGTTTCAACACGGTTGCCAAGTTCTGACTGGACAAAGGCTGTTTTGGAACAGGTTATCCTCACAGTCAGTGTGGAAAATATTTTGTGAAGTAGGTGTGGGTGGTTAATGCTTGGGTAGCTGTTACTTCTGAGATGGAAGTGTGAAGTGAGACGCGTGAAATAAATTCAATCTGTTTCTGTTCGTCCATCGCGGCTTGTCCTCGTAGTTCATTCTCTTTGGACTGAAGGGTTAAATGAAGCCGTGTTGGACTAAAGACCTTGAGTGACTCAGAATGTACAGTCAGTCTTCTGTCCCCCAGCTTCTGCAGCTAGGCTCATTCATTTCCATTATCAAAGGGAGACAGAGATGGGAGCATGTGGTTGAGATTCACTCCGGATCAAAGGTACAGTATGTTCACTGTGTTATTTTACCGCCATCACCAAGAAAAGACACTCAAGATGTTCAAGACCGACCGTATGAAGCTATGAAACAACATTTTAGCATCTTCGCTTAATTTTAACACCAGGAACAGATGAGGAAAATGAGTCAAATCAATACGTTAATTCTGTGATTGTTGGTTTTCAGATGCAGCGCCTGTCTGTGTGCATTAACCTGACTGAGCCCATTTACCTGAGGCCATGGTTTTAGTTATTCCATTAAAGTAGATGCAGCTGATGTGTCCTGAGGATCAATAACCAGGCATGTCTTATTCAACACTGGACTGAGGATGCTGTTTGCTAACACATAAATATTGATAGGTAATAAATGCAGCCTGGATCAGTGGAAATAGTTGCTGAGAGAGGACAAGTTCTCCTGCTTTCCTGAGATGGGTTGAGAAAATGACCTCCGTGCTGTAACTGCTGTTGTTTCTAGTGCCTTTTCATGCACTATAATCTCTGCATTCGATGAGGTCATGGTAAATTTTGAAATCATATAATTGTTAAAGACCATTTCAGAGCAGTGTTTCTCTTTATTTATCCCACTTTATGCAGAATAATTGAGTTTTAGGGGTTATTTGGAGATGAGAGTCTCCAATGCTGCATTTTAATACCCTTTGTGATGACAGGAAATCTAAAATGCCACTTGTTCCGTGTCTAAATAATTAATGTCTAACAGTTATTTTTTGGCCTTTGCTTAAGTGTTATGCTGGCCTTCGGCTCTCGACCTCAGCTTGTACCTTTTTTTTTTTTCCTGAAGGAGAATTTGATGAAACTAAACAACAGATGAAGCACAGCTATAAACTGTATGAGTTCCTGCACTTAGAAACATAGAACAAGCATCCCATAACCTTTACAATCTTCTCATAAAGACGCCTACAAATAATCCTGCTTTAACAAGTTCAGACAATGTGACTGTTTTCCTCGCAAATTTTCAATTCATGAGTGCACAAGTACATCTCAGTAGACTGCATTTGTAATTTTGCACTTTTCAATGCTATTAGAAGGAATATGGAGGAAGATACGCGTCTCAAGTTAGTATCAAAAGCTGAAAAATCAGCGTTCTATGCCAGCATCATGTCTCATTCATCATCTTCATGTGGCAAAAACACAATTTTCTCCTTTCTCCGCTGTAATCTTCATGTTGCCAGGAGTTAATTCTTGAATGTGACTGCAGAAAACGTTGTGCACTAATGCAGTCCCGAAGACTAAACAATAATCAGGGAGCTTTGTAGGGAAATGCGCCTTGGGTGAAGAAGCTAATACTCACTAAGGACCAATGAAGATTTTGAGCTGCTGAGAAAGCTAATTACTCTGATAATTATTCTGTGCATGTGCAAGTTTGTGCAGATGAATGTGAAGGTGTTTTGTGTGTCTGGTTGTGTCTGTCTGTTTGCGTGTGTGTGTGGGAGATTAATCATCATATCCAGTGTTATCTGTCAAAGAGGCTCAGATGTGTCAGATTCCTATCAAACGTACAGGGACACTTAAAAAACAGTATGAAGCAAACACACATACACCTACATAGAGAACCATAATCTCAGTAGAATCAGTCTTGCATTAATTTTTAAGTCTGTAAAGTATTTTAGTTAATAATAAACATACAGAAAAATGACAGAATGCCACAACAGTGTGAAAGTATTTGTCTGTTAAATGTTTCATTGTTTGCTGCTGGTTCCTATTTTTCTTACAAATTGCACTCTGCAGCTTCAGGCTGCTGAAGAAATACTCCTGTTCTCGTACATTCATTTGTGAATAACGTTTGAGCCATTAAATTGGGCCATTGTAGCTCGATAGGCAGCTCTGACAACGTCAGGGGCTCCGTTTTCGTCTTGTGTTCAAAGGGTCGAGAGCGGCAAAAAAAAACTCTGCTGAGGCTATTTGACTGCAGCATGAATCAGCAGGAAACTCTTACCGTTCACACCAGGCCAGACTCCCACAAAAGAATCCACACAAAGAAGGAATACATCAAGCACTGGCGATGGCTCTGTATTGTCTGGGTGAAAAACAGTAATGAGTCGAACGATCATACAATGGTGCTGTATTTAAGCAGCCCAGGAAGAGAGAGTGGAGAGGATGTGTTGTCCTGGCGGGTGCTATAATCAAACTTTCACATGCATTAAGTTGATGGTGGGAGGTGTGTGAAAGGTGAAGTTGTCTGCCAAGTCAGATGACACCTTTTAAAGGTGGAGTAAGCGATTCTAATCCAATATACTTTTTGTCAGATTCACTTAATGTTACCTCATTGTTCAGCGGCTCTCTGCTGTGGGTGTGAAATAAATTTGGCATAATTTTTGTCATATATGCAGTCATAAAACAAGTACAAATCCACTGCAGTATATGATGCTACGAGCTGCAGACAAAACATGAAGAGAAGAAGCAAAGAATGATACCTGTAGGAATCAGCTGCACATGCCCCAAGCAGCTAAAACCTGCTCGCATACACCTACCTGACTTTTCATAGAGATAAGCTATAAAATACTTGTGACAAGCCCTGTGAATTTGTGTGTGAGGACTCACATTGTGCCAGTGGCAGTTAATATCTACACGTATCAAATCCTCAAGTTTTATCATTTCCTCAAAATGTGACAGAAATCTGGCACAATAAAAAAAGAAAAAACACCCAGTGTTTGTCCAAAGCACTGGCTAACTGTCAACATCATGATAAGACATTATCCACTGTCCACATATCTCTACATTTAGATAAAAACACACACACACTGGATCTTTTTTCCATCAACATGTTAGCTGGTGCTAATGTCACCTAATAGACCTGTATACGTTAATGAAAATGTGAATTAAAAAAAAAAAAAAAAGGTTGTTACCAAGCTACCTAAGTTGTATGTTATAATGTTCAAAATACTTCTGTTGTTAGCTCATAGAGTCTTCATCATCATCACTTATTTATTCATATAGTTGTGATAGTGATCGTACAGTAACATAGATGGTAGAGGTTTCTATCATTGTTACTAACAGCTGCAGTAGTCGTAGTGCTTGTATTTGGAGTCGTAGTGATAGCAGTTATGGGTATTTGTACTAGTAATTAAGTAGCTATATTCTCTCTCTCTCTCTCTCTCTCTCTCTCTCTCTCTCTCTCTCTCTCTCTCCCTGTCTCTTCTTTTAACCCTCTATCTAACCCCAACTGGTCAAGGCAGATGACCATCCTCCAGAGTCAGGGTCTGCTCGAGGTTTCTGCTTGGTAAAAGGACAAAAATTTTAATTTGATTGATCGATTTGAGCCTAGTTTTCAGTTGTTTTTTTAGATATGCTGTAGTTGTTAAAACCTCAAATATGTGCTTAAGTCAGCAAGCTAAAGTCTACTTGAAAATTGTCCTCTAAAGACACTGACCCTTATAACAGCTCTTAAAAAGCAAGTTAATACCATCCATATCTAATTATAGAACTAAAAAGGTTGGTAAAATCACTAAATTGCAACACAAGAAAGTGGAGACACGACCTTGGTGTTCTCAGACTATCAGTAAGGTAAAAAAAAAAAAGTTAAATTTCCAAATCAAAATCAGCAGTTATTTGAAAATCAAAACTGTTATTTTTGTTTTTTTAGACATTCCCAGCTTTTTCCACCAACGTAGAACTAGTGTCATTGGAGTTTGTGAACATAATATTGAACCATTCTTAGCACTTCAACCAAAAATAAATTGGTTCTGAACTCTGAATGTTGGCTTCCAGTAATAACAAAAAAAAAAGAAAAAATGAGGTTTTCTCTTGACCTGATGTACAAACCATTGTGGGCATGTCATATTCTACACAATGAAAAAGAGGATGGAGAAAACAACACTGTAGATATCTAAGAAACCAGTGGAAAAAATGTTCTGTTAGAGTTAGGTAGTAATTTAGGATCAACTGAGGAAAAGGTAGGATTTTCTGCACTGGTTTCACTTCAATGCAAGAATATGTAAGATACAAACTGACGATTAAAACACTACAGAGACCTTTAAATAAGCCGTCAACGGGTGGAGGTGGATGGGGTAATATTGCACCGCCGTTGACAATCGCCCTCCGTTAATGACGCATCCTCGATTACCACGGTTTTCCTCTAAACCCGTGGAGACGTAGGATGGTTCACTTAACACACCAAGGCTCAAAGGATCCTGAACAGAACGGATTCAAGACCCAGAACTAAGTTGGTGTAAAAGGCCTGTGTCTGCCTCCACATAATCATTTTAATCTCATGCATAAACCCTCCCAGGCCATTCATCCTGCCCAGTACTGGTGGGACGTATAATTTCACAGTCATGATCAAGGCTGTCGAAGGTGGGCTGTGTTTGTTTAGGTTCACATTTCAACAGCCTTTCTCACAAATCATTTTCTCTGCCTTCAAAAACTCCCAAGGCTCCAATGAAACAAGGGTGAAATTTTCATTGAACTGATTTTATTATAACATGAATAACAACAGTATGTAAAGCATACGATGTAAAGATATGAATCAATAACAGCTCAGTGCCTCTTTATTTGTTTAGTCTGTGATGTTATTAATAAACAAATGGCATTTCTGGAAATTGAATCGCCTGCAGTTTGATGTTGGCTTCCCCTCAGTATTAGCACTCATGTTCCGACTTACTGAAGGCTTAAGGTATACGACGTATAACCGCTTTCATCCCAGCAGTGACAGCCAAATTCCATATTGTACTTGATGTTGCGAAATCTCCCTGAATAAATAAGAAAGTATGCTGCTGATCAAGGCAAGGAAGTACCCTTTTATGAGTTCTACCACTTCAAAGTAAAAAAAAAAATATCATGACTTGCTCGCTTCAAAAGTCCAGGCTGCCTGCCTCAGTCTGGGGGAAGCAACCACCTGCTGGCAGCTCCACAGCTCCGCAAGCTGTGGACGCCTCTTAGATTATTTAGGAGTTAAGAGTATTCTCAGGGCATAAATATATATATCAGTTCACAAGTCTTAGTCTTACTCCTAAAAATAGAACTACATTTGCATCAGAGAGGTTTTATACAGCCGAGGTGAAATTTCCACTCGGAGCAGTTTTGTGGTTGAAACCTGATTAGAGTAGTGATAGAGGTGGTGGATGTGGAGCAAAGTGTGCAGTTGAGACCTCTGTAGGTGTAGGGAGCGTATTATAATGAGTCATCAGTGGTGGGAGGTTCCCAGGCATGCGCTTTCTCTAATTGATGTTTTTTTGGTTTTTTTTTTGTGCAGTTGATTTTATAGGAGGGTTTGACTCGTACGGTTACCAGGGGCCTCAGAAGACCTCCCATCTTCAGCTACAGCCCATGTACATGTAAGTATACATCCAAATCCAAGTTTTATTCATGTTTTAGTCTAAGCAGATTTGAAGAAGAGGTACAAGTCAAGCAGACTCAAATGAATGAAATGACTTAATGTCTGATTTTAAACTTTGATTTAATGTAAGGAGACAACTCAACAAAATTAATACACTGTTCCCCATAAAGTTAGAATAATTGTGTCTTAAACACATTCTTCTTTTTATTTCTGTTTATACACATCAGTAATCACCTTTGACCAAGTGCAATGATTACATACTGAGTCCCAGTTACATTTTATTTATTCATTCATTCATTTTCTGAGTCTACTTCATCCTCACTAGGGTCACGGGGGTTGCTGGAGCCTATCCCAGCTACTTATGGGCGACGCGGTGGTGCAGTGGATAACACTCATGCCTCACATTTTATTTATCAAGAATAAATCACATTGTCATAATCATTTCACAAGAAGATGTACAAATATTTTATTCCAGCTACAGCAAATATACAGCACTTGTGCGAAAGTCTTAAGCTACCTCTAGGTTTATTGTTTTTTGCAGGTTTGAAATGAGCATACATATTTATTTCTCATTCTCTTTTCTTCAGATACATCAAGAAAATACAGGGAATTAAAAGACACATAAAAACTGAACTAAATGGGTTCTGAAGGTTGAAGTCACTCTTTAGTATGACCTCTGACCCCATGACAAGAGGCAGCAGAGTTACAAACGTGTTGAATAAAACCTGATATAAAACACCAGGAAATTAACGCAATAAATCTCATATTGTTTGAACAAAAAGGTTGAATTTTTTATTATATATATATATATATATATATAATAACTTTAATAAACCAACCAACCTAATGTTGTCTTGAGACTTTTTCACAGGACTGTACATAGGGACATCAGCTCTGTTTTATCTCACCCACTACTATTTTTTATAGCTACTAAACCAACAATGGCTTTGATATTCATAGGTTAAATCCCAGAAACTGGTCTGTCCATGGATTGTAAGTGAAATACTGAACAAACTATTCAATGTCATTTGAGTAACAAACAGAGGAAATCAATGTAAAATAGTGTGTGAAATGTATGTATTTCTTCCAACTGTTTTCTTATGGGTGCTTCTATGAAACTGGTCCCTGAAAACAGGACATGGGGACTAAAAATTCAAACCAGATGTAGACTAATGTCATGAAGCAAGTTTGGAAGCACTTTGGGTCTATTTTAAAAATAAATACTTACTGAGATAAAAGAAATTATTTTTCAGTTAAAACACATTTTTCTATTATTTTACATTATATTTAATACAAAAATCCACATGTAACATGGTCAAAAAGACACGGAAATTACATGTTACTATTTTTTTGAATATCTCTTGTCTCTCACAGGTACATTTTGGGAATTAAACTGATTATGCAAGCCACAGTGTTTCACAAAAATGACGGCTGTTGCAAAATCATTTGCGATTTATATGCGTTTAACTGGGCAGGTTCTGCATGTAACTCAAGTGGACACGACAGGTTATATACAAAACCTGGAATGAGACTGTCGATTCATGAAAAACCCATATGTCTGGATTAGAAAAACCACTAGAATCATCAAATTTAACACAGTGTCTATATTTGTAGCGGTGTAGAAGACTATTTTAAGCAATGTTTTCAAGATCAAATGCACTGACGCCGAGGTAGTTTTTCATGTCCCAATTTTGGTCCTATTTTTGGCCCCAATATTTTATAAAAAAAAAAAATCTTTAATTATGGGATGACTCAGAGCAAGAGTATATATTTTTTTGCATTTATCTGAGGTTATCATAAGGTACATCCTGGGGGGAAATAGGCCTAAATTTCTCTTTTATTATTGGGTCTAAAAAAGCTGGAAAAGTGCCAAGTACAAAAATGTACCCAGTTTCATAGAAGCACCCTTATATAAGACAATGAAAAGAGTAGTTGAGATTATGCAGAATAAATGCAGTTTGCTCCAATAATCACATCATGGTAATTATGTAATAATCCTAACAGGACTAAAGTAACATCTACATGTTTGTGGTCAAATAGTGTTTATTGAGTTTTGACCAAATAATCTTTAATACAACAAGGACATACTCTCCATATTCTTCCCCACAAACTGTGTTTGACATCCATGTCTGATATCACCAGTTGTGATGCAATGTGGATAATACAAGCCCGTTCTGGCTGCAGCACCATAGGAGCTCATCATTTATCAGCCCAAGGTCTCATCGGTTAGAACTTCTGTAGCGTTTTATCATTCTTTGTTACACACGTGTGGTGAGTGAAGTCCGTTTATGTGATGAAAACATTGTATCCTTGATGTGTAACGATTCCGTTAACAAAGACTCCAAGGCAGACTAAAAAAGGCAAGGTCTTTACTGAAATGTAGCAGGTCTTACACGGAAGAAAAGTCAAAAATGCAAAAAAATCCCAAAAGGATGCTCGAAAATGATGAACAGTAAAATATCTCCCTTTATGCTCATTTTTTTTTGGCAGGATGACGATGAATAACCTAATTTGTCGCACATTTTAACTTTATTTAAGACCAAACTGCCAAAAAATGTATTTTGAAAAAAAATATATTTTTATCACTACAACTGTATTTTTGTGTCATGTAAAGTGACGAAGGTTGGGTTTATTATGCAAAATAAAAGATGTTCAAAGACAATCAAACAAAGGGCAAAGGGGGGGTTACAGAGCGATGACTAGTGCTGAGATCAGAGGCAGGAGCAGGCGAATGTAAAACAGAATGTTACACAACACCATCTTTTGTGAAGCATCTACTTTACCCACACTGACTGGAAACTAGTATTACACATGTAATGAAATGGATTTTATTTGTGCAGCCTTTCATTTTGCATCTCACAGGCTAGAACCTGGTTTGTGTAGTGATTTCCTGAGACTCAAAGCATGGATTTCTTTGGCTATTCTCACGCCCGCTAGCCAATAGGATATCACAAAATGAGTCTGAGTCCAGGCTTAGACATCCCAGCATCAATCTGGCTGTCTGAATTTGTCCTGTGGAAAGCTCCAAGCAGTACAGCGGACAACGAGACGAAATAACGGCGATGTGTGCCAGACAGGTTATCAATAAGTGTTTTTATTAGAAAAAAAAAAAAGAAGAAGGTCTGGAGCGAATTGCAGACAGAAGAGAGGATGGTAAAAGAGAAGTAGAGGTCACAATGTACAGTGGAAGAAGAGAAACCTAGAGTGATGGATGAAATGTAGGACTAAACAAAGAAGAAAGGCAATAAAGGGCCATTCTGTAGTTTTATACGTCCCCCGTGGAAGCAGTAACACTGATCATAAATCATCGACCCCCAAGATAATGGCCACAAACACAAACACGCACAAACTGTAAAGGCTGCCTGAACACACATATCTACACACACGCACACACAAATGAGGGTACTAGTGCTGACCGACAGCTTCTACAGACGTGGATGTATGTATATGCACATGCACGTACACAAACATCATCAATATGCTATCATTGTTCCCCAGCTGTTGTCCCTTCACTTTGGTGTTTATTGGCTCTGGCCAGAGGGACCAATAAAAAGGCATCAGCTGCACTATCCCAAAGGAAATCTCCCCGTCTTTCTTTCTCTGCTCTCACACCAGACACACACCTAACCACCCACGTACACACACAAAAAAAATAACTTCACAATTACCGCCTCCAGGATTTTGTAGAAATATGCACTTCTTCGCCGAGAAAAAAAACTTAATATTGACCTTAAAAACCGTGTGTTACCACTTAGAAATGAGATTTTTAGCTTAAATCCAAAAACACCATAACACTCACTGAAAGGGAAAAAAAAACTGTCTTGTTCTCTTATTAGATCCCTGGATATTTTTATTATTATTTTTTTTTTCAATAACCTGTTTTTCTCTGAGCCTGCTTAGCTACAACAACCTCGTAATGTAGCTCTTTAGTGCTCTGGAAAAAAAGAAAAATAAAAAGGAAAATTTCCTCAATAATCTAAAGCCACTGTGGGGAAAAAAAAAAGCTGTATCGATGTGGTGCAATCAAAGGTGTGGTAAAAGTGGTTTCCTGTGGTTTCAGTAAAACACCTCCGTTCAGGATTATTGATTATCTTGACATGTTTGCTTTTTTTTTCCCTTGTTGTGTTTTGTGCTTTCAGCCGTATGTAAGAGTTTTAAAGGAGGTGTATTGACCTTAAAACAGACCCATATTAATCCCATATTAAATAAGACCGACCTTCCCATTGTTATCAGTATTGTCCTAAATATCTGTAAAAAGCACATAAATGGGTGACCCTCTGTTATTTTGAACATAATCACTGTGTTTTTTTCATCTAGAAACCTTATTATACATATCATCCTGCAGGTATAAATACTTATTAGAGCATGAGATGTGTATGAATCTGTATCTGCTGATAGTTCATAAAAACGGGTGCTGCAGCTTCAGTAAATCTGGCAAAAATCTATAGTTCTAATTAGTATTTGTGAACTATTTTTAATGAGTTGAAGTGTAAATGTTTCTAATGGTAGTGGTTCGGCAGGTTATTACAAACTACCAAAGAAACAGACTAATGTAATGCTGACGTAGTGTGTTGATGCAAAATTATTATGGAAATGCCAGTTTTTCTTTCTATTTTCTTTCTATTCTTATTTGTTATTAGTTTTATTTGGGGGAATTTGATATTTTAGTACATATTTGTAGTGTTAGTTGCAGCTGTTTTATTCTTGTGCACAATGAGCAAGTGGTGGAACAATCACAGCGCAAATGAGGGAAAAATTAATCAAGGGACAACAAATATTAAGCTGATTTTACCTGTAATTTATTCAGTTTGTGTTGGATTTTTATTTACATTTTTGTGCTTTTTAAAATGGTTTTAGTCTTAAGTTTTTTTTTTTAACCATTTCAATCCACAGTGTGTAAAACCATAGAGGAACATTAGGGTTTTTTTGAAGGGATGTTATCAAGGAGCCAGTATTTCCCATGAGTATAAACTTCTTTTTGAGTAATATCATCTTGTGTAAAATATAAAAGACAAGTGCTTTAGGGGAGGGAGTTACATTATCAAGGACAGATGAGATGTTATCAGTAACAGCAGCGTTTATCTGTTATCTAAAGAATCACACTGAACCACTGTATTAACGCACACACTATTCTTGTTTCTCCTCTCCACATTTCTTCCCTCCTCATATCCTCCACTCCTTTTCTCTCTCTCTCTCTCTCTCTGTGTTTCTCTTTCTCTCTCTCTTCTTCTTTTCTGCATTACTCCTTCCATTTCTACACCCTTTGTTTCTCCTTGTTTTCCTCTCCTCATTTCTTCTGTCCTTTTCTCTCCTTCTGTCTCCTGTCCTCATTTCTTCCCCTCATTTCTTATCTTCTCCTTGTTTCTCTTCTCTTCCGCCTCTCTTCTCCTCTCCTTTTCTCTTCTTTCCTCACCTCATTTTTTCCTCTCCTTGTTTCTACTCTCTTCTCCTCTCTCCTCTCATTTCTTCTCCTCCTTGTTTCTCCTCTCCTCCTCTCTTTTTCTCTCTTCTTTCCACACCTCATTTTTTTCCTCTCCTTGTTTCTCCTCTCTCCTCTTTTCTCTCCTCTTCTCCTCTCCTCTCTTCTCCTCTCCTCTCCTTGTTTCTCCTCTCCTCCTCTCTTCTCCTCTCCTCCAGGTCAAAGTAAACCCAGGAGCTCCTCTCGACTCCCTGCCTTACCAGTCACCACTACTTAACATCCTGCTTTTACTACTCCGTATGTTTTCTAACAAACAACACCCGAGACACAGACATGGAGACAGGATTGAGGAGACATTCTGCGATTCGTTGTACAAATCCCCACAGTCCTGGCCTCCCTCCTCTGCCTGTCTGCTGTTTTTAATGGAGTCCGGTCTATTCCTGATAAAACAGTAGCCTCCTGTGGTTGAACAAGGCAATTGCAGGATGTGAACCCCATTAGTATCAGGCATCCCTGGTCTCAACTGCCTCTTCTCCTTTTCTTTCTTCTTTTTTGACTGTAAAAGGATGTGGTCTGGAGCCACTGACTTCATCCTCTTGTGCTTTTGGGTGTCTGCATTATGAAAGAAACCAAAGGAATGCAAAGAGTCACAGTCCGGTCAATGAGATCTCCCGGCTTTTAAGGACAATGCTGGGATTATTTCTGTTACCACACGGAGCCATGCTTGTTTATACTGCTGCAGAAATAGGCTACCGTCTCCACATTTCAAAGAGAGCGTGTGAAGTGTTCCAGTATCTTGAGTGCAGATAAGCCTGACCAAAGAGTTAAAAATTCCAGAGACACTTTTGACTGTCTCTGGAAGTTTGTGCTCTTTTTATCCCACATGTTAAGACACTTCCAACTGAACTGACCGACCATCGACTAATCAGAACCGATCGAGGAATGTCACCCACCTTTTTGTTTCATTTTGGTGCATTTCATACAACGGAGAGAAAAACAGCAAATATAGGGCATGGACACATGTCTTTGCCTGGACTCAAAGTGGACAAACCTTATTTTGTTGTTTCATCAAACACTTTGAATGTTAACAGTGTGATGGTAAAGAATTACATAGTTAAATCTCACATGTGCATGTGTACAGGAAGCAGACAAACTCACACACACATAGACAGCTTATAACAGATTTATACAGTACATACAGATTCAACTGTTTTTTACTCATAATGTGAATCTAAATAATGTTTACAGTAGTTATTCTGTCTGCCAGACAGAAAGACTGAAACCTTGACTGACAGAAGGACAGGTGGATGAGACAGTTTAGACAGACAGGCAGACTGGGACGCTGCAATGACACTTTTTTTGCTGCAGCATCCCAAAGGCAGTGGGGTGTTTTCTGCTGTACTGCACGAAAAACAGGGCAGTTTTTCCAGATGTGTTTCTGTGGGTTGTTGCTGTTGCTGAAATATTTTGTCTTCCATCCAAGACAGACAGATAGAGTCAGAGCGTCAGGATGAAAAATTAACCCTCCTCGTCTCCCAACAACAGGTCAAGCTGTGGCATCCTCTCCTGTCCACCTCACACACCAAAATCAACTCAAACAGCGATTGTCACGCAAATACTTTTCCCCGAATATAAATCAGACACTTGGAGGTCAGATTAAGTGCCACTTCAGCCTCGTCAGCATCCCGTTCTTCCTAATGCAGTAACAAAAAACAAACCAAAACTTCCATCACGCATGACAGAAACAACACCCTTTACAGAAACGACAATCACAGAGTGGCCTGAATCCTGTCATTGATTGGCATGTTTGTACCACATATAAATAAGCAGAAAGGTTGGAATTCAGGGAGCTGTATGCAAGTTAGACCCAATCACATCTTCCACAGAAAAAATGGCTGGAAAAGAGAAGCCTCCAAGTGTCGTTTTTGATCTTTTGGTTTATTTCTATCATAGTAATGCGTTTTCAACCGCCAGTGAATGAAAAAAGGAATGGCAAAAGACGTGCAAGAAGCTGAACCCACTCTGACACTGTATGCCTCGCCTGCAGAGTAACAAGGACAAAAATTATACCAGAGATATGCCAGTGACTTAGCAGCTCCCCGCTTCACCTCACTACTCGAATTTTAATGTTGAAAGTGCCAACTTTATCGCCACATGGGTATCTCTTGCCTAGTTTCTGAAAGCCACAGACTGGGACCAAAACTAATGGGTCTCAGGTTTACTTATCTTGGATTCCCTTGTTGGAAAAATAGGGAGGATATTACAAATCAAGTATTTCACATTTTGCATTCCAGGCTGATAAAGCAGCCACCATTTCTGCAGTTTCTCAGACATGTAAAGCATACGTGTAAGAGACAGACAGGCCACTCAGCAGGTTTTCACTTTGATTATGTTCAGAGGGGGAAAAAAATCCACTTTTTCCTTCTGGAAAAATGTGATGATACATGTTTCATTTGTGTTGCGATCACTGGACCAAACATTTGAGGCCTTTTCAGTCAACTAAGGAAGTTTATTTTCTGTGGGAAAACAGACGCCAGGATGGACTAAACAGACCATTTGACAAACGGATCTCAAACTCCGCCCTCCACCGCCCCCTGTGCCAGTTATCGTCAGCGGTATACCGTTCACGTGGCGTTTGTTTTGTAACAGCTCTATGCGTTACAATCAGAGTCACTGAAACTCCGCTGATGGACACTCTGGACGGCAGAAACAGCATTTGTGTGTTTGCATGAGGTGTTTCAAACCTGTTGCATATTTAATCTCATGCTGCGTGTGACTAACTAGCTACTTAAAAAGGAACTGTTTGGTTTGTTGAATGCTCCTCAGCTCTCTTCAGAGAGTCCTAAATGTGAACTTTGTGGTTTTCTATAAATAACACCGTCTGAAATGTCTGGCGAGTAAAGGAGAAAAATAGCTACTACAATGTAAAACTGAAATGTAACTTTGAACTTCTAGACGTTTTTTAATCACATGTGGCCGTGTTTACTGTTTTTTCTAGTTGACTAATAATGTATAATGTTGTGTACAAGTGGGATTACTGTTTTATTTCTTCTAACTGTACAGTGTATTTGATAGGTGCGAGTTGTGCCAGAGAGGAAGGACAGAATCGACGTTAGTTGCACTATAGTCTGTAATTCTTTCAGTAAACGTTCTGTCAGGGCTGGAAATTCACTTTCACTTCAGCCCATGGTTAATTTAACATTATTAATTTATATTTAAACTGTCAACAAAGACTGCACATTGCTTTTTAATAAATAAAATGACTGAAGGTGAAGTGTCTTTTCACTAAATCGCTGTGAAACGGGTCATATACAGCATCCATCATCAATAGGCTTAACTGAAAGAAATAGTCGTGCCATTAATAAAAGAGTTAGAGTTTAATTTGAAATGAAAGTGAATTCATTTGCAACGTTTATCTAAACTGAATTAAATGAAAATGTCAGGCACTGTGGAAACATATGAGTAACATAAACAATGTAACATCTGCCAGTCCGATATGTTTAATGAGCTGTTAGCATTTCAGACCTATAATGTGTGTGTGAGTGTATGTGTGTGGGACGTTGTACTGCAGCGCATTGTGCTTTTCATGTTGTCATGGTGAACTGAACAGTACTTAACCCAGAACCTACGAAGCCAAAACATCAAAGATTTTTAATGAGCAGCAATAACTAGACTAATAATGTAGACAAGAAACAACAAATTCACACTGTTTTTTTTTTCTTTTTTCTTAATTCCCTTCAGAGTTTTTGCGACAGTCAATAATGCCTTTTTTTTTTTTAGATGTAAGAATTCTGTAAATACAGTTAAGTGTTCGGGGATAAGCCGAAGCAATTTATTTTGTTGATAAAAAGTCAATCTTTTTTCTTGAATTACAGAATCTCTCCTAATCTCTCTCTCCATTATGAGCCTGTACAGTTTTACAAAAATGCAATTAGTCAGATGGTGCCATTTACATGTACAAAGAAGATATTAAAATATTTTCACATAATTGGAAAACAAGACATGTACAGCTTCAACAAACAGTCTTCATCTATTTTAGAATTAATTATTACATGCAAATAATGCTTAAGTTAGATGTATTTGAGGTCTTTATGCAGCTAAGGACAGGAAGGGTTTATGTACTAATGGTCTGATCACTTAAAGACTGTTCAAAAGACATTTTTAAAGCAACATTAAAGGAGTTCTATGTAGTATTAATATTCCAAACTCTCAACATCAGAGGGGAGTCATGGATGAGAACACAGCACTATCAAAACCACCAACAAATCAACACTATGTATCCACAGACTAACACTCACTGAATAAGATATAAAGCTCAGTGTTTACACACATCTGTGTTAAGGTACCGTCAAGTTTTCTTCTTCAAACTAAATCTCATAGCTGCTGACTTTGACAGTTGGTCATATCAAAACAACACAGTCTTAAAATGTTCATGTGTTGAATCAGCTGATAGTTTACATTATAGCTCTGTTAGTTTAGCTCTGGTTTAGCCCATAAAGACCCAAACAGCCACCAACAACCAAAACCATCTACTGATCTAAACTGTTTAATACCTGTTGATCCACTAATCCTATCAATCCATGTAAATAATTGGTGTAAAATACAATTTATCATCTTTTCATGGTCATCAGATATTACCTATTTGGACATTGAGAGGCTCCGTAGTTACCACGGAAACACCATCATCTTCTACAACATTGATTGACCAGTAAAACCCATGGAGTTGGATCAATGACAGTGGATGGAGACGCTTGGTTTATGTTTATTTAATGATAGATTTAGTTGAAAAAGTCACTCTTTTCTTCAGTTTTCTCTGTTTCTGATATAATAATCCTCTAAGCTTTTATGATCATCTACATGATCAGTGAATTAAATATAGGAAAATACCTGATGTTCACTGAAAAAACGCAAAATACAGAGAATAGTATTATAATAAATGGTGGTAAATCAGTGAAGAAAAGTTAAATATTGAGAAAAAAATATTTTGGAACTGTCACAAAAGTAGCATTGGGTTAAGACAGAAAACAGCAACAGTAAAACCACATATCAACTCTGTTTTCTGTACAGTTTATGTTGTCAAAAGCTGAACTAAAGATCTGTTTGGAACCATCCAAAACAAGGTTAGAACTGTCACAGTTTAGTCTGAACCATCAACAAATGACAAATTTAGGAAAGAAAATAAAGTCATATAATGAATTCAGACTTTCATAAACCTCATAATCGAACTCACCTGTGTAGAAGAAACACTGATTTCAACATCAGACTCCATTCATTTTTCATTTAGAGCTGTGTCCAGTGGTGAAAACAACAACAGTGATTCTAGCTTTTCTTTATTTGTCTGTGTAAGTTCTTATTTGTGCAGGTCATCATTCATCCTTTTTGTTCAAAGCCCAGTCCAGTTGAACTTTGAAAACATCTAAGAACACTTTCTTTGACTTTACAAGTTCATTCTTATTGGTTCTCATCCCATTTCGTCACTTTCTGATCCTTTGGTCAAAGGCCCCATGGTGTTGGTTTTCCTCATCATGGTTGACCGACACAATGACTCACTACTCCCTCTAGTGGTCACATAAATCCCCCAGCCCATCAATATGAATATCTTCAGTTCATATTTCTACAATCCAATACAGTGGCATCTTTGGCAGAACTCCAGAGCTTTTTATTCTAACCCATAAAGACCCAAACAGCCCCCAGTGACCAAAACCATCTACTGATCTAAAGTGTTAAATAACTTCTGAGCCACTAAACCTACTAATCCATGTAAATAATTGGTGTAAAATACAGTTTTTCATGTTTTCATGGTCATTAGATATGACCCATTTGGACGTTTAGAGGCTCCGTAGTTACCGTGGAAACACCATCATTTTCTACAACATTGATTCACCAGTAAAACCCATAGTTGGTTCAATGACAGTGGATGCAGACACTTGTTTTTATGCTCATTTAATGGTATCTTTTTTTCTCTGTTTCTGATATAATAACCCTCAACTTCACTCTGAGCTTTAATGAACAGCTACATGATCAGTGAATTAAATATAGGAAAATAAAGGATTTTCACTGAAAAAACACAAAATACTGAAGATAATATTACAATAAATGGTGATAAATCACTTAAGGAAGGTTAAATACGGAGAAAAATGTATTTGGGAACTGATACAACTGATACACTGGCTCCTTATGGGTTAAACTCTAATGATAATTTTAGGTCATTTTATCATATTTGAAAGTAGAAATACTACATATAGCTCCTTTAATCCTATAATGTATCATATTTGATACATGAGTGTTGAAGCCCTCTACATGATCAGTGTGATATTTTTTTTCTTGAAAATCCTAATGTATACAATTAGATACATGCGATACACAGATAATCCACCAGGGGGGAGGAATTTGTTCACCAGGGGCCTTTCCAGTGACACTACAAGACTGTCATTAATGAGGAAGGAGGCAGAACTTTGCTAGTTTTGAAAAGGAATTACCAATTTGTTAGACATATTTGTGTTATATTATGTTTTTGTTTCTTCAGAAATAATAATATTTGAGCATTGAGACCCGATGTATCAAATATGATACAAAATTGAAACTCATACATCTAAATTGATATTTGAAAAAAAAATTTTTTTTTTTTGGTTGTTCAGAAGGACCAATAACGGCTCCAGTTTCAAAGAACTGGAATTTTCTGTCAGTGATTTAATGGTTCAGGCTTTACAGGGTTAACGTTATTACATTATAAAGAACTAAATGCAACCCTGAAGTAGCTGTCAGCTAAAGTAACATATCTGTATAATTTAGACAATATTAAACAAAGAATATGTCCCCATTATACTAAGAACACTGTAAGACAGGAAATATATTTGCAGTAAATTCTGTCACTGCAGAGATGATGTACAATAACACACATGATATCCACAGTGTCAGTGCGCGAGTGTGGGAATATCCACTGAAATCATTAAACTTTCGCTGAGGCTCTGGGTTGATTTGTTAACGTTCACCACTGACTCTAACCATCGCTGTTGGTTTAACTCCTTCTCTTTTCACGATGGGTGTCCCAAATGTGAGTGGCTGTACATAAAGTAGACAGGTGGGAATAAAAGCGGAGAGTGGAGAAGGGAAGTCTAATGGTGTTCTGTTCTCTGACACAGACTGTATGTTTCTTTGTCTTGCTGTGGAAGCGGGAGGAAATGCTTCCACACGTCACTGAGTTTTCACAGTCTGAGCCTGGCTGCTTCTGGGATTGAAGCTGAGTGGGTCCAGTATTTCAGCCCTGAAGAAAATCCACTTCAGACTAAAGCTGATTCTGTTCTGCAGAGGGAAACATTCATAACTGATCACTCTCTCTGTTCAGTGCAGTTAAGCCTTTCCTGACTGGACGTGGACAATAATTCACTGTCTTTTTAACTTTGGACATGTTCACACTGTGGGACAGGGGTGTCAAATATGTGGCCTGGGGGCCAAATGCGGCCTGCCGAAGGGGCCAAATCGCCCTGTGGGATGAATTTATAAACTGCAAAAATTACACTTAAGATATTAACACTCATTTTAGTTCAGGTTCCACATACAGACCAGTTCAAGCTCAAGTGGGTCAGATCAGTAAAATACTATCATAACAAGTGGTTTCAGGCACAACAAACCCCGCCCCTCGCAAATACTGTAGTTTATTTTGGCATGGATCCAGCTGATGTCATCACGTCTATGCGTGTGCTGATGTCAGCATATCAATTGCCTCTATATATATGTGCCAAGTTTGAAGTAAACTGAAACAAAATTGATATTTTTATAGACATTTGAAATTTCACCCATTATAAGTAAATGGGAGAAGATTTTTTTTTTTTAATTCATTAAAAATTGACCTACTTTTCCCAAAATGTAACCACATCTACTCTTGGTCACTGGCAATCTATAAACCCAATTTGGTATGAATTCAACCAATGGTTTTGCTGCTAAAGTGTTAACAAACAAACAAACCAAAGTAAAACCAATACCTCTTGCCTCTCCTTTGGGGGGCGGGGTCATAACCTATAAATACTCACAATTTTACACACATTTTTCACACATGTAAACATTTTCATGTAATTTTCCTGTATTTACACTGAAACAAACTATCATTTCACAAAAAAACATGAATAACAAACAAATGTGAACCTGAAATATTTAAAGAGAAGTGTAATTTTACCAGTATTCTGCCTGTTCCTAAATGTTTTGTGTATTTGTAGATCCACTGTGATCTGTAGTTGTAAATGCACATGTGTTAATGATAAACTGAGGCAGAACATTGTTAAAATTGCACTTGTTTTACTTAAGAAATTTTAGGGTGTTCATGTTATTCACATTGTTTTAAAAGGATAGTTTGTAGATGTGAACATTGTCATCATGTAAGGAAAGTTTGGCTTTGACATTATTTATATATTATTATGTTATTATTTCACTGGTCTGGCCCACTTCAGACCAGATCTGGCTGAATGTGGCCCTCAAACTAAAATAAGTTTGACACCCATGCTTGTAGGCTTTAATGCTCAATACAGATTTTTTGCTGAAATCTGATTTTTTTTTTGCATGTTGTTCACTGTAATTTTAATGCACCTGCCATCAGACTCATGTGCTAACACTCTACAGTAAGGGTGTCAAACATATGGCCCACGGGCCAAAACTGGCCCGCCAAAGGGTCCAGTCCGGCCCTTGGGATGAATTTGCAAAATGCATAAATTACACAAAGGATATTAAGAATCAAGAGTCTCGACATGATTTTAGTTTATTATTACTATCATAACCTATAAATAATGACAACTCCAATTTTTCCTTTTTGTTTTAGTGTAAAAAATAAACACAAAAAAATGTGAATAAGCTGAACAAATATGAACAAAATGAATTATCTTCATGGGAAGTGTAATTTCACCTATATTCTGCCTGTTACTAAATGTTTTGTGTATTTTTAGATCCATTGTGATCTGCAAGTTTTAATGCAAATGTGTAAATGATAAACTGAGGCAGAATATTGTTAAAATTGCACTTATTGTTAAGAAAAATATGTTCACATTTTTTAAAGAGTACTTTGTAGAGGTAAACATTTTCATCATATAATTTACATTTTTTCACTCTAAATGTTGGAGTTGACATGATGTATTATGTTATTAATCTACTGATCCAGCCTATTTGAGATTGCATTAGGCCACATAGGGCCCCTGATCTAAAATGAGGTTGACACCCCGGTCTACAGCCTTGAAGTGACCCGCATACACAGCCTATATAGATTTTGGATGCATTTCAGTGATGTAAAAAATTGGATGAAATGCAACATCAAATCAAATCAAATTTTATTTATATAGCGCCAACTCATAACAGAAGTTATCTCATGACACTTTACATATAGAGTCGGTCGAAACCAGACTCTAATTTACAGAAACCCAACAGAATCCTCCAGGAGCAAACACTTGTTTATATATGACCGTACAGACTGAAATTACATTGCAAAACATCAGATATTAAGACCACATATGTAAGTGCCCTGGGTTTGGTTTGAAAAAACAGACTGTCAGATACGGGCAAAAAAAAAAAAAGTCAGATTTGGGCCTGCAGTGTGAACGGAGCCCATGTGTCATTGCTTCTTTGTAGCAGAAGTATAGTAGTATAGTAGTTTTCTTACATCCTCATCTGCTGCTTAAAGGTAAATGCAATAAACCTTTGTGAAAAACAAAATAAAACCGTAAACATCCAAAAATTAAGATTGAGACCCTCTTGAGTGAAGTATAAAAGCTGTTGTTATAGAGACCCATTAAGCGAAGTTTCAGATGGAGTAAATCCTCTGAAGTAGGAGTTTAAATATTGATTTGCTCCCCTCTTTGACCCGTTCTGTGTCCAAACATCAGGGGCGTTTTAACCCGAGACGTGCTCTTGTGAAGGCTTTTAATGTGGATGCCGTTCTTTGCTAAAAACCAATTGGCCACAGCCAGGACAAGCAAACTAATTACCATGAGCCTTGCAGCCCGTAGCATTAATGAGGACTTGTAACAGAGCTAACAACCCATTTTACAGACACCCCAGTTAGGTTTATTTGAAAGGTTCCAACAGAGCTGAACTAAAAATGTGTCCATCCAATTTAATTTTGATCCTTCGGGTGCTCAAGTGTCACGCTGTATGAAATGAAATGAAATGAGTTCTGGTTAAGGCTATGTTTTAGGATGAGAGTCCTGAATGAATACAGTAAAACATGACTGGTTTATAACGGTAAATGTAACCTGCAACTGCACATGAAGACGTCCTTGTCCAACGGCAGAGCTGAGGACGACGCCAGAATGGTAAGAAACGCACCATTTGTAAAGACTTACTGAGGTTAAACACTGCCGGGCTTAACAACAGCCCCCCCCCCCCTTGGATTTAACTAAGACAATAGTTCTCAAACTTTTTACAGTGGAGTACCCCCAGAAGTATACTTTTTTAGCCAAGTACCCCCAACTCTCACTCAAGCATTTTTGATTGAAAAAAAGTGTCTAGTTTTCTTCAATTTCTTGTTCATTTTAATGCCTGGTACAACTAAAGGTACATTTGTTTGTAATGATAACAACAAAAATAGCTCATAGTAGTTTAATTTCAGAGCTGATTTCTATCCATTTTCCATGTTTTCTTGATAATAACCAAAATCACTTCAGTTCTTACATCAATATCTATGGCACTGTACTGACAAAAACAATGCTTTTAGGCATTCCATGTTTTCTTTTCTGTCTGTTTGATACACAAGGGAGTTTGTACCTAATTACATAACCACTGTTTTTGATGACTTTTGATGGTCTAATAATTTTTTCCGTAACTGTATTTAACTGTAATATATATATATATGTAAAAAAAAAACCACATTTTTTTAAAAGAAAATTTTGTCTGCAAACTATAAACTGAAAAGAGCCCTCTTTCATTGATAAGACAAATAAATAAATTGGTCATTAATTAATCAACAAAACATAATTATTTGGCTACTCAAACACATTTTGAATAATATAAAATAAAAATGTTCTTAAAATGTCACCAAAGCTTAAACAAGATGGTTGACAATAAAACTATTATATGAATGTATTTATTGTGTTTTATATTTCAGCATTAATTCTCATTATATATTTTGTATTTGGTACATGATGACTTATTTAATGTGGTTTTCCCTTAAATATTTCAAGTACCCCCTGGGCTTCTTCCAAGTACCCCTGGGGGTACACATACCCCACTTTGGGAACCCCTGAGCTAAGACAATAGTTCAGACCCTTCCACTGGATATTCACTGTAATGGTTAAATGTGTTTCAGCTTTAACTTTAACTGATGCAGTTGTAGCACCTCATTTCTTAACCCAGGGATGTCAAAGTCATTTCAGTCCAGGGGCCACATTCAGTCTAATTTGATCTCAAGTGGGCCAGAGTGTTAAAATAACAGCATAATAACCTATAAATAATGACAACTCCAGGTTTTTCTCAATAACACAGCAAATGTGTTCTGTAACAAAAGCTAAGGACAATCTGATTAAATGTATGTTGTTGTTTTTTTTGGTTTTTTTTTGGTGAGCCATGTATGAAGACAGACTAGATTTCTACCATTTCTGTAATAATAATTATTATTGCTATTATAGCACATTTCAAGGCACTCAAACAGCTTTCCATTTTTACTACCGACTATACATTTCTACTGTCTTTTCATTTGTATTGTTTAAGTGCATTTTTAATGTGAGGGTTATTTTTAATTTTGTAATTAACATTTTAACGACAGGAGCCATAAACTAAAGTTAGGGTTAGGAATAAGGTTAAGGTAACATTTGACTGTTGTTTAAACTGATGTAGTTTTGGATGTATTTCAGCCACATTTTAAACACATCCTAGTAGATGTTTCCTTCCAAATCAAGTCTAATAGGTGTTTACTGGCCGTACATTTCTTCTGTTGTAAGCCTACTCTTAAAATGGGCCACTAGGGGTCAAAGAGTTAATAGGTTGATATAATCTTAACCCCTCTCCCAAACATATGGACACAAAAAAAACACATAATGCATGTCTGAAATGAACTATCTTTAACTACTAGAAACCAGATGTCTGTTGAACTGAGCTGAACATAAGTCAAAGCGATGAACACCTTAATACATACATGTGGAACTGAACATCAAACTATTCCTTAAGTCTGGTGATTTTACCTCAACCTTAACCCATAAAGACCCAAACATCCACAGGCAACCAAAACATCTACTGATCTAAACTGTTTAATAACTTCTAATCCACTAAACATATTAATACGTTGAACTAATTGCTGAAAATGCAGTTTGTCATCTTTTCATGGTCATCAGATATGACCCATTTGGATGTTCAGAGGTTTCATAGTTACCATGGAAACACCATCATCTTCTACAACATTGATTCACTAGTAAAACCCATGGAGTTGGATCAATGACAGTGGATGGACACACTTGTTTTTTACCTTCTGTCTTTGTGAAAAAACCCTTTCTTCTTCAGTTTTCTCTGTTTTTGATATAATATCCCTCAACCTTAAACTTAGCTTTTATGAACATCTACATGATCAGTCAATTAAATACAGGAAAATACCAGATTTTCATGCAAAATATGTTAATAGGATAAGTTATAATATTAGAATAAATGGTGATGAATCACATAAGAAACGTTAAATGTAGAGAAAAATTAATTTGGGAACTGCCACAAAAGTAGCACTGGGTCTTTATGGATTAAAGAGAAATGCAGTTTTGTTGACTATAACTACTTAGAAATGTATCTGATAATGTATATCTAATAAAAAACAAAATATCCAAATGTCACATGAGTTTTTCCAAAATGAGCCAATTGTTCACAGGTTATACATGAACCAGAAAATCTGCACTATTTGGGGAAAAATGCAAGGAATGTCAGTTTTGCTTTTGTTTACCATCATCCGTCAGGTACATGTCTTCAAGTCCAGGTGGAGCTCTGCATCGAGCAGGTGACTGGGGGGGGTTGGGTTTCTAAAATAAATCTTAATGACTAACTGACTCGTAGTAAGTTTAGTTTCACAAATCCAGATTCATAACATTAGGACATAGAAATATTTCTCACAGTTGTGGAGTAAGACTTAAACCTGTCCTAAACCAAACAATCTTATCTGAGCTTCTCACTGACACAAAACCACAAGGAATGTTATATTTGTGCTGTAAACAAATCTGGAGTTATTTTTTATTATTATGTGACAACTAAAATAGTGCAAGGAAACATTTTGGAGAAGAAATGGTGAAATTAAAGCTTTCTCTTGTGTTAATTATGAGTATGGCTGTCATGATACTGACTGAGTACATACATAATAACAAATATGGAAAATGTCATGTTGTTTACGACCGAATTTCAATACCTCACATCATATCGTCTCAGATAAACTCTGCTCTTCCCCTGCAGGTGCCAGGTGTTGTGCCAAGGTGCGTATCCCTGCTTAGAATTGTTTCCCCTGGCCATGGGAGCATAATTTTGACTTTATCTCATAATTATGACTTTTTACCTCATTATTTTGACTTTTTATCTCAATTGTGTATTTCTTGTTTCATAATTATTATATTTTATCTCATAACTGACTTTTTATCCCATAACTTCAACTTTTTATTTCATGATTATGACTTTTTATGTCATAATTATGACTTTTAACTCATAATTTTGATATCTTGTAATTTTGCCTTTTGTATCTCATCATTATGACTTTTAACTCATAATTATGACTTTTTATCTCATAATTTCAACTTTTTATCTCATAATTATCACCTTTTTATCTCATAATTATGCCTTTCTTATCTCATAATTATGACTTCTTGTCTCATAAGTATGACTTTTTATCTCATAACTTTTACTTTTTATCTCATAATTATGCATTTCTAATCTCATAATAATGACTTTATATCTCAATAATGACTTTCTATCTCATAATCATGACTTTTTGTCTGCCAATTATGACTTTTATCTCACTCATGAATTTTTATCTCATAATCATGATTTTTTTCTCAAGTGTGACTTTTTAATCTAGTAATTATGACTTTTACCTCACAATTATGACCTTTTTATCTAATAATTATGACTTGTATCTCAAACATACGACTTTTTATCAAAAAAAAAATTATGACTTTTAGCTCAATTATGACTTTTTTATCTAATGATTATGACTTTTTATCTCGTTATTATGGCTTTTTATCTATTATTTATGACTTTTTATTTCATAATTGTTACTTTTTAAACTCATAATTATGACTTTTTATCTCTTTTTTTTTACTTTTTATCTCATAATTATACATTCCTTATCTCATAATTATGACTTTCAGTCTCAATCATGACGTTATATCGCATAATTATGACTTTTTTAATCTAATAATTATGACTTCTACTCAAAGTTATGACTTTTTATCCAACAA
>JAPQRP010000018.1:14416389-14429945 GCA_037367295.1 Apogon hyalosoma
CTATTAGGGTCCAAATACACAAATAAATGAACTAAAGACTAATAAAAGTGGGTTTAGCAAAATATGACCCCTTTAAAGCCTGTTCATATACTGCACAGATCATCTATTGGTGCCGCTTATTCTAGTTTACATTAAATTTAACGTCTCCCTTGTTCCTGTCTTTGAGGTGGTTTTCAGAAAAGAAACAATGCATTAATATCTCTGGTGTATTTCAGCATGATTGGTCTAGAGTTACTGTTCCCTCGGAGGTATGTTCCTGTGGGTTTTAGTTCATGGTGTGCGTAGGTTTGGCTTGTATTCACACATACAATAAGCATGTCTGAAGTATTGTTATTATTATTTTGTTTTGCTGTGGTTTTATTTAAGGTGTGTTCTTGCATGTCATTTTTTAAAACCACTTAAATAATTCATATTGACTGAGGTCAGTTGAACATTTTGGTTCTAATCTCTCATGTATTTCATCTCTTTTGTCTTTTTATACTAATTACTATTTCTTCAATGCAAAAATCAGTTAACAGTTTAAGGATTTTTGGAAATGGGCTGCTTTATGTATTAAAAAGTAAACTGAATATCTTTAGGTTTAAGAGTTTTGATGAATAAAAAGATTATCTCTGACATTTAGAAGAAAGAAAGAAATTATTAATCTATGATTTATCAAAAATACTTAGCATATTAATTGTAGATGCACTGTTAATAATCAACAGTTGAGCCATTTATCTGTTATATTAATGTCAGACTATTTATAGAATATACCATGTGGAAAGGTCTGCACTATTTGAGAGAGTTTTTAGTTATAATGTGCATGTATGTAACATTTACTCATTCTGCCAAGCTGTGTTAAATGGAGTTTTGTGCAGTGTCATATACACTGTTGCCCATAAAGTCATAATAACATATTTTTACTGCTTCTCATGAAATGATTGGGATAATGTAATTTTTCTTGATAAAGTGTAACTGGGACTCAGTATGTAATCATTACACCCAGTCAAAGGTGTTTACTGATGTGTACATATAGGAATAAAAAGAAGAACACAATTATTCCGACTTCATGGGCAACAGTATAATTTAAGATTAAATGATACATAATTACATAAACTGGCTGCATCCTGCACTGTCAAGTTTTTCTCAAATGTTTTGGTATCAAATACAAATTAGTGAGAGCTTTGTTTCAGTTTTTGGATAAATTTTAATACTTCAACTAACAAATAACTTTTCATTTTCATCTCTGCTGTTTTTGTATGAACATGTAGGTAGCTGGATTATGTATAAAATCTTCCACAATCAATCACTGAATTGATTATTGGTTTTGGGTTTGAGTGTGCATAAGAGTGTAGCTTTTGTGTCATCTTTTGTGTCTAAATGTGAGATAAAGTTCATCTTCAGCCTCTAACGCTCAAACAGTCAAAGTGAATAAACTGTTAGAACAAATACCAGATGACTTACTTTAAAGTTTGTCTGTTCTCTGTCTTCCTCCTTGCTTCCTAAGGTCCAACTCTATAGGGTAAGACACACATGTGGCTCCGTCTTCCATGTTTAAACTCAGTCAGATGAGTTGATAGCACTAACTGGATGGTACAGTATTGAGTTAATCAGTCAGATGACTCTGGTTAAACATCCCCATGCTGTACGCCTCTACTCGATCAGGTGCTTGTCTCAGTCCAGAATCAAATCTAATTGATTTCTGTCTCTGATAAACCAGTCTAAATTGTCTCAATGAATCATGGGAACAAGGTGCTGTGAACTTTCCTTGTGACAAAACATGCTCCTCAGAGCTGAAGTGGAGCTTTTAGTGTAAAAGATGCGACTAATTTTAGAGCTGCTACTGGAAAACTTTGCTTCAGCAGATGCAGTTGGAGAATATAAGGCTTATATTAACCCATAAAGACCCAGCGCTACTTTTATGTCAGTTCCCAACTGAAAATTTCTCTGTAACCTTTCTTAAGTGATTTATCACCATTTATTTGTAATAGACTATAAAATACAGAGGATACTATCAGTATAAATCAGGTATTTTCCTTTATTTTATTTACTCGTGGTGTAGACGTTCATTAAACCTCATCTTCAAATTTCTGGTTATTATGTCAAAAACAGAGACAACTGCAGAAACAATGACTTTTTCAGTAAAATATATCTTTAATTGAACATAATTCAAGTGTTTCCATCCACTGTCATTGATCCGACCAACTCTATGGGTTTTACTGGTGAATCAGTGTTGTAGAAGATGACAGTGTTTCCATGGTAACTACGGAGCCTCTGAACGTCCAAATGGGTCATATCTGATGACCATGAAAATATGACAAACTGTATTTTACACCAATTATTTATATGTATTGGTAGGATTAGTAGATCAACAGATATTAAACAGTTTACATCAGTAGGTGGTTTCGGTAGATGGAGGAAGTTTGTGTCTTTATGGGTTAAAACACACCAAACATAATTCTACCGATTTATTGTTGACTCTTGTTTCTTTATGACTTCCTCAACAGCACCACATATAACAACAGCAGTCAAATAATGAGTCTACTAACCAATCAGGAAATGGGCAGAATATTGACAGTGAACTATTAGATATTTAAATTTTGACCTATTGCTTTTTACCAAATAACTTGAACTTATCAGTGATCCCTCATCATGTCACAACTAAAGGATGTAATCGATGTTAAGACTGACAGTGTAACGTAGACGGGATTAAGTTTTTTACCTAATTTACTTCACTGTTTGTAGCTTTTTCCCTTCAAATCCTCAAGTATCTAATGGAAATAACCATGAAAACAGTGTTTCCTTTGCGTTTACTCAGTTTTTGTCTGTTTGTGTGTGTGTGTGTGACCTTTGTTAATCATTACCTCCTCTCTCACTACGCTCTCCGGGGACAGATACTCTATCAAACACTCTATGAGCATGCCTACCATGAGGTAAACACTCTCTTCAATGTGTGTTTGTGTGCGAAACGGAGCAGGATGTTTGTGCATATCCTACCATGCGTATTTTGTATTTAAAATAAGTTATACTGCACTTCCACTGACGTTTACTCAATGACCTACTGGTGATAAGATCCTGAAGTTGCTGAGGAATGTGCTACCTTTGCAAAGTATATTTACATTTGCACTGTTAACATAGTTTTAGTGTTGTTTTGTTCCTCTTAAGTGTCTTTATCTTTGATTGTACATTCTTCTCTACCTCTCTTAACAGAAACTCCCCCAGCTTCAAGTCTTTTGAGGAGAAAGTTGAGAGCACAGTGTCTACGATCAAGGTAATAATAGTACATTGTGTACACATACTACCTGCAAACACTGTACAAATATCAACTACTGCATAAAAACCCCAGATAAAGCTATAAAGATACAGTCTCTGTAAAGAAAAAAAACACAAAACACTGTAAAGTCAGTGCTATCACCACCTTTCACTCTCAACCCCTGCTGTTTATTTATATGTACACACTCTACTGTCTCGCTAGAAGTGGATTTCCTCTGCAAAACACTCAAAACACACCTCAAAGAATTGTAACGTTGCTCTTATCTTACACACCACAGATGTTGTAAAAGGCTGTCGTCATTTTCTGCAACGAAACTTCCAAGCAACTGCCGTCGAAGAGGAAAAATCTTGTTTTTATGTGCTATTTTTTTTTGTTTCTTATCTTAGACTAAGGTTGGGGGTACATCAACTGGAGGCAGTTTTGAGGAAGTTCTCTCCTCTGCAGCGAACGCCAGCAACCAGGACACGCCTACTAACAACTTGACGGATGCGTCTGAAGGACAGTGTTAGAGCTGAACCCACACAGTGAGGCAGGACTGAACCAGAAACTCTGTCACTGCTGAATCACAGCACTTAGCCCCATTTACTTAAGGTTTTGACTGAACTGAAATGAATCATATAACATTTGATGACAAGTGTTAAGCCCTAAAAACTTACTACAGGAGTGAACCTATGTGTTTGGACCAAATAAAGTAACATTTGCCCCCCTATTTATGTAAATTCAAGACCTTTAATGTTTTTACACTGAACTATCACACATACTTTTTGTGTTTTTACCACATTTCTGTTAAATAGGACAAGTTAGAGACAAAATCTCTGCTGCCCTCTGCTTCTGTCATGCAACACATAAAAAAAAAAACATGCCACCTGCCCTCTAGTGGTCTATAAATCACATTACACCACAGATGTTTATCATAAGGATGTGTGTGGGGAAGAAGTAACAACACAAAAGAAGGATAAACAGATTCCAAATCAGCTCCAAACCCATGTGTTTTGACTTTTAATTCTTCTGTGACTACAGTCGACCATTGCATGCTGTGGCTTGTGTAATGTACCTGTCATCATGGATCAAAAACTCAGCTGAGAAACATGCTCAGAGACACAACAAGTTACTAATTTTGTCATTGTAAGCGCATTCAGCCTAAGTGAAAACAGCTTTTTGGGACCAAAACTTTGCACACAGAGGATGAGTCTCCCAACGCTCACTATATAAAACCTATAAATTACACAAATCATGATTGCTGTTACCTTTTATATCAATAAAACCCTGCATTTTCATATTATTAGAATTGTGTTATATAAAAAAACAAGTTATGTTAAACTCTTAATGCTGTAAAAAAAAAAAAAAAATGTATATAATTTAAGATGATGTGATCAACTCAGATAAACTGGGTGAAAGAAATGTGTGTAGAAAAAAAAGTCTGAAAGTCAGGCTGTTCAGACTTTGTTGGCACTTAACATTTCTATTTTCTAGGCTGTATCCAATTATACTACTTTTAAACATGGTTTTGGAAGGAATAGTTGACTGTAATATGCATTTTTTTGTTGCTGATGTTTGAGGTGGCTCAAACTGTGTATTTGCATTTAATTAATACTTAGTTTGCATGAAGTAATCAAACACTGTATGTGTGTCCTATACAGTGCGTATGGGGGGAAAAAAAAAGGATTTTTATTGATTTAGTGGAGATCTGGTTTTGTGAAACACTTTCACTGGATCTAAATAATCTTTTTTTTAACTACTGCAACATTACTTATTTGCATTTTTATTCCAATTAATGCAGACGTTGGAGGATATTTCTGTCTAAAACGAATCTAACTGAGCACAAGTTGTGTTTGAAGCTGTTTTGAGTTTCACGCACACAGCTATAAAATAAAACTTTAACCTGAAAGTGGTCCGGATGACATAGAAAAGTGTTTTTAATGTCTCCTGCTGAGTCACAGGATGGAAAATACAACACCTATTACTATGTAACTGATACACAGTCTATTACATTAATGCAGCGTCATACTGTAGCTGCAGCATTGTTGTAATACAACCCTCGACTGTAACATGACCAGTAGAATACATTCCTTATATTCTCTGGCTACAGTCTCAGACCTGATTTCTGCGTCTTCCTCCTGGTTTAGAATTCATTCAGAGTTAAAAGATCACATCAGCTGGTACCACTAAAGGTAAAAAGTATTCTGCACTTTCTAAAACATTGTCTGACTGCATAACTTTCCCATCAAACCTGCTTTCAATAGATGCATCTGTTTCCTGTTTAGTTTTTCACAAACAATTGTTCATCATGTTTTTTTTTTTTCCTTTGCTGTGGTGTGAGAAGTTGCTCAGGATCACATCGTAAGTCATGAAATGTATTTATTAAAATTCATGTCAAAATTCAAGTATGGAAACATTTCTTTGCAGCATGAAAAAGTTGTCAAATCTGTCCACAACCAGGCGAGTGTCGCACAAAATACTGTAACCAGGTAATATTTTCAACATAAAATACAGTTCTAGGAGTACAAACGCCTTCTATTAAAAACCTTAACATATGCACATAAAACTAACTGATGTTAAAATGACATTAAACTCATCAAGTAATTACATACAATCACAGTGAACTGTTTTCCTGCTGTAAAGATGAAATCAAACTAAACATATACCTGACTGTAGTCTAAGCTAATGGACATGTGAACGGTGTTTCATTTACCAGTAAAACTAACCACCCACAGTGTTCCTATTTTGAAATATATTATTTAACATATTCTGAAAATGCATGTAACACTAATGTGGAAATGAAGTTTCTGTTGAAGCTTTGTGATGTAATTGTCTGATGAATTAATACATTGTCAAACAGCAATAAACAAAGTCTGATAAAAGTAACCGATACAGACTTTTCTCATTTCAGCTACTAAAGAGGCAATTTGTTCCAGATTAAAAATGATGGATGTTAACACCAGACATCACCTACAGTTCATCTCTTGACATCTTTAACATGACATCATAGCTTTCTTTTTCACATTCTGTTGATAATAGTAGTTCATTTTGCAATTTAAAATTGCCCCTTTAAGAGCAGGACACAAGTCGCCCAGTTGTGCTTTTACAGCTGAACCAAACTCCAACAGAATCAGTCGCGAGGGAAAATTGAAACAAATACATGAGAGATACGTTTCAACCTCAGTTCTATCGTTTCTAGAGTGTTTTGTTTTTTTTTTATTGCATGTGTGTCCCTGTAAATGCAGCCTTCGGTACAGGTCCTGGTTTCTGTACAGTCAGGAGTCCTGTGTTGTGATGTTTGCCAGAGCGCTATCTGCACCTGCAGTCTGAGAGTTCCCAGAAGGCTTTGTTTCTTTAGTGTTGGGAGATCGTCGCTCCTCATTTAAACTTTTGACGAACTGGAGAACATCTGGATGGTGGAACCGACCTGAGGGGATGGAAAATAAACAACAGAAACAGGTAAAGGTAGTTTTTCTGTGTGTCTGTGGAATTATCATGTCTAAATCTTAAAGGATTCAGCGAAGAAATCACCCGCCGTATTCCTACAGATTTAACTAAGCGAACAGTTCAGAATGATCCTTCCATTGGATAATTATTGCAATGATTAATATGTTTCTAGTAGCATCAATTTCTTTAACTGAGGCAGTGAGTCACTTCTCATTTCCTAAACAACCAACAGTTTGATAGAGAACAAATAGACTGGACTGTTTCAATGGAAAATAGTCATGTGGTCTGACGAGTCCAGACTGACCCTGTTCCAGAGTGATGGGCACATCAGGGTGAAAAAAGAGGCGAAGTGATTACCCATCATCCCTATTGCCATCTTAAATGATTACTTGGGCATTTGGTGAAATTAAATCATTACAAAAAAAATCAATATTAGTACTCACAGCTATGCTTACAAGTGAAATTTAAAAATGTGAGGAGAACTCTAGGGACTAAACAGCTGTGTAATCTTAAGAAAAAAAAAGTCTGATTTACAGGAGACCATAAGACTGTAAGTGATGGGTGGATGAAGTGATTACCCATCATCCTTAGTGCCTACAGTACAAGCCTGTGGGGGCAGTGTTATGATCTGGGCTTGGTTCAGTTGATCACATCTAGGTTCAACAACATCATGTGTCCAGAAAATGACAGGAATAAATGTTGTAACATTGCAGACACTTGTTGAAATGATGTCACGGCAAATGCATGACTTTTGTCTGTGGTGTGTTTACGTACAGACGACCTGATGCTGTTTCATGCTGCTCTAGAAAGGAGGACACACTTTTCCATTCAGTGTTGAGTCACAGAATAGAGCAATAGTGTAATGTCTGATCAATGATTAGTAGTTAGAGCTGTCAATCACATATAAGTTGGGAGGGTTTTATTTAACATGAGTTAGGAAATAAAACGAAGAGGTAACAATAATCCAATGATAGAGTTGGAGAGATTTTTTTTTTTTTATACCATTGGTGGAGTCGAAGAATTCTTGCAGTCTTCCAGGAGCTCCTTCCAGCTCTTCATATTCGTGAGCCTGTAAGATCATCTCCAGGAGGTCAAACTGTTTCACCAGTCTGGCTTCAGGACTGCTCTGAGTTTCATATTCCTGCAAAAAAAACAAACAAAAAAAAAAACACTGCATGAAATATTCTTCCAGGTAACAGCAGACAAATACAAGCAGAGAAAGTATAACGTGCCAAAGTTTGTTAATGCTTTGTTGAATTTTTTTTTCAGCTCTAACCATGAGTTATACCTCCCATAGTGCATAAACCTCCTGTTTGAGTCCATCTGGCAGAAGACCTGATAAATGTCTCATTGCCTCCTAAAAGAGAGGACAGATTCCATCACAACATCAGTTTACATCTTCACTGCTGAACAGTGTCGACTTAATGCATTCACTCACCTCTTCTCGTCGATGCTTCTCTGCTTTACTGATGTTGTCCGAGGGAGCGATATCTCCCACAATGCACTCTGCCATGTCATGAACGAGAGCCAGCTTTATACACCTGATGACACAGACAATACGTATGTGTATGTATCTATGTTGCTGCAAAATATTGGGATTTGCTGCATTTGCTGATAAATATAGTGGGCAATTATGCTTTAAAAAGATGTTATATGATAATATGTGAAAAAAGCTAAAACACTGTAGCACTCGGTTTCTGTTCAGTTGTGTTTCTAACATAAGTTGTGTGAATAAAATATGCATCTGGTGTTAACTGCTACTTGTACTGCTTGATTGTTGTGTATCTGACAAATACGGGAGCAGAATGTGTTGATTCAAGTGATTCTTATCATGACAATCCTGTTATGAATAAGATAAAATATTCCTTTATTAGTCCCACAGGGGGAAATCCCAAATTCACAGCAACAAGAGTGGAGTACAGTAAAGCACAAAAGAGCAAACAGAGCACTCAGTCAGCACAATGAACAGACACACAATAGGAAATATAGAAATGTAACCAACAAATTTAAAAAAAAGCTATAAATACTATTTACAGCTGTTGTGCACATGCTGTACATGCCACAGCTCGGATGGGGGAGATACTCATACATACACCTATATACACATATCTACAAATACAATTTTATGTATAGACATGTACAGATTATACATATGAATATGATGAATGTATGATTCTCCTCAGCTGAATGAGCGGCCTACCTGTCCTTGTCCACTGAAGGGTCCGTGATAGTCAGTGACATCATGGCCATCCGGTACATGTGATCTGAAACACTCTCTGGTTGTTTGACATTCCTGTACACCCAGCCGGTCCTGGGGACCCTCTGCAGGTCACATTAAACACAACACATAGGTCAACAGTGACAAAGGACAACAACACAGCTTCTGCTCTTGTAGGTGAGTTGCTAATAATCATAAACAGTAGATTATTTTTGCTCCATTCGCTTCCTGTCACTACTCTGTGGTCACAGAACCTGAGGTGGCAGCTTTAACTTGTACACCTCTACCTGAGCATCATGCAGCTACGATTTGAGCAAACCGGTTATTTCAGAATATCTATATAAAAATTGCTTGCTTTTATTATCATGTCGAAAAAAATAACTGAGTTTTAGATCTTAAAGCCTCCTGGCAGAACTAGGCACGTGAAGGGAAACAGAAGATTGAATGGAACTGCAACTTCAATACTACTACTGAGACACATAGTCTGTACATAAAACACATTTATCCATTTATAATGTGATTCGAAGAGTCTAACAGCGAGCTAAAACAACACACAAGTGAGTACACAGAATTCAAAATAAGATCTTACTTTTAGCTGTCCGATAAGTTTCATAAACTGGAGCATATTGCTCATGCTGGTTGTTGCAGTCCCCATGATAGCTGCCATGTTGCCCGCTGACCCGGAAGTAAAAGGGAAGTTAAATTTTTTATCTGTACTTTAAGATTTAATGAATAAATTAATAAATAAAGTAATCAGTAAATCAAAATAGTCACTAGATATGTGTGACTGGTCAGATTCTTATTAATTAATTAATTAATTAATTAATTAATTTATTTATTTATTTATTCTTTTGACGGGAAAATGTTTTTTTTAATAAACACCCATTTCTTGTGGTACGCAGAGAATGGGGCTCGGCTTGCTCGTGGTCTGTTTATAGTTCCTTGTCGGATTCTCTCTCTGGTTACTGTTTTGTCCGTTCAGCAAATTAATCCTAAGGGGTATGTAGAATGTTATTAATATAGTCTAATAATATAATAGAGGTTATTTCATAAAAAATATGTCTCAGTTGTAAGCACTTTTTATCGCTGGTTCCACTCGGATGAACTTAAGTGATACGCCGAGCAGTTGTTGCTATGACAACTTAAACACACCTCCAACTTTTTTTTTTTGTTTGTTTTGTTTTTATCATCGCCATTGACAGCTTAAACAAAAAAGTCTGTTGATTTCAGAGAGTACAACTGTAATTTCACAATGATTCCACCAGCCGACTCTCTTCTGAAATACGATCATCCTGTTTTGATCCGTAAAAGCGACGGAAAATCACCGAAAGTAAGTTCACACTATCAGGTGTCACGCTAACGCTGTCTGCTAAAAAAAAAAAAAAAAGGAACGCTGGGTGATGCATTCTGAGCAAGTAATGTAAAGAAAATCCAAGTTAGGTAAAACAGAACGAAACTTTTCACATATTCACATTTACAATAAATAAATACTGCACTTGTGAATCAAATTGTAGACTCATGAAGCAAAATGATTCATAATATTCAGAAAATGTCTTCATTACAACGAATACTGTTGCATTCATTCATTCATACATACATACATAAACTTAGCAGTTGTGTTAATGTGTATTATTTGTTACACAATAATAATTTGAAATGAATTAAAACACCACAGTTAGGCAAGTAAAAATGTATTGGCACTATTACACTTATCAGTTGCATTTTGAAGTCTTAATTTTGTGATTTGGGTTTGTAAAAAGAGAAACAATAATTTAATTAACGGAATAAATTAGACATTTTTCTCAGCTCTAAATCAGAATGTGATCATAATTCTTGTACATGCAATTAACAGTGTTTCATTCATGAGGGAGGTTATAATTTAACCGGGAAAATTACTTAATCCGTACAACCAGGAAGGGCTTTTGTGTTTCAGTCAGTGTGGTGAGACTGAGGAACAGATTCAATACAGAGTTTAAGCAATGTCCAAGCATGACACAATTTAAAAGGAGGTACAAAGACACCATTTTTAAGAGGTACAGGGATGAGGGAGGTGTTGAGTATCACTGGGTTTTATAAAGATGCACAAGTATGTGTATATGTTTATGTTTATGCATATATATATATATATATATATATATATATGTGTGTGTGTGTGTGTTATGTGTTTATGTAAATTATACTATATTTGTTTGTAATAATATAAAGCCAAAACAAAATTATTTAACACTAAGTACCAGGCATTAGAGTAGAGATTAGAGATATGTTTAGACTAGGAGGCTTAATATTGTTATTAATTATTTAAGGAGAAATGGTGGGAGTTTATAAGTTATACTTCTTCTCACTCCTTTTCGACTATGTATTATATGTCTTATGTCTTGCATTTAAATGTTTTCTTTGTTTATTTATTGTTCTTCTTTTTTGACATTCATATTCAAAATAAATACATCAATCAATCAATCAATCAATCAATCAATCAATCAATCAATCAACCAGTCAATTTATTATTTTATTTCCAGGTACGTCCTTTGAGAGTAAAACCTGACCAAAGGGTTAACTCCACCACTTTCCTGCCACCTCCTAAACCAACACCATCTTCCTCTCAGCACCAGACTGAGGAGATTTTGGATGGCATTTTTCCACCCAGGTACAGCTTTCTCTCTCTACAGTGTTTACAGTAAACCGCTGAACATGTTCAGTCCACAGCATCATTTATTTACACCTCTGCTACCGCAGGGAATGGGAGGAGGAAAACCAGCTCTGGGTTCAGAAAGTGTCCAGTGCACCAAGTACACGCCTGGATGTGTTACAGCTGGGGGAAATGTTGGAAAAAAAGCTGCAGCAAAGGGAGGCCAAAGAGACAGGAATCTGCTCTGTGCGTCGAGAGCTCTACTCCCAGTGTTTTGGTAAAGATGAAGCTAAAATACATGTGATCGCTGCAAATTATTTGGTTCTTAGCAAGATATATAAAAAAAAATTAGATAATTTATCTTGTTTTATGAGTTCATTTCTTTTTTTCAAGTGTTAACACATCTGTAGACATGTTTATTTCTAGATTTAACAATCTTAAAGCAAGACTCTTGTCAACTGAAATGATCTTGCTGCATGGACACTTGTTTTAAGTACCTTTTTCCTCAGATTTAGTGTTTTTATCTTGTTTTTGGTTACACTGATGGATCCACACACTGCCTTATACAGATGGATAACATAGAGACATAAAGGGCAGTAAATCATTCAGTTTAGGTTTTTGCCAGGTTTCCATTTCAATACCAAGAAGATGCATTTTTATCCACTGCAAATAGTTGATGGATACTCCTGTTACTCCAGTTCGAATCAGTTATTCTGGTTTTGAATTGTCAATTTATTTAGTTTTATGGGTATTTATATTTTGAGGAAATGGCCAGGTATTTTGAACAGAGCATTGTTGTGGATCCTTTGTATTTAAAGTGTTAAAGCAACCAGAGTTTTGTTTAGTTTAGTTTATTTCGAATATGCAACAAAACAAAATAATCCTACTTAGTCCTTTTAAATGAAACAGATTATAAGAAAACCAAATAAAAGAAAAACAAAAAACATATGCATATACATATACATGAAAACAAAATATGACTTAATCTGTGCAAATTGAAGGAGAAAATAAAAACAGTATTATACCCTGCACATTTTTATGTTTTAGTTTGTTGTTTGTTAATTGCAGCCGTTACTGTTCATGTTTTCACTGCTAGCTTTAATTTTCATTGGCTACACTCACTCTGTTTCTAATTTATCTAGATGAGCTCATCAGACAGGCCACCGTCAACTGTGCAGAGATGGGTTTGATGCTCTTGCGAGTCAGAAATGAAATTCAAATGACTCTTGCTGCCTACCAGACGTTGTATGAAAGCAGCGTGGCTTTTGGCATTAGGAAAGCTCTGCAGGCTGAGCAGGGCATGACCGACCTGGAGAAAAGAGTAAGCTGTTATTTGAGCTGGTATGACTGCATCAAATACATTAGGTGGAGGAAAAAGAGAGCAGAATGTGAAAATAAGACACTCATGATTCTTTAATATATGTAGAAACACACTCTGGAATTCAGCCTGGTCATCATACACTCTATGGTAAAGTGTGCAAAGTGGTAGAATGTTCTAAACAACTGATGTCTTTATGGACCTTTCTGTCCATATGCATAGATTTCTGAATTGGAGACTCAGAAGCTTGAACTCAACAAGAAGCTTGAGGACCAGAGAGCAAAGTGTGATGCTATACAAAAGAGGGAATCTGAAAAGCGGCAAATTGAGGGGAAAAAGCATGCAGAGGAGATTCAGTTCCTTAAGAAAATTAATCAGCAGCTCAAGGTGGAAGTCTTGGTTATTTTTTAATTACAAGCAGAAGAAAATATCTGTGGATTCAGCAGCAATGTTCTAAATTCCTATTTGTTTTCATTTTCAGACCCAGCTGGAAGGAATTATTACATCAAAGAAGTAACTCTGGCAAACATCAGCAGAACTGACCAACCATTCGCCAGACCAATTTGTTTCCAAATCTTCAGTACAAAATATTTCTAAATCTCTTTGTTCTGTTTGCATAAATAGAAATTATATATAAACACTGCAGACTAAGTGTGGTTGTCATTTTTTCTTGAGCATAACAGATACTGTTAATTTCTACTGGTACTTTTATTCT
>JAPQRP010000018.1:14430045-14445833 GCA_037367295.1 Apogon hyalosoma
TATATATATGTAATATTTTATTAGAAAGTTATCAGTATGTGATATCAAGATGTATTTATATAGTACATATACATATTGTGCATACTATAACATTATATTATAATATGATAAGCTATTTATTATTATTATTATTATAATTTTCATTATCACCACTACTTTGCCACTTGTTGCTGCTAGTATCTTCCAATGTGCAATAGTGTGTTTTTTTTTTTTTTTTCCAATTCTGTTTTTTATAGATTTTTTAAAATTTTTTTTTTTTTTTTGCTTTTTTTTTTTTTTTTTTTTTTTTTTTCTTGTGGTGTTTCTCGTGCATACTTAGTGGTGTGCTGCTTTTGGAACTTCAATTTCCTGAGGGATCTGCCCATGGGATCAATAAAGTTCTATCTAATCTGATATAATCTAATCTAATCTAATCTAATCACAACACATTTTGCAGTTAAGAATCATACACTTGCCAGTGGTTTCGTCTGGTGTAGTAGCAAAAACTAGCCACTAGATGACACAGAAACACCAGGGTAAAGATACTGCACACATAACTGAATTACTGTACAGTCCATAGTTCAAAATGTTATGCATTGCTTTGACACAGTATTAAAATTAGCACCACGTATCTGTACTTTGAACACAGTTTTTTTGTTCTTGTCTTTTGTTACAAACGCCAAACTTTATTCCACATTAACCTGCAGATGGCAGTAGCAAACCAAACCATTTGTAGACGATCAGGAAACCCACGAAGAAGTAGACCCGGAAGTAGAGGGAGCGGGAGATTGGAAAACGTAAATAAACCTTTTACTGCGGACTGTGGAAACTTTCTCAATATTTGGCAAAATGCTGAAGAAGGCTCCAAAACTAAAAAGTACAATTAAAGCGAAAACAACGAGTAAACTTAACCTGAGGCCTGCGTCGGAGGCGATGGTACGTAGAGAGGATAATGTAGATAGATTTCGCTTTGTTTGTGTAGTCTTTTGCTAACGGTCAGAGCAGCTGTTGAACTGGAGCTGAATTTCTCCTTTTTTTTTCTCAGGTGGAGCTGCTGACACTGATGTTTCTGAACAGCCTGGCAGAGGAGGCTAAGGCCAAAGCTTTTGAGGAGAAGTCTGCGATAATCAGAGCTCACCATGTCAAAGCAGTCTCCAAGGTCAGTTCACAGACAATGAAACCCTGCAAACATACCAGTCCTATTCAAATGTATTAAGACGGGTTTTTTTTCTTCCCGGATATGGATCAAAATGTGCCTGTGAAATCAATGCAAACAGTTTTATCTACTGTCTACGCTCGAGAGACCCTTGGACTCATTTTCCTTGTTATAAACAATAATCTTGCTCTCAAAAAACAATTCCAGTCTCAGTATTTTTAGTATAAATAAGCCCTTTAACACACAATAAAAAACAAAGCATGTTTGTCTCAATAATTACTTTTAACATCTCGTCATTTCTATCATCAGAATAAAAGTTCATATTTCACCTCATACGTAAATTAAAATGGTAAAATTCAGTAATGACATGCTCAAGCTAAGTAGTTGTATTTTATATTCTGAGCAGGACTTGAATAGGAAGCAGACTTAAAGAAATGTCTTTCTTTCTTTGTAGAAAATCCTGAAAAAGGCCAGAGGATGAACACAGAGGAAGGAACACATTATCATCACGATAAACATGATTATGGATGACAGCTGCGATATTATTTATTTTATATAATTTCTCTACTTTTCTGGCTTCTGGATATGGCTTTTTATATAAACCAAATTAACCTAATGTTTTGTTTTTTTTGTTTTTTTTTTTTTCTTGTCATATTTTGCTAACTTTTATTAAACTTGTTTATAAAATGCCTATCTTGGCTAAATTTGCTTTAATTAACAGCCTTAAAATATCAATGAGTCACTTACATATATTAAAAAACAAAACAAAACTAACTAATGATAATTAAAAGGAAAACTGTATAATCAAGGATTAAACAGGAATTTTAAGCAGATTTGTCTTTGGGGATTTTGTATGTATTAAACTTTTATCTCTTAGCTGTGAAAGGCTTAAAACTGAAGATCCAGATCTCTTGAGCTCCCGTCTCTCCCTCCTGTTTCCCGTCATGGTTGATGTTTTAAGCTGCATGCTTCGTAGCCAGTTCGATGAGTGTGGGCTTGACCTCCTCCCAAATTCCTCAATTCTTCACGCCTCGTAGGTTATGTGTTGAGATGCTATCCAGCTCGTTCCTTATCACTACAGGATTTTCACAGAAAAAATGTTTGTCTTCTGAAGGGTGTGAGCAGTGAGAGGGTCAAAGTTGAATTGGTAAATGACTCAGTTACATTTAAAAAAATATACATTTTCACTCAGCTTTATCAACATTTTGATAGTCGCTGATGATCTATCGACTGTTTTTAATCTGTATTACAGAAGATTCATCATTACACAACATGTTGCCAGTGCTGTAGTGGAAACTTATTGTCCTATTATCTATGATTTGATACAATGGTGCAAATGAAACAACTCTGCTACTGTGGGAATTTTACAAATCTTAAGTTGAACACACATATCTGGTGCATAACCATATGGTTTACATTGATCCATAACTTGCTTTTTAATTCACTTGGCTCTTTCACTTCTGCGTGGTCTTCTCCATCTTTATCATTTTACTTCTTCACTCCTTCTTTTTGGCAGTGGAGGCATTCTTTGGCCTCTTGTGGTTATTTTCCTAGGGAATCTGATCTGGCACCCTGCTGAGTGTAGCCTTGTCATGTTTATGTTCACAGTCAGGTTCAGGGGGCTGTTTCTAGGTTTGTGGAGCCCCACCCATCTGACCTTTGAACCCCCGACACCTCTTCCTCTCCGTGTGCTTTACTGTCTTTGCCATTTTAACATATTGCAACAACACACTCATGAATGTTTTTTGTTCTTGAATAAACGTCTCACTCTTTCCTCTTCGTTGGCAGGTAGTACTTGTTAGTGACGAGAGAGTTAAAGTTTTTCACACTCTTGTTTGAGATATGTGCTCTGCAGGCGAAGTCTTATCTATAAATCTATTGCATGCAGATTGATGGATGATATTGCTCTGCAGCAGCTGGCCATGGATTTAGACGCTCCTCAGTGGTGTTATTTTATCATCCTCCTCTCTAGGTTTCTCTTGTTCATGGGGGATTTGAGAAACCCTACTTTCTTTATCAAAATAAAGAAGTACCCCTGCCTGTTCGCTATGTGTGCTCGTGTCTGAGCACCTGTTGACAATTTACGCCTGCGTAGCTCTGTCCAGCTCCTCTGTCTGGCTGCGTATTTAAGCTCTGTCTCTAGGAGATAAATCAGCTCCAGTGTAAAATCTCATTGCTAAGCTCTCGCTGATTCCTCTTTTGACATTTTTCCAGATGAGCAGAGAACTAAGAACACACAACAGTCCATTTTGGCAGAGATGTTATTATGATAACTCTCTACGCCGTTCTTTAATAAAGAGCACATGGCGTCACAGGTTTCAAATGTGTCACTTTCTGTTCCTGTCTTAGCTGTGAAAAGGGATATCAGGCCAACACATCCAACTTTATGGCACGTTGAATTAACTATGTGCCATATCATCATGCTCTGCCTCTGTGTAAATCGTATAAGTCACATTTTGATTCTATAAGATTTGACAGTCACTAAAGAGATAATGTGCACCACAACATAGGATCATGAGCTAAAGAGGAAAGCTGGTTCCAGGAAAAGCACAGAGGCAGATTTACAATCTGTTTTGTAGATGTGGCTGAAGAACCACAGAGTTCTCAAAACAGGCGATAATACACACCGGGATGCCAAACAACCAATACGCTGGAGGAATAAAGCTTTCATCACCTTCCAGTGTTTTTGTGGGAATCACACATCCACTCTGACCCTGCCAGCTTTGAGTTTTGGTTTCTCATTGGGAGGTAGTCAAATCATACTATTGTGTTGGTTTTAATTTCCTGAAACCTGTCCTAATGAATAAAAATTCAGAACCTTATCACAACTTCAGTTCAAGTAAGTATCTAAAACTAACGCACGGGAATTGTGGATTTTGTTTTACTCTTTTCTCTCACTTTAACTTAATGTGGCCTGTATTAGACCGAAAAAGGGAGATGAAATGCCTTAAAACACAGTCATGCCTCTATTTTAAATGAAACCAAATGAGGAGGCACTGGAAATACTTTAACATCCTTGTATGTTTTTAGTGAATTGTCTATTGTAGCTTGTCAGCACATTGTGTTAGTCTGGGGCCCAATGTTACATAGTTTTTACAATATTTGGCAAAGTGAAAAATTAGCTTGGTTATTGGATTTGATTTATTTTTCAGCCACAATCATCTGTGTCTTGTGAAATGCATGAGTACAACTTAAATTCTAATGGATTTAAAGGACCATTGAGTATAGTTAATCCAGAAATAACAGTATTCTGTGGGTGACTAATATACAGAAACTAAAGGCAGGTTTCCACTTTTGTTTTGAGCAAAGATACAACAGTTGGTGTCAGGATTAATCAGAAGGAGGGTTGAGAAAGTAGAGGGGAACAGAAGGGAGCAGAGTCACAGTGTGAGAGTGTGTGTGGGAAACAAGGACAAACTTGGAGCAGCTTACCAAAACTTTACATTATATCGGCGTTGCAACTGTCATATGATGGTTTCACTTCTGTTTGCATTCTTCGTGGCATTCTGCCGGCTTGAGTGATCTCATGGAATGCACATGGGATTTTTCCTTAAAACGTTTAGCAGAACCTTGCGCTCGGCTGCTGTCTTGCTCAGCTGGAGTCTACACATGGGTCCATTTGAATGAGACTTGTGGAGAAAATCGCAGTCTTTTTCAGATCTGTTTAACGGGATTTGGGATGTGATCCAAGGAGCCTCTGCAGACTGCATCGATGCTGTACTGAAGGTGAAGGAAAATGCGGTTATCATTATTCATTTGGATTCTGCACTTCATGAATCTCACAAAAGGCCAGGATACCACTAAGCTGATGCCATACAGACGTGAGTACCAAGCTTTAATTATCACCCTCTTGTCGCTAATACTAATATTTGGTGTGGTTCTTGTGCAATCTGCTTCATCTCCTCCTGTTTTTCTAGTCACTGATAGTAAACAGTAGACAGATACTGCATATGGAGGCAATAAGTGTGGTCTTTCCACTTTTAGGAAAAATGTTGTCATAGATTTCCGTTGGTTACTCCATTGTTGGCTGTAAAGTGTCTTGTAAATGGAGTAGTGTACATGATACGAGTACACTTCATGTTGTATCATTGTTATTTAACTCACTACAGGCAGTTCTTCAGTGAGCAGACTCTGTCCGGCAGGTTGTGTGACATGTTCAGCGCCGAATGGCTGCTTGTCCTGTAAGCCCCGCCTCTTCTTCCACCTGGAGCTGGATGGGATGAGGCAGAGGGGCACCTGTCTGTCCTCCTGCCCCCGAGGCCACTACGGCATGCGATCTCCATACATCAACACCTGCACCAGTACGTACCAGGCAACACTGAACTCAACACGCCTGATGTTTAATATGTGAGCACCGTGTGAGGCTTGAAATGTACGCAGATAAGGAAACAAACATTTTAGGTGAGCCAGTCTGACATTAGTGGTACTGATGTCATCTAACATTGATAAAGAAAAATGGTTATTAAGATCCTTTAATTATCTATTGAACCAAATATTGTATGTGAGACATTAGTGTATTCTATGCATTTATAAGATGATGCATGAGCCTTGTCATGTCAATAAAACGTGCAAGTAGTCATAACTTTCAATAGTGACCATTTTTACATAATATTAAACCGCTTCAAAAGCCTAGTCTGCACAGTTCTGAACTATTTCATGCATATATGAACTAAAAAATTAGCAATAACATTTGAAATGTTTTTCTAATTGCTGACAATTATTGGTTGGTAGTGACAGTACTTACAGTTGCAGAAAAAAATATTAGACCACCCTTGTTTTCTTCCATTTCTTGTTCATGTTAATGCCTAGTACAACTAAAGGTACATTTGTTTGGGCAAATATAATAATAACAACAAAAATAGCTCATAAGAGTTTAATTTCAGAGCTGATATCTATCCATTTTCCATGTTTTCTTGATAATAACCAAAATCACTTCAGTTCTTCCATCAATATGTATGTCATTGTACTGACTAAAACAGTGCTTTTAGGGATTCCATGTTTTCTTTTCTGTCTGTTTTAGTCACATGATACACAAAGGAGTTAGGTCTTGATTAATTGCATAACCATTGTTTTTGATGACTTTTGATGGTCTAATAATTTTTTCCGTGACTGTACAATTGCAAGCTGAGTTTCAGATTTTTCAGTAGATTTAACTCATTTACACTGGATGTTGCCGTGAGGGAGATGGACATGAAACCCAGACCAAGAACTTAGGTCTGTGGTCAAAATCAGCCTCAGTCCATGGACTTCAAAACTTTAGTTTTTTTGATGGTTGATTTTCTTAAATAAAAAAGCCATGGAGTAATTATGCAAAAAAAAGAATTCACTATCATTGTCATACTTTGATATTCAGAGGGTTAGGGTTGAAGACAGCCACCACCCAACTCAAAGTTTACTGGAAACGAGGATGTCATGGAAATAATTCCTGGACCACAGTGACAAAGAAGTGAGCAGTTAACATATGTGACTTCAGGGTATTATTGTGTGTAGGTATGAGGCAAAAGACAACTTTAATGTTTGCTTTATAATCTTGATATAGAAATTACAATAACAAAAAAATGACACAAAACCCCAAATACAAATAACATAAATTAAGAACATCTGATACTGTGGTGGTATTGAATTTCTACTGAAAACCACTGGTGGCATGATAATTAATTTCAGAGCTGTATATAGGATTACTGTGATCTCAAATAGGTTTTAGATAGATTTAACTAGATTGTTTAGAGATTATATACTATTTACACACTTTTTCAGTTGGTATTTTTTTCTTGTGGGACAGAAGTTTGCTCCAGGTTGCTCTGCTTTAAGTTCATTGCCACTGTTTCGCAGAGTGTAGGGACGACTGCGCCTCCTGCTTCAGTGAAAACTTCTGCACTCGTTGCCACCTGGGTCACTTCCTGTTCCGGGGCAGATGTGAAAACAGCTGTCCAAATGGACTAACGGCAGACACAGAACTACGGGAATGCACAGGTAATGTGTTATTTATGTGTGTGTCAGAATGTTTGAGCAAAATGAGCCTTTCATTTGGACAGCGTCATGAGAGATATTTGCATCTCAGAGTGTCCTCCAGGTTGCGAGCTGTGCGTGAGGAGGAACACATGCATGAGGTGCAGAGCAGATCTGTATTTCCATCAGGGACAATGCCATCTCACTTGCCCGAGCGGGTTGGAGCCTGATGTGCAGCTGATGCAGTGTCTCGCACAAGGTAAGAGAATCCACCCTGCTGTGGAGATATCAAAGGCATGTGCTTTCTATGTACTTTTGCCAAGATAGATACCATGGTTTCACCTTTATTGTCTTGTTTTCCTCTCACCACCTGCTGAGTGTCTGTCTCAACACAGTTTCTCCTCTCATAGTACACTGTGAGGTCGGGGAATGGACTGAGTGGAGTCCATGTGCTCGTAAACGCAGCATGCGAGCTTACAGGAGGGGAGAAGAGACGCGAACACGAGAAGTCCTGCGCTCCGCGAGTCTCTACGGTGACCCCTGCCCACATGTGTCAGAGATCAGAAAGTGTGTTATTAAAAAGAGACAGAGTTTGACAAGGTAATAAATGATGTACTGTAGTCCTTATGAACTCCTCACATTCGTCAGATAATCACAAAACATCATGTACATTGTAAAATGTATTTATCTCTGTAATCAATATCTTTGCAGCTTCATTTAGATCTGAGGTCAATGATACACACGTAACTTCTTGGAATGTGGCTGCCAGAGATGATCATGATTCAGTATATGCTTTGTTGCTCTTTTGAAAGGATGTTTGCACATTGTCTTAACTGCAATAAAATGTTTTGAGAAAAATTCTTTGTCCTTAGCCCTTCATGTAAAACCAGGGAAACATAACTAGATAGAGTACAGTTCAAATCTTAGTCAGAACAGGCTTTTTCATTCATTATAATTAGTAATGGCAGAATAGTGTATTATACACACAGTCACACTGTCATGGATAATTAGGTCACTTTAATAGAACAAGGTTAGCCATTATTATTCATATGTAGGACACTTGTACTTTTCCTCTTATGACAAGGAAAAATATCTCTTCAAAGGGTTATGGTGAACTCCAGTCAGTGCCTTAGCTCAAACTTAGCAGCAAGAATGTATAGAATGGTAAATAAACACCAATATGTCTTGCAATTTAATGTCACAGCTGAACATGCCTGTAGCCATATGGGCATTAATTTGGTAAAAATCTTAAACCTGCTTTAGCTGTGCTGTTTTTCAGGATTGTAATGAGCATACATTTTCATGATTAGTCAGATACAATGAGACTTTGCCTGTAAAAGTAATTTAGATCTAACTGTGTTTATTACTATGCACATGTTATAGCTGTATTTTCTCATATCTGATGATTAATAAATATATATGCTCATTTCAATCCTGTAAGAGCAGCAAAACGAAAGGTCTGAATCACAACTAAAAGACTTCTTCAAGCCAAAGTCAGTATTTAGTCTGACCTCTGTTCACATTAATGTGTCTTGGAGAGGTCTTTTGGCATATTGCATCAAGCTTCTTTCAGGACTTCTCAGTTCTCCTTTGGATGTATTTATAGATTTCTTTTTTCTCTGGCCACATGATCTCATACAGCTTGTAAAATCATACTTTTTTCTATATTTGAGTGTTATATACTTATATGGGTGTTAACACTGAGCAATGTGCATTATAGCTTTGCTAAATCTGACTTGTACTGTATTGTGTACCAGACTATCACATTATAATGTCAAAAATAATTTAAAAAAAAAAAAAAAAGAGGAAAATAATGTATGACATATTACATTATGTATTGTAGATACTGCTTTTAATATCTTAATGCATTCGTTTCATATTGATCATACTGTACAGTGGGTTTCATCATCTCATATTCATAACACCAGTCTGTCATATGACGTCCAGTGCGCAGATGCACCACATGTACAACACAGAGCTGATCCAGGACCAGTGAACTGACTGGATCTGTCTGGAGGTGAGTGTCAACTGCAGCGCACTCAGTACAGGGCGTACACAGCTAGCCACAACCATATGTAAATGCACTTTTATAAGAATCTGAACCTGCTCTTCTGCTGAGGAAGCAACTACACCCACCTCATTTTTCAAGTGAGTACATTAATACTCGAGTTTAACACCCAGTAAGCACATTTAGAGCTAACATGCTAACTGTGGAACTGCTGCCTGTAAGTTTCATTAGCCTAGCAGAGACCGTCAGCCTGACTCAAGTATCAGCGTTAAAGTGACTTCACAGACGAATGTGTCAGATTTAACCCACCAGTATATTTTACTGGGTTATATCACAGTATGAATATGGAGATGAGCTAATATTTACTGAGCAGCTGCTGGGTGTGTGTGTGTGTGTGGCACTGTCAGCAGCAAATAAACGGCCTTTGAGTCGATAAAATGAAGTAATTTCAAGGATTCATCTTCTTAATAAAGTCACACACAAGTCTGTCAAACTTGTTTCGAACTATTACTAACAAGTATATCCGGAAATCACACATGCTGAAGTTGACATTTAGTAAACAGGAGGGCGTTTCCACAAGTGTAACAGCGCATGTCAACAATGAATCCTTCAAAAAGTCTTAGGCAGTTCAAGAGTGAACCCAGTGCATTACAAATCATACAGGCAGATATGCAGTGACAGTGCTGTGTTTTTCCTCTTGTAGCATGGCAGGTTATGAAAAACTGGACTGTTCAGTGAAAACTCTACCCCCCTCCATGCTGATAGAGGAAGTTGGAGAGTCTGTGAGCCCCAGCAGCATCCCAGAGTGTGCTATCTGCCTGCAGAGCTGTGTGCACCCTGTACGCCTCCCCTGCTGCCATGTCTTCTGCTTCCTCTGTGTGAAAGGTGCCTCCTGGCACAGCAAGCGCTGTGCTCTCTGCCGCCAGGAAGTGCCGGAGGACTTCCTGGAGCATCCAGTACTGCTTTCACCAGAAGAACTGAAGGCAGCAGCTGCAGGAGTGAGCCGAGGTGGAGAGACTGGGGACAGCTCCCATGGAGACTATGCTTGGTACTACGAGGGGCGCAATGGCTGGTGGCAATATGATGAAAGAACCAGCAGAGAACTGGAGGAGTCCTTTGCCAAAGGCAGAAAGAGCACAGAAATGCTGATTGCAGGTTTCCTGTATGTTGCTGATCTGGAAAATATGGTGCAGTATCGTCGTAATGAACATGGACGAAGGCGCAAGATGAAAAGAGATGTTGTGGATATTCCCAAAAAGGGAGTGGCAGGGCTAAGGTTAGACCCTGAACCAACACCTGTCCCTGCTGTACCTGTTGTCACCCCTGCAACAACACAACGGATTAGCTTAGCTGATGGATCAGACACTACAGGTCATTCATTACCTGCACCCATTGGGATTATGGCATCTGTTCCTCCTGTAAGACCGCCAATTCTGCTGGGCCATCATGTCATCAGTCTTCAGTCTCCCTCAGTCCCAACCCTGGAAGATTCACTTTCTCAGCTTGTTATTAGCCAGCCAGAAGGGGACGAGGTAGAGGGAGATGATGAGCCATCACAAGATGATGAGTATAGACCTGATAGCAGTGAGAGCGAAGAAGAAACACAGGAGAGAGGAAGAGCAGAGTCAGTCCCACGAAGGAGATACTGGCAAAGACAGCAAAGTGACAACCAACCAGCAAGAATGTCGCCGAGGGGAGGATCGTCCAGCTTGGCATTAAGTCTTCGCTCACGAAGTCCTGATGGACAGTGCACTGTGACAGAAGTGTGACTGTTACTGGACAGGGGCATGTGTTAACAAATGACAAAACTTACAGGTTCAAAATGTAAGATTTGCACATATTAGAATCTGGGTGATACTGGTTGTTTATTGAAGTTCGCCGACTCCACTTTAAGCTAAAGACTGTTTTCTATGTAGAGGACTCTGCTTGCGCTCAAGTGCCTCAATGCCTTTCTTCTGCTCCTCTAAGTGGCAACGCTAGCTACGGCTGGCTTAGCAGTGGAGTCCAGCATCAACAAACAGCCAATACATTCACAGAATCCAACACAAACATTATTTGATCAAACAATAATGTGCACATCTTATTTATTGAACCTCTTATCAGTTCAGCAAAAAGACATCTTTAACCTGTGTGTTTCTCTCACTTCTCACAGACTAATTATGACTCAAAAATGCATTAGCCTATTTTTATATCCTAAACCAACCAATTGTATCTTCTTTTGAATCTTTCAGACATGATCAACATAAGACAGATTTATATTATTGTCGTTGTTCAGCCCATTCCTTTCAGGTCCACACATGTAGCTACTGTACAACAGTTGAAGAGGACAATGTCATTGCTCTACCTATTTTTAAACCGAGACCCCCAACATCGTGTTTGATGTGGCGACACCTCAGACCATTTAATAGTCAAGATAATCTTACTTGGAGTTACCTTTGAAATTATTTTGTTGAAGGTTATTTCAGAGCAGTTTAATAGGCCATGGTAGATCTGCTTTGCTTTAAGCCCCGGGTGGTGAAATATAAAGAACGCTGCTTTTAGACCAAAAATGTGAAGATATAGTAACTGCAACTACTACTTGTGCAATGGCGCCTAATAGTTTTGTCTTAAAGCTCCCCTCTGTCACTGACTTTCCTTGAGTTTGTGGCAGAGCAGTACAACCTCTTATGAATCCTACAAGCTCATGGTTGATACTGTTTTCTCTTTCTAAGTCATGGTGTAGAAGTTGAGCGCAAATGTAGTAACTTTGGCTTTTTCTGCTTTGCCAATTTAAGACGTTTCTGAGCCTAATGAATTGTTATTTAAACTGGATGTCGTGAGTATGAAGGGAAGAGAGTATTTTTATGTGAAAGTCTTGTTTTATAGCTTGCGTGGTGACTGTCGTGAGCTAGCGTTGGGTGCTGAAAAGCCACTGGCAGAACCACTGGAAAGTATTAGGCTATATGTAGAGAGACACATTTGGATTTCTATTTCTTGTCCTACTCTCAACAGGGCTACTATCAAAGCACTGGCATTGACATGTACTTGGAAGAGTACGAGCTGTCCTCACACGCTCTGGTTTTTTTTTTCTTCCCCTTTTGCCCCAGCTGCTATTATTTTAACTGTTATGTTTCCATTGTTAGTGCTTGTCTTATGTGAATTACCTGAAACAGACATTGTGTGTGGTGTTTTGTCATCATTAAATGTGTTTATCTGTGATTTACTGTTGCGCAGTGACTGTTTTTTCTTTTATTGGATTGATGCACTGCAGACTATGTAACATATCTACAGAAGACAAGAAGTGGCGGTGATCCACAGGCCTGTTTACAATGTGTGTCCGGAGTTCAGTCAGAATGCGGTGTATCATCAGAGTCCACAGGGTGGCGCTGTTAAACAAACTAAGGCCTTTTCCCCACCTGTTGTCTCAGAGGTATTTAGTTTCTACAGACATTGGGTGGGTAAAAGAACCTTTTAAAATCTCTATATAGGCTTAATTACTGATTTTTGACACACACACACACAAAACTTAAAGCCTCTTTGCTAAATCATCATTACAGTGATAACATGCTTTGTAAATTTAGCTGCGTTGTTGTTATTTTTGAAGGTTTAATAGGTATAATGAGCATTAAAAACCCATTGCATGCCACAATCTGATGATGCATGTTTTGTTTCATTCGCACAACAGCTTGCAGTATCCACCAAATAAGTGTTTAAGAGTTTGAGAAAACAGACTTATGCAGTGGACCTACTCCAAACCCAAATACTTATCTACCTCTCTGACTAATTTATCTTCCTCCAGCAGGAGCATTAACATCTTTTCTAAATCTCCTTCCTATGCAACAGTAGTTATTTTTACGGCCTTGTGGTTTTGGTCTCTGTCATCCTGCAGAGGAGGAGGGGAGTGGGGGCCTTTGAGGGATCATGATCTCTCACTAGGGTTACCGGTGCTGACTTTAAGTACAGTATGTGATCCCGACTGTCCAGGTTTACTTCAGGTTTGTGGGAGGATGAGAAGCTGCCAGAACCGCTGTCACCAGTTCTGCTGACCCGGCTGTGTTTGCGAGCTGAAGAAAACCACAGAATCAGTGTGTGTGCAGTCGGACTGTGACTGGAATTTGAAACAGAGTTTAATGAGCCAGACTTTGACTGTAGTGTCTTTTGAGAGCTTCCATTGAATGTTGTCTCCTTAACGACAAGGGTGGCAAAACACTGAGCAACAAAGGATATGTTTCTAAACCGTAGATGCTTATGGTTCTAATTTATTTCTAAATCCTTTCATATATGCAAATGCTCTGCAAATGTCACCACATGATACATTTGTGTGCCATCCTCATGACACAGTTAATAGATTTATAATATAAATCAATATCAGTATCTACTGATCTTTTGTTGTTTTTAATAGGCATCGTCAGCCAGCACAATGATGTTAAGTTTTGTTGTAGCATGTTTCCCCGGTGCAGAATTCATATTTAATGCTTAACATAGAACCAGCAGGGATTCCAGTCGACGCTGTAGGCCTGTGTTAGAAATTGAATTAATACAAAGGAAAAACACTAAATATGATTTATTATTTGCTACATTTGCACTCTATCCTTCATGGCATGTTGTAAATTGTCCATAAGGCAGCCAAAATGTGATCCATATGGTTGAGTGTATAGTCAGGTTGGGGATGAATATAGAAAGGCACTCATTCAACCCACAGAGAGGCAATGAACAACTTATGGCCCTCTATAGTGTGTCAGTGTAGCATGACACACACGTCAGCCCTTCACTAACATGTTTGGCATCACATGCTGCAAAATGTGCCATTCTGTCCTGAATTAACTGAATGAAATCAAAACCCTTCATCAATAAACGCCTTTTTCCTGAGGAGTGTGGGTATACTGTACGCTCCAGTTTCCTGGACTCTTAATTTTTATAGTTTTAACAGCATATGTTCATGATTTATTATTTTTTTAAATTTGTAAATTAATAACAAAAATGTGATTCAATATTGGCACAATTTTTAACAGTGAGAACAATCTTAAACTTTTAGCACCTATCCTTTTAATAGCAGTTTTATGTATAACAGACGAAGCAGAAGATACAGATGATATACGGTGGTGAAAAAAAGTTTTTGGGCACCCCACGCTTGAACTCTGCCAAGTATTGTTCCATTCTCCAAACCCACATGCTCCCTTCTGCACCTGCTCTGTTGCACTGAGGTCAAAACTGAATGTTTCAGACAGATAATGAAACATCCAGGGCGTGACAGGGTCATGTTGAAACTGTCAAGAATTTGTTGTAACTTTGTCTGATACAACTACACCTTTTGAAACACAAAAAGACTTTACCGCAAATGTTTCATGCTAATATTTGACATTTAAAATATAAAATTTCAAGGGTGTTGGTAAACTTTTTTTCACTACTGTATGTAACAGACCAGAGGTGTCAGACTCATTTCAGTCCACGAACCACATTCAGCCCAGTATGACCTGAAGTGCGCCGAATCAGAAAAATATTAATGAGAGCTGTAATCTACAGTAGTCTATAAAGTTTCATTATAAATGTGAATAACACGAACAACCTGAAATGTCTTAAGAAATGTACAATTTTAGCGATCTTCCCTCTCAGTTTATCACACAGGTACATTACAACAAATACACAAAACATTTAGTGACAACCAGAATACTGTTCTGTCATGTTTTTATTTTTTATGAAGGATAGTTTGTAGATGAGAATATTTTCATGTAAGTTTACCTTTTTACAATAAAACAGAGAGAAAAATTTGGAGTTGTCATTAATTACAGGTTATTATGATAGTATTTTACTGGTCAGACCCACTTGAGATCATATTGGTCTGTGTGTGGAACCTGAACATAAATGGTTTTAACATCCTGGATTGTTAATGTCTTCAGCATAATTTATGCATTTCACAAATTTATCCCAGGGGTCGAATTGGACCCTTTGGAGGCCGGTTTTGGCTCGCGGGCCGCACGTTTGACACCTGTATAATAGACTATACTAATTCTCTTTTCTGTGCTTAGTGTGTGGCTATAACACAAGGTAAAGTAGCACAGTTAAAACATGGCTCAAAGCTAACCCTTAAATGGGTCAGTGGTGTTAAATAGATTTGGGTAGATTTACATTCACAAAAGAGAGGAAACGATCCATGATGTACAACAGATTAATTTACAGAGAATATATGACAAAACAGATTCCATAAATTGAAGATCCTGGCGCTAAAAGTGCTGAAGTCACACTTTTGGACAATTCAAGTTGAGCATATAAACATACTGAATTTGTTTAGCAAAGTCAACCCTAAAAATATGTTTAATAGACTTTTTTTCTTGTGACTTCAGTACTTTTAACACCAGGGACTTTCCCCAAATGAAAAGTGTTCTGTGAACCTTTTTATTTGATAACAGAACCTGATAGAAATTAGCAAGTTGCATTCTTATGTAATGTTTTTCTCCTTCACTTGAAAAAAATCAAAGTCTTTTCAAGTGTATTTTTCTCATTTCTAGTCAAAATATCTCAACGCACTTAAAATAAGACATAATCACCTAAAGAGTAACTTTATAGCGAGATATAAGAACTTATTTTCAGACAATAGATCTTGAAAATCGTATTGCAAGAAATCTTACCAAGATAATTTTCACTTTTTTTTTTTTTTACAATTAAGAAAAAAAAAAAAATCTTGAAAAAAGCAAAAAAAAAAAAAAAAAAAAATGCAAA